>OY735227.1:40009249-40379249 GCA_963457665.1 Thysanoteuthis rhombus | reverse complement strand
CGATCGTTCATGTTTATCGTTCATGTTTTATTGTTTTCCTTCATCTTCTAAACATCTTGATATTTCCATCCTCCCGAAACTTATTTTTTCATCTTTCTCGGTGAAGAGTTGATCTAAGTCCTTTGCAGTTTAGCAGGATATTGATTTTTTGTAAGAAAAAATGCTGTAAGATCCCGAATGAATAGTAATTCTAGAGTGCCATATCAGGCAGACACGGTTGATGAATGAGAACTCCCAAGCCAAGCGATAACAAATTTCGCCTCGTCTCTAAAATAACGTCGGGTCTCGTATTATTCTAATTAAATATCAAATCGTTTCTCTCATTCAGTTTTATTTGGATTGCTACTTTCAGTTCGTCCAGATGGGGGCATTACTTCGTTTAAATCTGAAAGGTAGATAAGACGGAATTAATTTCTTCAAACAATATTATTCCGAAACTACGAGTCCTATTTCGACTATTTATCCATAGTTCCTCTAATAAAGCAAGTCGACCTAAGTTGGAAGAGTGGATTCATCATAGGATTTTTTGTACGTAACTTTTGGTTTTAGATAAAATCATTGTCATTGTGGTGACAAACGAAAATAAAGTCAAACTCAACGGTAGGAATTTGATGAAAATGATTCTCGTAACAGAAATTCAAAAAAATGTTTAGAACTCGCGAACGTGAGTTGACATGATAAGACGTCATTGCATAAAGTTCTTCCCTCTCTCCCGAAATCAAGTCTTAAATTCAAAAGTTTTAAATTCAAATGTCTGAAAAATTCATGATGATAAAGTCAACTCTAAGAGTTTGAAAGTTCTTCTCCTTTTTGATTCAAATAAGTTCTGAATAATCTGGGTAAGCCAATCACCGATTATAAAAAAGAAAATCAGCTCTATTATATCATGCCAGCCGGAGTTACGCATATGATCTCTAGGTGTCATTGTATGAGTCGTTACGTTGAGTAGCTGTCTGGCATTTCTTGCAACATGACCAGCCCATTGCCATTTGAGATTTCTAATGGATTCTATGATATTTTTGACACCTGATTTTCATCTAATATATTGTGCTGTCTTGTGGTCTTGAACAAGATTCTTACATGTACACGTTGCAAAGTTTGAGGGTCAGTGTCTTGATTAACTTCCGTGTTTCAGCCTCATAGGTGACTATTGATTGTTGACCCTTCCTTTTAGGACTAATGGGACTCTTTTGTTCTTGGAGGTTGAGCTTGCTCTACAGCAAGCTCGTCATCCTAGAGTGGTTCTTCGATTTCTTCTTCAAAGGATTTCATGGAGATTAGTTGTCCTAGGTGGATGTAGTGGTCTAATTCCCCCTGTTTTACGTTTTCGATCTCAATTGTTACATATTCGTCTTCTGCATTTTTGTTGTACTTGATTTGTTTTACTGAAGTTCATGTGGAGACCGACTTTCTTGCCCTCTTCGTTTAGTTCCTCTAGCATTAGTTGGAAGTCATGAAGGTTCTTTGTTCTCCCCGTTTAGCTAGAGACAGACCGTGAAGAGCTTGTATCGCTTTGCCTTACCCCGTTTTTAAGCTAAAAGAGCTCTGAGTCTAGGGGTTTGCATGTTGCAATAGTCTGACGTATACGGGGTATACACCTTGCAGAGTGATACCATAACTCTCCCAACGGATTCAAACAATTGCCCTAAGGATAACAGCATTTGAGTGTGCCAGTACAGTCGTCTGTTCTAACAACTGAGCTATTGCAAGAAGCAGCAATCCAAACTATTCAGTGAACTCATTCATTGAAATGTCGCTCCAGCATTCTCAGCCATATACTGCTTTTTCTTCGTATCTCAAAACTTGAATTCTTCATTTGTTTTCATAAACATATAAATTTCAGTTTTAATCTTGTCGAATTGTATGAAAATACCATTCAAAAATTAAATCTTGTTCTGTCTGCGCATGTTTCCGTTAACGCCCTGTTTCTGTTTCAACCTGAAATTCTAGGATAAATTATCTTTGTTTTGTCGTACGTCAGTATTTTCCGGGACATTCGGATGTTGAAATCTTCACTGGAAAAGAACGATTGAATTTTTTAAAAGTCCAGAAAAATCATATATATATATATATATATATATATATATATATATAGAGAGAGAGAGAGAGAGAGAGAGAGAGAGAGAGCTTTTTACGCTGTTGTCAATTTCGATGCCTTGAATGTAAGCATAAGATTGACTTTAAAACTAAGACTGATGCGACGCGCACATGAGAGAATCATACACAAGATTACACGGAGAGGTCACAAGACAGCACAGTACAATAGATAAGAAACAAGATATAAAATCCATTAAGAAACTTAAATGGCGATGGGCTTTTCATGTTGTGAGAACGTTTAACAACCATTGGATATCACGACTTACAACGTAGATCCCCAGGGATCACATGCAAAACTGTCGCCGGCAAAATATTAGATAGCGTGACGAACTACACAAGTTCAGTAAGTATGGCTCGGCAACCTGGCGAATCTTTGGGGAGATCTATGTCTAACGACGGACGCAAAAGAGCTGATGATGATGATGATGTTGATGATGATAAAGAACGTCTTCTTTTTAAGAGACTCACATACATCAAACCAATGTACGTGTGTTAGGGAAGTAAGTGATGGTTAGAAATGTACTGACATATTTACAAATACTTCTAGGGAAATATGTGAAATAAACCAATCAAATAGAATACCCGATTAAGCTTGTTAGGACAATTAATGATTATTATAAAAAAAGGTATTGGAGTGGAGAGAAAGCAAAAGAAAATAAATACAAAAATACTCTCGCGAGACGGATTCGAACCATCGACCTAAGGATAACAGTTTTATGATTGACCTCTACAGTCCTCCGCTCTACCAACTGAGCTATCGTGAGACACTATTGCGTAACCCTATTTAAAGACCTAATCCATAATAGAACGTCTCTGGCATTCTCAGTCTGGAATTGGGTTATTGTTTCATCAAGTACAAGCCTCTAGAATAGTAATTTCCTTTCTCACGTATTCTCTCATCACACTTTCTACATTAACAAATGTACAAATAAGTATTGCAACAATTATATCACTGTACTGTTCATCTAATTACCTGTAATTTTTTTTACCTGTATAATGTGACAATATAACTGTAAAAATTTAGAAAATACTGAACCAGAATATTCTAACATAGGATAGACGATAAGATATTAATGCAATGGTACAGAATATCTATTTATAATGACGTAACAAGAATTTGAAAATATAATAGTTCAATTTTCATCATCATCATCATCATCATCATCATCAGCAGCAGCAGCAGTCTTTTAGCGTCCGTCGTTGGACATAGACCTTCCCCAAGATTTGCCACATTTCCCTATCATGGGCGTCACGGAGCCAGTACTTCCTGAACTTGTCTAACTCGTCTCTCCATCTAACATTTTGCCGGCCTCAGTTGCGCATGTGGTCTCAGGGGATTCATGTTGTGAGTCGCGATGTCAATCGATTGTCTGTCATTCTTGCAACATGGCCAGCCCACCGCCATTTGAGATTTTTAATGGATTCTATGATGTCCCAAAGTCTTGTCTTTTCTCGGATGTACTGTGCTGTCTTGTGGTCTCTCCATGTGAGGCTCAGCATTATTCTCTCATGTGCACGTTGCATGGTTCTCAATTTACGGGTCTGTCTCTTGGTTAGGTTCCATGTTTCAGCTCCATAAGTGACTATTGGGAGGATGCATTGGTTATCCACCCTTCTCTTTAGGATCAATGGGGTCTTATTATTTTTGAAGGCTGAATATTTTTTCGCCAATTTTAAGTGAAAATGTTCATATTTATTATTTTACTATTATATCAATACATAGAGCAGGTACGAAATTATCTTGTCCTGTTTTCTTTAATATTGATATGCACACACGACGTTCTCAAATATGATTAATGTGTTTTAAAAATTGTTCCCGAGTTGATTCCAACTACTGACCTCTCGATTATAATACGAACACACTAACCGACAGCATGACAGAGATATACGCAACAGAAGTTATTTATTCTTGAATACAAATCTTTTGTGTATGACTTTCAAAATCTTACTCAGTTTCAACGCTAAAACTATTGGTATACTTTTATAAATTGAAGAATCCTTTTTTTGTTTTAGAAAAACGACTGTTGCAATGTTAAATAAAGTTTATATTGAAAGTTTAGAGTAATTCACTTCAACAGTCTATAGCGTGCATTACATAATATCAAATTTGAATAAAATATTCCCAACAAAATTGTATCTGGCAATTTTCAGAGAAATTTTCATGAGTTGATGTTATAAAAACGATTATCCAAAATGTAAGTCTCTACAAAATGACATAAGTTTGATTCAAATTGAGTGAGCTTATCTAAATTTGATTCAAAATCAAAGCCCTCGATTCGTGGAAAAACTCAACTTACTCATATTAGAGACAGAGTGCTAAACACGTTCGCCGTTTTTTGTCAAAACTCCATGTACGAGAGATTTTTGTAGTGCATTTAAATCTACCAATGATTTCCGTTCCTAATGTTGCCATGGCACCGTATTCTACTGGTCAATCTTCCATTTGGGTCTCGAAGAGATTTTCAAAATTCTCCAGAAGTCCAAAGTTTCAGCTTCCATAATTTTTCCACGGAATATACATATATATATATATATATATATATTTGAAAAACTTTTCAAATTATTATAGTATTACTTCAGTGACTTATTTCCCAATATCGGTCTATGCAATTTAAAAAAAATTTTCTTCTGTGTTTTTCCCTGTTTTACATATACTTTGTTATTATGGTACTATGTGTAAAGCTTTTCTTGTTGGAATCATCAGTTATTTACCTTTTAACTGTTTCGAGGATTTTAGTATATATATATATATATATATATATATATATATATATATATATATATATATATATATATATATATATATATATATATATTGAGGTATGTGTGTGTTGTTATTATATATGAGTATATGTATTGTTTCTGTATAATGCATAATTTGAATAAAAGTATTCCCTCTTCCGTTTTTATTTCATTAAGATCCTTGATTAGGTAGGGTAGGTCTTTGATAATAACAAAATTAACACTTTAAAAATAAAGCTAAAACAAACATTTTTTTTAAAAGACTCTCGCGAGACGGATTCGAACCATCGACCTAAGGATAACAGCCTTTGATTAACCACTACAGTCCTCCGCTCTACCAACTGAGCTATCGCGAGTTATTATGAAACAAGGATATAGATTACAATCTTGTCTGACATAACTGCTTCGGCATTCTCCACCAGAAATTACGTGACGGTTACACCATCCACTAGACGCTAGAAAAACACATTTTTAGAGGCGTCCTCGCCTCTCTATCGCAGGCGCTTGGAACTTGACGGAAAGGTGTCTCTTGATAAGATGATTCTTACTTACAAAATCTTCCACTCAGGGTTAAGTGTTGTTGCGATAATGGCGTTTAAACCTTACGTTTTAAAAATCGATCAGAGTCGATTTTCTTAGATGTTGTTTTGAATAGATTTTCTCGGATGTTTCGAGTCTGATTTACTTGAAACCTGGCAGAAAAGTGTTCTTGATAAGATGCTTCTTACCTAAAAAATATCTTCCACTCAGGGTCACGTGATCGGGAAATATTGGCTTTTGAATCTTATGCTTTAAAATCGATTTTCTCAGCTCTTGTTTCATAATCTATTTTCTCAGCCTTTTCAAGTCTTGAAACGTATTCTTCGATGAGATAATTCTTAGATTATCTCCTTCTTAGGCTTGGCAATGATGGCATTTAATCTTCTAGTGAACGCCTCATTGAACTTTCGGTTCTCGTTTTTCTTAACTCGCGTTCTCTGTGTTAATAGGTATGCTAATCAGGTTTGGCTCAGTTATCTCACGACATTGTTTATTTAATCAAATCACTTGATTAAACGTTTTGTTCTACTCTTTTTTTCTTCTTTGCTGAAACTCCATGAGGAGCTGATTTCCCGAACGTGGAACGTGAGTATCCACACAATTTCATTCTTTTAAAATAAAGAAAATTAACAAGGAGGAAATAAAAAATTAAGTCCATTTGACGAATATCATCATCATCATCATCAACAGTAACCATTTAATGTCTGTCGATAATACTGGCCAAAACTTGCCAAACGACAGAGTTGGTTGCGTAGATTCCATCTGCGTCAAATATCGGTGCTAGGACCAAAGTTAAAAGCTAAAATTCAAATGCTGATTTTCAAAGAAAGTATCCCCGACTTGAAGGATTGGTGCATCACAGTCTACCTAACCACTTTCCGGTTTCCGATTTGTACAGTACTTACCTCAGCTTAGTAAGAATTGATAATGTTAGAACAACCATGGTCTGCCTCGTTGCTTCAGATGGTTACCTTTCGTATTTCCTTCTTAAGCAAACTCGTCTTGCGATCTCTGCCGAGTGTATACGGTTTCTAACATTGAACTGGTGCAAGAAACGAAAGCAATTCCAATATATCACGCTCTTTCATTTTGGAGACTCAAACGAAAGAAAAAAGATGTGAGTACTTTATGGAGGAGGTACTGTGAATGATGGAACGTCTCAAAAATACTTTGCGAAGTTCCGTGCAGAATATTTCTCGCTGGATGATGCTCCACAACCGGATAAATCAATATAGGTTGATTACGATGTAATTAAGGAATTACTTTGAAATAATCAGCGTTATATGAGGCAGGAGATATACAGTATACAACTATAATTCACTAAATGTCCGTCTGTATGTGACAGTGGAGCCCAAGAACCATACAACATTTCCCCATGAAACCATCTGTGTGTGTGTGTGTGTATGTGTGTGTGTGTGTTATTAGGACCCACAGCATTTTTTAGCGAGTTAGGTTTTGAAAATTTCCCCTAAATGTAATTATGTGGGGTCTGCGTTCAGGCATACCCTGATATCAAGGATCTGATTTCTATCTTTATAATACTAAAATTCTTATTGTGTTTCATCTGTATGCGACCTCTAAGTAGCTAAACTTTAGTAATGTAGCAAAAGGTATTGAGTAAGGGCATTCCTAACTTGAAGAATGCACCCCCCCCCAAAAAAAAAACAAAACAAAACAGTCTGGTAGGTTTGCGAAAGAATAATTATATCGGAGTCTGGTTTGGCCCAATAATAATCTATCTATCTATCTATCTATCTGTCTATCGATCAATCTATCTATCAATTCAAAAGTGTGGTTCCGTTTATTAATATTTGAGCTACAAGTAGCAAAGTAACCCAACAAAAAACAGTTTTGATCTCTTGATAAAGCAAAAGGTCCCACTTAGGCCTTCTGCAAGAGCTAACTGAAAACGCTCACACTAGGCAGTTTTCAGCCAGTCAATTCGATGTTAATTAGCAGAATTTGGTGTAATGGTTGGGCATTAGCAAACACTGCTTATGCTATTGATTAGCGAGTTCGATCCTCACTAGGGGCCATACTCTGTTGAGCTTTGTAAATGCAAGTGTTGTAAAGACACAGATCAAATCTCAATGTTTCAATACATGTTATATATATATGTAATCTAGATAACTTTACAGCTATAAACACAAGACATTAAAAACTTTTTGATAGATTTTTGTGTCACTTCAGTCCCCCATTTCCTAATATCTGTCAATACAATTTATGTAATTTTCTTCGGATTTTTTTCCTGTTATTTCATATATACTTTGTGATTATGGTACAATGTATAAATTTTCTTTTGTTGGATTCATCAATTGTTTACCATGTACCAATTTCATTGATTTTAGATAGCAAAGCAGTTATAATGACGTAGCACCCCAGAAAGGTTGATCGAACATAACCTCCCTTCTTTTCTAAATAGCTTATATTATACATGCAGTTTGCCATTTTATATAAGTATTTATGTGTATTGTGTGTTGTTATTATCTCTTAATACATTTAATTTATTATATATATATATATATATATATATATATATATATATATATATATATATATATATATATATGTGTGTGTGTGTGGTTTGAGTGAGGCGAGAAATATATCCCTTCATCGCCTGTGATCAGCTAATTAGCGTTTGTCGTCAGTAGTAATGACCTGAGTAATTATTTTGTTAATCACCCCTCTTTGTTTGACAGGCATGCTAATTGTAGATTATTAAGCATGGCTTATTCTTGCATTACGCTACCATAATGAAGTTCCCAGATGACGAGAAAACAATAACAAACTTATTTCCCAAGATCATTAAAAGAGTTTGGTCCTCGCCCGATATATGTGGAATATCAAGTCATACATTAGAAAGGCTGGATGATTTGATGCATAACTAAACTGATCATCTTATTCACATTTCCTGATGAATGTGATAAAAATGTTTACCAGTGAAATGTTAACGTATCGTCGATTTCATCATCTTAAAAAATAACTCGACTCGTTCTAGTGGAAGAGTCTATTGATTCAAACGGGGATTAAGAGATATTCATATCATCAAAATGGTTACTTTTCGTTGGAAGAATCCAATTGTAGTTGACCATTTTGTTATTGATCCATTTCCTGAAACATAGAGGATTACTTATTTCCTACCCCCGACATATATATATATATATATATATATATATATATATATATATACATACATATACATATATATATATATATATATATATATATATATATATATATATATATATATATATATATATATATATATATATATATATATATATATATGTATATATATATATATATATATATATAATTTGATGCTGCCAGGAACATGACTGTTTAGATTATCAATTGAGTCTGTAGATGTAATCTGCTCCTGATCAATATATAGTTTTGTGCTTATTTGTGTTTACATTTCGCCTTAATTTTTGATGATTGGACGAGTAAATTATCCAACTCCATTAAATCAAAAGTTCGGCATTGACACCGACCATAAGTCAATTAAAAGATGACTGACTTGGAGAGAGTGCAGGAACTACAGACAAATTTTCATCATGAACTGGGAAATAATTACTTAACCGCAATGTCCTCTCTAATTTTTGTAGTCAGTGTGTGCAAAAAAATAATGAAAAAGATATACATAGCCAGTTCTATTGCTGAAGAGAACAGAGTATCGAGGCTGATCAAGCATACGTTCGCTTACATAGAAAAGGAATCGTTCCCAGCATTATTTGAGTACCTTGTCCGCTCGCATCTTAAATACTGTGTTTAAGCCTGGACATCGTACTTGGAGAAAGATTGAAATCTTTTTTTTTAAGTCTAAGACGAGCGAGTAAGTTTGTATCAGAATTTAAAAAAAACTAATTATGAAGGTCAAAGGAATTAGGGCTGACATTGTTAGAAAGAAAGAAAGAGGGAGCAATGGCGCTTAATTGAAATTTTCATGATTGTACGTGGCATATAATTAAGAGATCCCGATATATTTTTTATATGGGAGCACAAAGGACTGAGAGGCCATGCATATACGATGAAAGTAAATAAGAGCAGATTGAATATCAGAAAATTCTTTTCCAGCCACAGAGTGGTTGAGTTATGGAATAGATTACCGGAATATGCTGCGCTACCAGCAAATGTAAGTTTTAAAAGAATTATGTTTATTACACCACTGCTAACGCAAAAGTGTATGACTTAAATACCATACAAGTATGATTATTAATGTGTGTTTTTATGTACAAATCATATACTTTTCTTCATGGTATGATAGATTTCTTGCTGACAAAAGTATATGCACTCTTCTGAATTCGACATAGTAAAGTTAGACGCAACAATCAAAATAAAAAAGAACTTGAGAGTGTACATCATAACATATACTTAGGGCAACGAATTTCCGTAAAATCCTCAAAAGAAGTCAAACAATGAATCACTCTAGGATGGCAAGTTTTCAGTAGAGCCAGCTCAACCTTCAGAAACGAAAAAATCTCATCATTCCTCTAACGGTGGGTATTCAATCAACGCGTCCTCGCAATAGTCACTTGTTGAGCTGAAACATGGAACCTAACCAAAAGACTGGTCCTCGAACTGAAAACCATGCTACTTGCGCAGGAGAATATCATGAAAAACAACCAAACAGTACAGCACATTAGAGAAAAAAACAGGAGCCAGAGATGTCTTAGGTACCATTCAAAAAAACAAATGGCAATGGGCTGGCCATGTTGCAATATTGTCAGACAATCGCTGGGCATCATGGCTTACTACGTGGGTCCTCAGAGATCACATGCAGAAATGTGGCCGGCTAAATATGAGATGACATGACCAACTCGATAAGTTCAGAAAGTATCTGCGAAACAAATGAAGTGCTGCTACTGATGGTGAATTACAAAACTTAACTAGATTGAGGCGTAAAGCAGTAGGAAGCCATATAAACTATTTTGATGGTTCATGAGTGATGCTATGATCGTATGTGATTGAATAGTTGTATCAAAATTGCTGTAACTTGGAAAATGATAGAATACATAACTGAAATGTAAGGTCACAGAGAGCAAGGCCCGAAATTGGTGAACAACTTTGTTTTTATCGACAACTTTTGGAAAACTTTGTAACAACTACAAAATTCAACCATAGCTATCCAAGATCAGCAAAACATAACAAAATTTCTTAAATCTTTCTTATTATTACGTATACATTTTGATACAATTATATACATATATATATATATACATATATACGAATAAAATTATATATATATGTATATACATACAAATATTATAAATACATATATATTCATATACAGATTTTATATTTATATATATATATTCATAAATCATATAGATACACTTATATATATATTCACATTATATACACATATATGTATACATAAATATATATATATATATATATATATATATATTTACAAACATATATATATTTGCACAATTTATGTACATATGAAACGCTCCTCTATTCAGGGTTGAGCACTCTTTAAGTGAGGTAACTCGTTTCTAGTAAGCTTATGCAATGCTCTTCCATAGGAATAGAGCTATCTGGTGGATGGGGAATTTAAGCTAAAATAAATATATCACTTGATTTCAACCTTCTTGATCGTCCAGTTCCATGGTTCAGCGGTAGGACACCGGCCTCCGGCTGTTAAGCGAAGGTTTCAATCCTGTCTCGTGGTATGGTGATGATAGATTATCTATAGTCACACTGGAGACTTGAAATTCAACTAAACAGCTGTGTATATATATGATTATCATTATTTTGTAGCGGTAGTTCAATTTGTTTTTTTCAGAGAGAATATTTTCAGTGCCCCATAGAGAAAATCTGTTGTTCACATTTCGATACTGAAGAGGAGAATGTGAAAATTTCTGTGTTTTGTTTTTTGGTGAGGGTAGAACTCAGTTTGCAGCGTAATTGTAAAGTCATGTTTAACTGCAAAAATAATTCAACTTTTCAAATGGTCAGTATTGTATATCTTTTTAGGTGGGGTCAGATTTTTGTAACTTTGTCCAAAGAAGCGACAAAAGTTTAAAATAAAACAAAAACCTAGCTATGTAAGGCTTAGCATTTTTCATTGGTCCCCACCAGACCAAATTTGTGGGAATCGATGGCCCCTTGCAAGAGTTAAAGGTTAGGCTTAGGGCTTTCGTTTCCTAACTAACAAATGCTATTTGATACTTAAAATTAATTTTATTTCATCAAGTACATAAAAATTCATGAGCTTAGCTTTTGGAGTTGAAAATCAGAAAAGACCTGAAAACTTAAAATAAAAGTTGGGAAACCGGCTCTGCCATAACTATAGGCCAAACAGTAATATCTGTAAGAAGTTGTAATATCCATTGTCAACCTTGAAGAGGCTCGATAGTATTTTCATTCAATACAGAGATACAAGCAACCAACCAACTTGTGATTTGAAATCTCTCCGGCGTCCACTGCGAATTTCCAATCGGGAAATGGGTTTCTGAAAAGAAATAAAAGTTCAAAAACTTGAAAATAGACAACGAAGAAATTTGCACTTTTTCAAGAGGAAATGCTTACTTTACTAGCTGAAAAGTTGAGAACTGCTGAAATGTCAATTATCTCTCGAGCAGAGCCTCTTCAAAAGAGGCTCTCTTATGCGAAAACACTTTCACAAAAATCACTTGTATTTCTAGAAAATCCCCAATAAGCTAATTGAAGTTAACTTTCTAAGTGAGGTAATTTGGCTAAGAGCTTTAATTTCAAATCGCTGGAATCTAAGAAGTCTCAACATTGGCAATGGTTGGAGTTCTGCTTTTCGAATGTCTGGTATAGAAAGGACAAATAATATTGGTTTCGCTCGATTGACCAAATAATCGACTGAAGAATTTCGATACCGGCAACTATCGTCTTCTGTTCTCCTAGGAGAGCAATCGAGATTCGCAGCCCAAAGTCATTTTGACTTTGCTTTCATCATCATCAGTCCTTTAACGTCCATCGTTGGACATAAACTTTCCCCAGGATTCGCCACCATTCTCTATCATAGGCGTCGTGGAACCAGTATTTTCTAAATTTGTCCAGTTCATCTCTCCATCTTGTATTTTGTCGGCATCGGTTTCGCATGTGATCTCTGAGGATCCATGTCATGATGTCCATCAGTTGTCTGCCGTTCTTGCAACATGGCCAGCCCATTACCATTTAAGTTTTCTAATAGATTCTATGATGTCTCTGACTCCCGTTTTCTTCCTTATATACTGTACTATCTTGTGATCTCTCCATGTGAGGTTGAGCATGATTCTCTCATGCGCTCGTTGCATGCTTCTCTGTTTGCAGGTTTGTATCTTGGTTAGGTTCCATGTTTCAGCTCCACAAGTGACTATTGGGAGAATGCATTGGTTGTATACTCTTCTTTTTATGATTATTGGTATCGACTTGTGTTTGTAGATCGAGCTTGCTTACATTGTGGGTAAAAAAGGTCAATCAGATTTTGAGTGAGAAAAAAAAACTTGAGTTGACTTTGGTTTCACGCATAACAAAACCAGGAGAATGATTTATCATTGCTGTCAGGAAAAAAGGAAAAAAAGTCAGTTCAGTAGGAGCTTGACAACAACAAGAACAATCCCCGCCAAAATTAGGGATATAAACCAATACGTGAAATCTACATTCTTCTGCAATTTGAACCCACGATCAACTCTTTGTAAGTGGGTATCAGCCTCACTGATTAAACTAAATTGACATGTCTTAAAAATTACCAAAAGTTTATAACAAAGATACGCTCGGAGTTATTTAATTCTAATAAATACATTTATGCCAAAAAAAGAAAAACAAAAAAACACCACAAAAAACAAAACAGTTTTATAATTTTTTGTTATGAATACAATAAAAAAGTTGCTGAAACCATCTTTTGTCAGAAAAGAATTAGGAGTGGATTCTGACCTTGCAGCCGCTAGTCTTGCGTTCAGTCCTATTCAACAAACAGGTTCACTATTCTTCTGGCATATTCTTTGTAGCTGGAATAAATAACAGGTATTATAAAAATGCTGCTGAAAGAAGTAAACATTGCCGCCGAGAAAATTTCGATTCCTCGATTCATTCTCCCACCATGCAACCGCAAATTAATTGCTACGTGAATTCTGAGAACGCTACTTGACAGAAAATGATGACGGACAAGTAATTACGAAAGCGTTCATTCAGACGTTCTGTGTTCACTCCAATTCTCCAAAACGGGTTCTCACTTCTTTCTTCTATAAACTGAGCTATTATATGTTGCCAGGAGACTTTCTTTTGTAAACGCTGTATTATTTGTAACTGATAATATTTTGATTAGAAATGATATACATACAGGTAATTGCAGAAACAAGATTCATTCAGACATCTTGTATTCACCTCAATAGCGACAAAGTGTTGTTGTTATCAACGTACTTCCGTCTCCATTGTCTTGTAAAAATACGTAGAAAAATTACACCTTTTCATTTCACCACCAATGTTTTTCAGTATTTCGACTTCAATGTGATTATAAGACAACCAGTTTATAGCAAGTTTACACCGTATTAAAAAAATTATAACACTTAAGTCATTTTATCGAGTTTTTATTCATTTTTCCCTCGGAACCTTCGAACAGACACCAACAGACATTTTGACAACGAAGCAACATTCCGTCGATAAAATGCCCGAAACTGTTAAACAATCCTAATGTTATTGTTTTTCTCTTTGTTATTATAAAAGAAGACAGATTGTAGTATTGTTTGATAAAAAATAAATAAATAGATATAATAAATAAATAAATAAAAAGCCGTATTAGGAGTTGGCCTGTTTTATCTTACTTCAATCGCTGGGAATGACATGTAATCATTCATAGCTTTGAATAGCAATTTTATTGGTCTATTGTTGGCGACTCGCGATAGCTCAGTTGGTAGAGCGGAGGACTGTAGAAGAATACACTGATATCCTTAGGTCGATGGTTCGAATCCGTCTCGCGAGAGGCAAATTTTTTCCCTCTCTCTGTTTTCATATTGAAAAAAGAAACAAACAGTATTTCATCTTCATGAAGTGACGAGATTTGTTTCATTACGCTAATATTGAAAGTTGTCCGTGTCAAACTAATTGAAAACTCGACCGCATTAATTGTCTGCTACTTCATGCGCAAATCCTAAGTGGGAGATCAAAATATCAATTTTCTTTCTTTTTTTTTTAGGTGTATCTTGATTGGTAACAGTTTGAGCTACCAAGAAATCACGCACAGGTAAATGGAATCAGACTTTTAGTATTAGACAGAAAAATAGTAATTAAGATTATTTTCATCTTGATGAGCGTGAATGCAGACACCACATTATCATCATTCAGTTGCAAATAACCTGCACTTTAAAAATTTTTTTAAGTTAGCCCTATTTCATCATCATCATCATCATCATCATCATCATCATCATCATCATCATCATCATCATCATCATCATCATCATCAGTTTTTCAACGTCCGTCGTTGAACATGGACCTTCCACAGGATTCACCACACTTATCTATGATGGGCGTCGCGAAATCAGTACTTTCTGAATTTGTCTAGCTCGTCTCTCCAGCTAATACTCTGCCGGCCTCAGTTGTGCTTGTGATCTCTGGGGATCAATATCGTGAGTCGTGAGGTCCATCGGTCGTCTGCCATTCTTGCAACATGGCCGGCCCACTGCCATTTGAAATTTTTAATAGATTCCATGATGTCCCTGACTCCTGTCTTCTTCCAGATGTAATGTGCTATCTTCTGGTATCTCCATGTGAAGCCCAGCATAATTCTTTCATGTGCACGTTGCATGGTTCTCAATTTGCGGATCTGTCTCTTGGTTAGGTTCCATGTTTCAGCTCCATAAGTGACTATCGGGAGGATGCATTGGTTGTATATTCTTCTTTTTAGGATTATTAGTATCAACTTGTTTTTGAAGTTATTTCTATTGATATTCGGACCATCCTCAGCTTTGTTGTTTTTCATACAACGTTTCGGCCGTTGCACTCTACAGGTCAGGTATCATCTGGTAGATTTGGGAAGTAACAAACCGAACCCTTTATTCATTAGAGTGCAACGGCCGAAACGTTGTATGAAAAACAACAAAGATGAGGATGGTCCGAATATCAATAAAAATAAGAAAAATAACTCATCTCAAAAATTCCGAGATATTGTTTTTGAAGGTTGAGCTTACTCTGCCAAAGGCTTGCCATCCTAGAGTGATCCTTTGCTTCATTTCTTCTTCTTTTGAGGGTCTCGTGGAAATTCGAGGTCCTAGGTAGATGTAGTGATCTACTTTCTCCAGTTCTGTGTCTTCGATTTTGATCTTAGTGTTTTTATCTCCGATGTGGTTGTTAAACATGATCTTCGTCTTGCTCTAGTTAATGTGTAGGCTGACTTTCTTGCTTTCTTAATTTAGTTCATCTAGCATTAGTTGGAGGTCGTGTAGGGTACCTTAATTCAATACCAATGGCTACGATGCTCTGCTTCTGCTACCTAGATATCACAAACAGATAAACAGAGGCATACGTTTAATATTAGATTAGACAGATAGTAATGAGTTGTATGATAGTATTAAGTCGGACATATGTGTTCGAATACTTAAATGTTTATATTTTTGAAAACCCGGTGTAACGCGATGGTCAAGTCAGCATAGCCTAGATCACAGTATTTGCAACTCTTTTCTTTGAAACATGTCTTCACTTCTTCCCTCTACGGCCTTCCGTAAATGTTATTCAAATGTTATTTAAATGTTATTGATTACATGCCAGAGGTGTCTTCATTAATATTAATACTTTTCCGTTAGTTTCAAGTAATAATTAACGTTTACGATTCTTAAGTAGTGAAGCCCAAAAAGAGAAGAAAAAAGTTGAATTTTTATATTTCTTGTTCGCTTGAAACTCAATTTGTGCAGTTGGTTTGGGATCAGATTTTAACTGCTAGTTGATCCGGGAAGGGGGATCAAATCATTTCAACATTTCTCTTGAGCGGTCAGTCTTATCGTCAAACTCCCGTACAGAGTGCAGAGTGAACTTTCTTTTCCTACCGGGAGAAGAAGATCAAGAGAAAATAAAAACAGTCCCACTGGTGTAAACCGATGTGTAAAATTCACGTTTGATATGTCTTTGATATTAAGGAAAAATTATCTTACCAGAAAGGCTTGATTCGTTCTCATAAATAGATAAATATACGTAAACAGGAAAGATTATATAATTTAAGATTTTTTTTGTTTATTATATGTACAAAAGTTACTGTAATCATCATCAACTGGTATGTGAGTTTGGGTTTAGTTGCCAGTCTTGTGACTTATATATATATATATATATATATATATATATGTAAAGTTTTATATATATATATATATATATATATATATATATATATATATATATATATATATATATATACATTTTATATATATATATATATATATATATATATATATATATATATATATATATATATTAGAATGTGGATTCGCTACACAAACTAGGTCATGTTTCTGCCCTCTTTGGGCCTCATCAGGCGAGAAATAAATCCATTACATTTCAGAAGTGGCTTTATATTATTGATATATTATCATATCATGTTATACTGCTACCCTGATTTGTATCACACACACAGACACACAGACACACACACACACACACACATATATATATATATATATATATATAATTCATAATACCAGATGCACATGGGCTCATTCCATTCTGATGAATAAATACACTTATACAAACATCTATACTGACTGCAATGAAAATTGACCAGTACCTAATGCAGTACCGTCAAATTTCGAAGATAAATAAATACTTTCAACGGAAAAATAAAAAAACAATTATATACGCACAGCACTCCATATGCGAGGAAGAGTTTATGCATAGAATTGGGAGGATGAGTTACGTTACGTTGCATAGTGACTCAGTCCTGAAATTTATCTACTCAGTGTAATCAGTTAATCATAAAAAGTGTACACGGTCAAACGAAAACATACAGTGTATACAAGTTATAGAAATACTATCGCGAGGTTCAAAAACTAAGATTGGGAATATACGAAAAGTTATTGAAGTTTTGAGTTTGAGGGTTTTTCTTGCTAAAAAATGCTTCCATAAATTTCCTAATTTCCTGTATTATAGATAATTCCACAACACAAAATATGTACCAGCTTTTGCACCATCTTATCATTGAGATGGTTCATATTAGAAACCCTGTCTAAAGAAAGTAGAAAGCTCTTCTAGGTTTAAAATGTAAGAGAAAAGGAGTGCTGAAGACCAGAAACCTTGTATTGAATTGTATGTTTATCTATAGATTTTATTTAAAGTTTTATTTTGGGTGGGGTGAGTGATTCTTTTATTTCAGTTTGGTGGGACGGAAGAGAGCAATACGGACCAACAGACCAACACCCAGCAACAGGATCTTATAGGCACTGTGAGGAATGGTAAAAAAATCGTCGTGAGAAGCAGCTAGGATCCACTGTGTGCCAAGGACTACAATGAGAAACCATTTAGGAGAGGATATTCCAGTTTCACTGAAAGCAGCAACAATATTAATTTTCTTCTGAATTCTAAAAGATTCAACAGTGTTGGTTTAAACTGTCTATATATAGAATTACTTCCATTGTACATGGATGAAATGATGTTAATCAGTTAGATAAGAGCGTAGAAAATATTTCCGTGAAATTTTCAGGTGCACATATTGGTTGATATCCATTGTACCATAGAGATTCAAAGATTATCTATTTTTCTAAAATTCTACAGATCCCGCATAAAATGTTTTCCGATTGGGTTCCCAAGGCTAGCCCTGGGACTACACTATGGATGAAAGAGTTCGTCTTACCCTTCATTACCAACACACACTGTTAGCGAGACGAGAACCCGAGCGTGTCGCAAACGAGCAAGATAAAATTGTAATTATGGTCGGCTGTGGAAACCCCGTCAATGATAATTTTCAAAGGAAAGAGGAAACTAAAGCTAACTCAAGATTAATGACAGTTTATCTTCTTACACTTCATATCATAGATGAAGTAGAGGAATTAGACATCGCGATATATCTTTGATTAAACAATACAACACGTGAATTACAGTATGTGGATAAGTAATATCCCTCAAGTTTCGAGCGTATTAGGGATGAAGCAGTCACAATGGACTGAAAAAAATCCAGCCATACAAGAAGTTCGGGAATATACTGAATCGCACGTGGAATAAACGGAGACGATTAGCAACATTATAACTGGCTTTCGTAGTACTGGTATTTATTCATTCACCAAAGATACTCTGACTGATGCTGCTTATGCTCCAAGCGATGAAACCAGAATTGATCTAAAAGTCTGACCCAGCATAAGTCCTGAGAGTAATATAATTCGAATCATGCCATCTCCAATAGCGGCTGAACCTAAGGTTACAAATTGGGAGAAAGCTATGAACGACAAGTCTGGATTGTTGACTACAGATCTGCTGAGGGCATTTCTGAAGTGAAACTTGTTAAGATAAAGTATGGTAGTGCCATTGTTCGGTAGAACGGAGTTGATGCTAAGGATATCAAGTGATGTAATGTACGGTGAGTTCAAAGGCTCAAGTTATAGGTCAAAGTACCATTATCTTCGATATTTCATTTAATCATTTATAGCTTATACAATTCGTATATTAAAACTATATTTTGATGAGAACAGTTTCATAGCAATCCTATTTTCATGATGTAATCTTGTAGTAAACTATATTACCTGAGAGTGTACCTACCTTATCAATAATCCCTGAGCTGGAAATATAGGTGTTCCGTTAAATAGATATGTTGCCACATATTTAATCATCCCATGTTGTTTAATGAATGGAGGACCATGATAAAACAGTAGATTCTGAAATAATTGGGCGGGGCTCGTCTGTGATTGTCTGTCAGGCTATAGAGACCCCCTGAAAATTGGCACAGATAAGTTTTAAAGTAAAAAGGTTTTTAAAAATACATTTTTAAAAATTGTCAGGTCGCGCTGATCCTGAAAAAATGATCTGCTTTCTATTTATTTCAACGGTGCTGTGTTTTACCAGAAGTCTGATCCTGTTTCTCTGTATGTTACTTCTAAGTAGCAGAAGCAGTGTATTGTAGCCGGATATATTGAAGTAAAGTATACCTAGAATGTGCTAACTTGAAGAATACCCCCCCCCCCAAAAAAAATCTGGCTGATTAAAAAATGAATATTGATAGTCAGCAATCGCACTTATTCTGACGACAATCATTGGATTTTATAAAGATCTATCCATCAATATTAACAACTTAAATCCGTTTAATTGGACTTGATCTCTGAAATGAAATGATGCATTGATGTCAGAAGTATTGAAATAAGGTATCCCTAACATATACATGCACGCACACACACACACATACCTATTTATACACACACATTTACGCACCATACATATATGTATTGATTAATAATAGTGTCATCCACCGTCAGCTGTTTTGACTCTTCAGTGTGGCTATAGACTCGATATCTACTCCAGTGTCGCTAGACGGGATAGAAACCTTCGCTCCAGACTCTGGGTCCGGTGTTTTACCCCATAAGGAGAAATGGTCGGTCAGTACGACCGAATCAAACGATTTATTTATTTTCAGATTACTCACCATCTACCTGACTGCTCAATTCAAATATTAGATTAATAATTACTTTTTGCAGATGGGTGCCCCACCCAAGAGTGCTCGACTCTAAGGGTGGGGGCGTTGTATTAAGTCTGGGTAATTCAAATAGAAAAATCAATCTGTTATACCCGCAAGTAACCCAACGATTCTTGTACCTCACCAAATCTCTCCACCAGGTAATAAAGAACATCATTTCCTATCAATGCTATTTTTGCAGAAGTCATTTTGTGGGCCTGCGTACGCACGTACATCCACGCACACACACACACAGGTGCACAGATACACACCCATATATATATATATATATATATATATATATATATATATATATATATATATATATATATATATATATATATATATATATATGCAAATAAATTATAAAGACTGTATGATTTCTAATGGAAATCTTGGTTTGATTTGCTTCGTAGGAATATTCTGTTCATAGAAATACTAGGGATTATTTTTTTCCAGTAAATAGATAAATACATTTATATGAAAAATAACACTTTCATAATTCTCCATTCATTTACATTACAAAAGTTGCTGTAATCATTTTCAGTCGGAATAGAAGTTGGTGTTGAGTTTGACACTGCAGCAGCGAGGCTTGTGGCTCTTGTATCTCAGATTTCTGCAGATTTAGCCGAAAAAGAATGTGAAAATGTGCACCCAACCTCAGATTTCTGCAGATTTAGCCAAAAAAGAATTCGAAAATGGGCACCCACCCTCAGATTTCTGCAGATTTAGCGAACAAAGAATTCGAAAATGTGCACCCACCCTCAGATTTCTGCAGATTTAGCCGAAAAAGAATTCGATAATTTTGCACCCACCCTCAGATTTCTGCAGATTTACCCGACGGATAATTGGAAAGTTTGCGAAAAAAAAACAAAAACAAAAAACAAAACAAAACGGTAATGCAGGGCTCTGCGATTTGAGGCTTCTTCGTCAAGTCCCAACTAATTTAAATTGATAATTTATTTCATTAGATCCCATACAAAGGTGAGAGGTCAATACTGTGTTAAGGATACTTATTTTCTTTATGGGGATCAACGAAAAAGATCCATCGATTTTTTTCAGGCAGGAATAAAAGATTTCAAATAGTTCTTTTAAACCTTTCATTATATGATTCCATACTTTGAAATATTGAACGTTAGCTTTTGGGGGTCAAAAATGAAAAAAAAAACAAAAACACCGCCCCACAAATCTTCAGTTATAGATCCGAGGCAGAAAAGAATCAAGTAATATATTCACTGCCGAGAGAAGAATTCGAACTACTCACTTAAAGATTGTCAGAATTAGCATCTACAGTCTTCCAATCTATCTACTGGGCAATTGCTTCTTGCTTCGTAGATCATCTGCAAAATATCCAAAATAGGTTAAATCATAAAGATATATTTGTGGTTGGAATATCAAACATGAATTTTGAAATTGCGATCCAATAAGTAAAAGTTCCATGAAATAAAATCTTCATTCCTTGGAAAAGAATGAATAAAATCAGAGATAGGATTGAGAAAAAATTTGACTCTCGCGAGACGGATTCGAACCATCGACCTAAGGATTTCAGGATCAACATCTACAGTCCTCCGCTCTACCAACTGAGCTATCGCGAGATTTCCTAACCAAGATCTAGAAGGATATCTAATAAAGTAAATGATCTCGTGTCATTCACTTTGAAGAGGTCCAATTAGATTTCGTTTTATTAACATTTAAAAATGCTATTCCATAGATCATTTGCAAAAATACTCCAAACAGGGTTGAAATTATAAAGAATTTTTTGGTAGCTGGAATAACGAAAAATTCCTAAATATAAAATTCTTATATCTTGGATGAAAATTTTCGATTATAAATCGAATGTAGAAAAAAAAATATATTGACTCTCGCGAGACGGATTCGAACCATCGACCTAAGGATATCAGTATCTTCAACTACAGTCCTCCGCTCTACCAACTGAGCTATCGCGAGAAACCCTATTGATATACTCGCAAGTAGGATCTAATACAGCAAGTATTTAATATCATTTAAGGTATATAAGCCCAATAAGAATTCTTAACCTACTCTTACAACTGAGCTTTTTACAAGTCAGAGGCACGCAGACTTCCGAGAAAACTATTTACTATAAAATGAATATCGAAAAGAAAATTAGGTCCTTCAGACATTTAACGTTTATCGATACAGGTCCCCACCCAGCCAGCTGCAAAACAAGTTATTGCATTTAGCTGGCTGACCTTCTTCTTGGAAATGCTATTAAGTGTAAATGATTACCAAGCAAATAAGGTCAATCTTCTCGCCTTCAGTCCGTTTCTTGAAAACAGATTCAATTGATTTAATGACGTGATATTTGTGTCGAATGATCAACTTGCAAGACATTTGTCAAACACTATTACAAACCTGGACTTGATTAGCCAAATTTCGGAGGTGAAATTAATATTTCCTTAGCATGGATTGAAATCACCTCAGACTTGATAGTTGTGTTAAACCGACTGAACTAAGTTGGCAAGCCTTGCGTATCTACCGCTATTCATGTTAATAATATTCAAGGGTTAGAAAATAAATATATCTGTAAAAATACCAATACCCCATCGAGATTCGATACCTCTACCAAGTTACTGGTTGGCGGTTCTCTAACCGATTGAGCTGAAGTAACTAATTCAGGAGATATACAAAAGTTATCTTGTGGATAAAAAAGTCCTATTTCATTCAAACAGACACAATATTATTTACAAATATACATTTTCATAATTGTTTATTTATTATACACACGATAAAAAAGTTAAACTAATTATCTTCAGTAAGAATGGACTCTGAAAGCTTATATGCTCAACTACTCAAGACATCATTCTACGGCTATTATTGAACAGAAGCGTTGGATGTACCGTGTAAGCTGTCAATGCAATGAAAGCGATAAATTTCGAATGAAAGAAATACGATCGAAAATCAATAATAGTTGACAATGTTTCATATGATAAAAAAATCTGAGATAGTATTCTACAAGTGTATATATGCAATGTCAAATGGTGAAATTGTCTACTGGGCGAAATTTGCTCATTTTTTGTTGAAACATCTGATTGTGAAAAACATAATTGTCTTATATCCCTGTATTGATAAAATGAACATTCGATAAGAGTAAAACAATACATCTTTTTTTTGTAAAAAACATCAAGACTTCTCAGATTAGGTAATTTGGTTGATCCTACCTAACATATATACTTAGCAGTAATATAAAAAAAAAAAACAACAAAAAACGATGTAACAATATGGGAAAATAGGTTTATCTAGTTGGATATATCATTGTCCTGTGGTTTCTTGTACTTCAAGCTTTACGACTGCTGTCAAAGAAAACGACAGACGTAAAAAGGATTTGAGTTTGAGTCGCACCGAGAGCTTAATCATTATTCCCAATCTGCACTGATCATCAATAGACGTACAATGAATGTATGTAGTAATCATAAAAAGCAACTGGAATTAAGATAAGATATATGCTAGTTTTACAGTCATTTTACTGTTACTATTATTTGGAGTGGTTCGAAAATACAGAGTAAGCTCTCAATGCAATGAAAAGAAATTAATTGGGGATAGAAGAAATACTAGTCGAAATTGTTGATGTGGGCAATGGTTCAACAGATAAAAATTCAATAGAATACTACTAATAATACTACTAGTGTATACATGTAAAACCAGATCACGAAATTGTCTAATTAGCGAAATTGCCTAATTAGCAAAATTTGCTTATTTATTTTGTAAAATAAATTTGATTTCGTTTTTATAGAAAAGACTGTGGATAGTAAAAAAAAAACATAGCTGTGTTATATCCCAGTTTTGGTTTGATGAGCTCTTGATAAAACTAAAATAATTTACCAGATTTTGTACAAAATATAAAACTTCACCAATCAGACAATTTCGCCAATCCGGCATAACATATATACATAACACTGAGATTGAATATGGCAATGCAATGGAGGGAAATAAGAGAAGAGTTCACAATGTCACATTCATCATTGATCTATTGTCTCTCGTAGTTCAAGTTGGAGAGCCGATAAGAAAAAAAGACTTGTAAAAAAACTGCTCATATTTTTATGGCTTTCATTTTTTTTTTGGTTCATGCCTTGAAAAAAGAGATTTGCTTCTTATTATTTTTGCACCTGGTCTTCAAGTTGGAGACAACAAACTGTTCTCCCAAACCACTACAACATATCCATTTATTTATTTACATTTAATGGTTCTATGGGGATCTCATTATAATTTATCGTTTATCAACATTTAATCTTATTCCAGTTCAAATTGCCTCTTCACACATTACCTTGCTGTGCTGCAAACTTGATAACTTAAACTCTTCAAGAGATTCCCTCACAGAGTTTCCAATACTGACCATTTAATTCATCTTTTACGCCATTTTCTCGAAACTAATCAATTCTCTTTTAAAAGCTGTTGAAAATATTTTATTCCAATAGCGCAAAACTCGTTTGTTAAAGAAATCCACAGATTTATTGGGGTGTACAATTAGATTATTCGTGGTACTTAACAGGATTGTATTGAATTCGATTCTCACTGGGTGCCAACCAGTAATTGTTTTGTGCTTTACTAAATTAAGTTTATAAAATGTCAATATCAGTTTCTTGCAACGGTTAGCAAAATGGTTTCATAGATCATTAGCAATCGCTTTAATCCTCTGTTGGTGCCATATACTCCTGGCCTTGTGCCAAACTTGAGATATACGTGAATAAATAACAATGCTTATGCCTTGCCGTTGGGTGTTGCCCTGCAAATTATAAATTCCCCCCAGAAAGTCAAAAAACTATGACAAGCAAAATCAAAAATAGAGTAAGCAAGTCAAATCTACGACAATCGAATTGGAGTCCTTACAAGTTAATTAAAAACTAAGCCAACAATTTGAAAAAGAAAACAACACATACAACAATTTGGGGGGAAAAGACGTAAACAAAAAACAAACAGTAGCAAAGAACGATATTCTTCTCACGAATAAAATATTGAAATTCATGAAAGGATTGGGAGAGATCCTTTCTCCGAAAGAACCAAACGATTGATTCGAACAAGTAACAGTCACAATGTATAAAATCTCGATTCTTTTAATTTCAGTTCAAAGTGTTGGATAGGAAAGAGAAAAAGATAGACTCTTGCACGATGTATCCGGACAATCAATTACAGTAACAGCCAATAAAGCCATTCACTCTGCCAACTGAGCTATCGTCGGATGCAATACAACACACTTTTTAAAATATTATCAAACACGTTGATTGATTACATGTCATTCACCATAAATATCCTTAATCAAATTTCTTCCTCCACTGTTACAACTGAGCTATAGATTTAGAAGCACGTTGACTTACGACGAAATGATTTCATACAAAAAACATTAGAATGAAAATTGGGTGTCCTTTTCAATTTTCCCGAAACAGGCCACCTTCCATCTTTCTAGAAATAGAATTATTGCATGTGTTTGACCAGCTGACTTTTTGGAAATGCTATTTAAATGTAAATGATTACCAAGCAAAAAAATAAAAAGCCAATTTTCTCACCTTCGGTTTGTTCTTCGAAAACAGGTTCAGCAGATTTAACGACGTAATATTCGTGTCAACAGATCAGATTACAAGACTGTAGTCAAATACCAATACAAATCTGGAGTTGAGTTTGTTTTCCTACGGGAACAAGAATAATCCTCGCCAAATTTAGCAGGTAGAAATAATCATTCGCCTGATGGTTATTGAAATCACGACCATGCTACTGATAGGCGACTCTCTTACCAGCTGGGCGAGAGTACCAAGATATTCATACGTTCCAAACCATCTGACTGATTGATAGTTGTTCCTCCTACCAACTGAGCTAAATTGGCAAACTCACGTATCAACAAAATTAATGTTAGGATAAGGAAATGAATACATACAGCAATAAAATTACCAGTTCCCCACTGTAATTTGAAATCCAAACATAGATACTGATACGTGGCTCACTTACCGACTGAGCTATAGTAAAAAGTCTCACATCTATACAAACTGTATCTTACTCAAAGGCTTATTTCATTCTAACAAATATTTTCATAATTAAGAAAAATTCATTTTCATAATTTTCAGTTTTATTATATGTATAATTAGCAATATACTTATTTTTGTACAATAATATGAAAAACTTCTCGAATTAGGCAATTTCATTGAATCTGCTTAGCATATATATTTAACAGTAATATCAAACACGATGATTATAGGGAAAAATAGGTTTATGTGGCTAGATTCATCATTGCCTCGTTGTCCCTCGTATTTCGCACAATATGGCCGCTATTATGGTAGAACAGGCCGAAGTAAAGAGTTCGAGTCTCAACGTGAGCTTATTCTTTATTTATATTGTGCACTGATTTGCAAAGGACACACTTTGATGATTTTGAGTAGTTGCCATAAAAAGCAAATAGAATTAAGATATACACTTACTGAGAGTTTTTCGTATGCCCGTTGTTTTTATTTCCTTTCGCTACCCGATTACGAGTTTTTGTAATTCCTATTTTTGCATTTGTTTCATGATAAAAAGCACCTGGTAATTGAGTTGGAGACTGTAGACTCTTCTTGCAAATTGTTACGACATATCTATTTATTCATTCCCATATAATGCATCTATCTCATTACAATACATCGGATAATCAATATTTAATGCATAGATCATTTGAAAATATACTCTAGGAAGGTTGAAATCATAGAGAATTCCTTTGCAGCTGGAATAACATGAAATTCTTAGAGACGAAATTTTGATTCTTCAGATAAGAATTTCCAGTTATGAATCGGATACAGAAACCAGGAAAATATCGTTTCTCACGAGATGTATTCGAACCATCGACCTAAGGATATCAGTATCAACAACTACAGACCTCCGCTGTACCAACTGAGCTATCACGAGGTACAATCCGAGTATCTTGTAGTAAATGATTAGATCTTATTCAACGTAAATAAACCCAATTGAATTTATTCACCCACTCTGAGAACTGAGCTATTGCTGGTTACAGGCATGTCAGATTCCGAGAAAACTATTAAACAGAAAATGTTTACATACAAGTAACATTGAAGAGAAAATCACGTCAAATCATTGAAGTCTGACTCTGTTTATCTGTACGTGACCTGTAAGAATAAGAAGCCATTTGCATTGCATCAAGGTTGCCTAAAATGAGCTGACTTGAAGAATAAGTCCAAGGACTTACAACTGAATAATGATAGTGGGGGGGTCTGCAATCAGGCTTACCCCGATGATAATGATCTGATTTATTATCATCAAACACCAAAAGTTTGATTCCGTCTATCATGATACAATATCTTAGTTGCCAAAACGATACTTTGCTGCCAATCAAGGTATCCAGAAAAAAACAAAACAAAACAATACCGAATATAAATTATGAGTAACCAGTTTGAAGATGTACTTCTAGGGAGGTGGAACGAACCATTAGAAAAAACGAAAAAAAAAAGATCAGCCTCTGGACCAGATAAGATTAACATCGACGTACTTGAAAAAAAGTGATGAACTTAATCAGGAAACTAGTCATCCTATTCAACGTGTACCAGGAAAAAGACCCAGAAAATTGGGGTACTGCAATCATAATGTTATTACATAAAGAAGGGAACCCAAAAGAACTACAGGAACTGAAACATAAAATTTAACCAAAAGATCCTCCCTCAAACTGAAAACAATGTAACGTACATATGGGAAAAATTATGCTCGACATAACATGGACAGATCACAGACCTGTGCAGTATATGAGCGAAACAACATGAGTAAGGGATATCAAAGGACCCATTCAAAAACACAAATGGAAATGGGCTGGTCATGTTGAAAGAAAGTCAGACAACTAATCGACAACACGGCAGCATGGATCTCAATAAATCATGTGCAAAACTGCAGCTGGTAAAATATGAAATGGGGTGATGAAAATAACAAGTTCAAAAAGTATTGGCCCCGCAGCTATCACGATAGAGTGGTCTGGCTATTTCTGGGGAATGTCTACGTACAATGACAGTTTCTTAAAAGCTGCCGATGATGAATGAGATTGTTGGTTCTGCTTTTGTGCTCACCCCAAGCATAATGATCTGATTTAATTCTATCTAATACTAAAATTCTGATTCTGTTTATCTCTGTGATCTATCTGTAGCTGAAATGGTGTGCCAATTACAAATCATGGTTTCCCTACAAGAAGTGGAAAAATGAAATTTCCATTGTACTAAGATACCTGTAGAAGGTTACTGACAAATCTTACGGGTGTGTTTTCAACTCATTTTACGTATGTTATTTTTGATATTACTGTAATAAAAAAAGTCTCATTAGTTCATTGGGATAAATCACTGTTTGAAAGCTGAGGAAGAAAAGAAAGAATACTCTCGCGAGACGGAATCGAACCATCGACCTAAGGATATCAGTAAGCACAACTACAGTCCTCCGCTCTACCAACTGAGCTATCGCGAGTTAGCGTTTAAACTACATTGAAATTGCTATTTGTCTCTTGGAATGATTACATGTCATTCCCAGCAATTTGAGTCAGTTAAATCAAGCCGAATTCAAATCATTATTATCATCGTCAACAGTCTTTTAACATCCGTCGTTGGTCATAGACCTTCCCCAGGATCCGCCAAATTTCTCTATCATGGGTGTCGTGAAGCCAGTATTTTCTGAATTTGTCCAATTCATCTCTTAATCTTGTATTTTGTCGGCGTTGGTTTTGCATGTGATCACTGGGGATCCATGTTGTGAGTAATGATGTCCATCAGTTGTCCGTCATTGTCGCAACATATCCAGCACATTACCATTTGAGTTTTCTGATAGATTCTATGAAGTCTCGGACTCCTGTTTTCTTACTGATACACTGTGCTGTCTTGTGATATCTTTTTGTGAGGTTGAGCATGATATTCTCACGTGCACGTTGCATGTTTCTCTGCGAGTCTGACTCTTGGTGAGCTTCCATGTTTCAGCTCCATAAGTGACTATCGGGAGGATGCATTGATTGTATACTATTTTTTTAAGGATTATTGGAATCGCCTCGTTTTTGAAGTTTGAGCTTGCTCTGCTGGAGGCTTACCATCTTACTCCACTTGATTTCCTCTTCTTTTGTAGGCTTCATAGAGATTCGTTGTCCTAGGTAGATAGAGTGGTGTACTTTCCCCAGTTTTATATTTTTGATTTTGACAGTTATGTCAACTTCACATATTTAGGGCATAGATTTCTTAGGCTTCATTGTCATTGCCAACTGATGAAAACTTGGAAACTATATATATTTTTTGTGATTTGGATCCAGTGTGTTCTGGCTATAAAAAACTAAATGACAAACTGATACTTTTTCTCCCTTCTTTTTAGGATTCCATTCTTCGAGATTCTGGATTCTGGCGGGCAAAAATGGAAAACATCAAAATCTCAAGTTGTAAACCAGAGAATAATTACGAGAAATATTTGAACTATCGTGAGACGGATTCAAATAATTCACCTAAAGATTTAAGTACGAGCGTTTACAGTATTGCGATTTGCGAACAGAACGCTGGCTGATTGCCAAATAAGTAGCCGTCTAAAAAGTAGAAATTCCCACGGATAAAATCTCGATTCTTTGAATTAGAACAACTGGATAGAAACAAAAAGAAATTAGACCCTTGCATGATGGATTCGAACAATCAATTTCAGTAACAGCCAATAGAGTCCTTCACTCTACCAACTGAGAAAGTGATCAGTTATAAAGAAATAAAAACATGAAAGTGGAAATTCGGTGTCCTTTCCAGTTCTTTCGAAACAGGCCCCCGCCTATGCTTCTACAAATCGAATTATTGCATGTGGCTGGTTGGGCGTCTTTTTGGAAATGATTTTCAAATGTAAATGATTACCATGCTATGCCATACCAAACAAATAAGGTCAATCTTCTTGTCTTTGGTCCATTTATTTAAAACAGATTGAAGTGATTTAACGACGTAATCCTTTTGTGTTGAGCAATTAGCTTGCAAAAGGTTGTCAAACACGAGTACAAACCTGTATTTGACTCACCAAATTTAGAAGTTAAAAATCATACTTCCTTTGTTTGAATTGAAATCAATCCCAATTCCTAGTTTCAATTGGTGTTGGACAGTATTCTTTCAATCTGATCAGTTGATACAAATATTACGTCGTGAAATTCCTTGTTTCGAATAAATGTATTAAAGGCAAGATAATTGACCTGGCCCTTATTTTCTTGGTATTGCATGGTAATCATTTACACTTGAATATCATTTCCAAAAAGAAGGTCTGCCAGCCACATGCAATAACTGTATTTGCAGGTGGATGGATGGAGACCTGTTTCGACAAACGTTGAACGTCTGAAAGACGTGATTTTCTCTTTAATGTCTCTGGTGAGTAATCATTGTCTGTTAAATAGTTTTCTCGGAAGTCTGCATGCCTCTAACTAGCAATAGCCTAGTTCTCAAAGCGGCTGGAGAAATCTGATTGGGCTTGTTCACGTAATATGTGATGTGATCATTTACTTCAAAATCCTTATTCAGTATCACGCGATAGCTCAGTTGGTAGAGTGGAGGACTGCTGATGTTAATATGGATATCCTTGGGTCAATGGTTCAAACCCGTCTCGCGAGAGTATGTGTTTTTCTCGTTCCTAACTCTGATTTGAAACAAAAAATTCTCTCCGAAGAATCAACATTTCATTTCCAGAAATTTTTTCGTTATTCAAGCTGCAAGGGAATTCACTTTAATTCCCACCCTTTTAGAGTATTTTTCAATGGATCCATGTATTAAATGTTAATTAAGCAGGATATTGTAATGAAACGAGCATAGATGCATCATATGGGAATAAATAAATTGATACTTTGAAATGATTTGCATGAACTTAAGAAAACTTAAGCGGCAATGGGCTGGTCATGTTGCAAGAATAACAGACAACTGATGGCCATCATGACTCACAACATGGATCAATAGAGATCACATATGAAACTGAGGCCGACAAAATACAAGAGTGAGAGATAAATTAGACAATTTCAGAAAATACTGGCTCTGCTACGCCCTTGATGAGGGATTTTATCATTATCTAGTGCTCTAAGTCTGAATCCGTCTACCTCTATGCGATTTTTTTGTTGCCTTGCATTGTTGCCAAAGTATCCTGATAAAAGAAAAGTATTGAGTTCCTATTTATGATTTTCACAGGGAACTGCTGAAAATTCCCCCTGACACATTTTCAACTAGTTTTACATAAACAATATTTAATAGATGCGTAATGCAAGAGGTCTCATATGTTCATGAAGATCGTATCTTCGATTCACTTTCAAAGCAGAGTAAGAGGAAAAAGTAAACTCTCGCGAGACGGATTCGAACCATCGACCTAAGGATATCAGTGAGTACAACTACAGTCCTCCGCTCTACCAACTGAGCTATCGCGAGTTGACATGAGTATAGCGATGAAATTGCTATTCCACAATGATAATCCTCACAGGCCAAATCCTAAAACTGTCCACCAAAAGTTTTGGGGGTTACGGTTATTTTAGATGAAATAATCTAAAGAAAAAAATTTATCCTGTAAATATAAAAAAATTATAATTACTTTTCATCAAAAGTAGGGGCTTGAAAACTATTTAAAAAGCTTTCTGTATCTACAAAACGCAAATAATTAGTGTGTTTAAGAAATGGATAGTAATCAAATTGTCAAACACACTCAAGAATTCTACAATTTTTTTATTCCTCCAAATGAAAGATAGAAGGCAACAGACAGAATAAGAGTTTTGAGTTATTTGTTTGAAGATTTACTGCGTGGCAGGTGAAACAAGCCATCTAACAAACAAAAAAAGGTATAGCCTCTGGACTACATAAACCTTAACGACAACATACTAAAAATGCTAGTAAACTTATAATCATGAAACTATCCAACCTAATCCATTTATACCCAAAACAAAGTCCCTGAAGACTGAAACTCTGCAATCATAATGCTATTACATAAAAAAGGGAACCCGAAAGGGCTAAACAACAACAGGAACTTGAACATGGAACCTAACCAAAATATTCACCCTTAAACCAGTAACGAGGACATAAAAAAAATCATTCTTGACATCATGTGGACGGACCACAGAACAACGTAGTACATTAGAGAAACAACAGGAGTTAGGGATATTAAAGGATCCATTGAAAAACTTAAATGGCAATGGGCTGGTCATGTTGAAAGAATGTCAGACAACTAATGGACATCACGACTCACACTGTGGATCTCAATATCTCATATGCAAAATTGCAGCTGGTAAAATATAAAATGGTCCGATGAAATAGACAATTCAGAAAGTATTGGCTCAGCGACTCCCATGATAGATTCTTGGTGAAGGTCGCTGTATAATGACGGGCGCATGAAAGCTGATGATGATGAATAAGATTGTGGGGTTTTCTTTTGTGCTCATCCTGATGATAAGAATCTGATCTACTTTTATGTAATACTAAAAGTCTGATTCTGTTTAACTCTATGTAGCAGAGATGGTCCCTCATTACCAACGATGGTATCCCTGAAGAAAGGGAAAGTTTCCATTGTGCATTTACAGTATCTACAAGAAGTAGCTGACAGTTCTTACTGGTGGGTTTTCAGTTCGTTTTACGTATGAATTTTTGATATTACGGTCATAGAGAAAGTCCCATAAGTACACGAAGTTGAAATACTGTTTCAAAGCAGAGGAAGAGAGAGGAAAAAACTCTCTCCTGAGACGGTTTGAACCATCGACCTAGAGATATCAGTAAACACAACTACAGTCATCGGCTCTACCAAGTGATCTATCGAAAGTTAACAATTAAATTGCATTGAAATTGCTATTTGACGCTTGGAACGATAACATGTTATCCCATGCAATTTGAGTCAGTTAAATCAAGCCAACTTCAAATAATTATCATTATTGTCAACAGCAGCAGTCTTTTACATCCGCCGTTGGACAAGGACCTTCCCCAGGATCCGCCACATTTCTTTATCATGGGTGTAATGGAGCCAGTATTTTCTGAAATCGTCCAATTCATCTCTCAATATTGTATTTTGTTAGCCTCAATTTTGCATGTGATCTCTGAGGATCCATGTTGTGAGTCATGATGGCCATCGGTTGTCTGCCATTCTCGCAACATTACCAGCCCATTGCCATTCAAGTTTTCTAATAGATTTTCTCTCTATATGAGGTTGAACACGATTGTCTCATGTGCACAATGCATGTTTCTCAGTTTGCGGGTTTGTCCCTTATTTAGGTTGTATGTTTCAACTCTATAAATGTCTATCGGGAGTATGCATTGGTTGTGTGCTGTTCTTTTTAGGATTATTGGAATTGTCTCGTTTTTGAAGGTTGAGCTTGCTCTGCTGAAAACTTGCGATTGTAGGTTGATTATCTGTTTGATTTCCTTTTCTTTTGTTGGCTTCATACAGATTCGTTCTTTTTGGTATATGCAGTGGTCTACTTTCCCCAGTTTTGCATTTTTGTTTTTGACAGTTATGTCAAATATCGAATGTATATGGCATAGATGTTTTTAGGCTTCATTGTCATTGCCAACTGATTGAAAGTTTGACGCTATATTTTTTTGTGATTGGGACCCAGTGTTTTGGCTATGAAAAACGCAATGACAAACTGATACTTTTTTCCCCCTTCTTTTCAGGATTCCATTCTTCAAGATTCTGGATTTTGGCGGGAAAAAATGGGAAACACCCAAATATCCAGTTGTAAGCCAGAGAATAAAAACAACAAATATTTGGATTATCGTGAGACAGATTCAAATAATTCTCCTGAAGATTTCAGTGCTAGCATTTATAGTATTCTGATCTACCAACAGAACTCTAGCTGATTGCCAGATAAGTAAACGTCTAAAAAGTAGAAATTCCCACGGTTTAATCTCGATTCTTTGAATTAGAACAGCTGGATAGAAAGGAGAAGAAATTAGACTCTTGTACAACGGATTTGAACAATCAATTTCGGTAACAGCCATTAGAGCCCTTCACTCTACCAACTGAGAAAGTGATCACATATAAAAAATTTTAAAAAATATGAAAAGTGAAAATTTGGTGTCCTTTCGAATTCTTTCGAAACAGAGCCCCCTCCCATGCTTCTACAAATCGATTTATTGCATGTGGTTGGTTGGCAGTCTTTTTGGAAATCCTATTCAAATGTAAATGATTACCATGTTATGCCATACCAAGCAAATAAGGTCAATCTTCTTGCCCCAGGTCCATTTATTTAAAACTGATTCAATTGATTTAACGACGTAATATTTTTGTGTCGAGCAATCAGCTTGCAAGACATTTGTCAAACACTAGCACAAACCTTGAGTTGAGTCACCAAATTTGGAAGGTAAAATTAACACTTCCCCTGTGTAAATTGAAATCACATCCGACTTGATAGTTGTGTCTCCTACCGACTGAGCTAAATTGGCAAAACTTATGTATCTACCAAGAGTCAATTTCTTTAAAACTGATTCAACAGATTTAACGATGTAATATTTGTGTCGATCGATATGATTAGAGAAAATTTGTAAAACACCAATACAAACAAGGAATTTGCCTAACAGGCGGCTCTCTTACTGACTTGGCTTGAGGAACAACATCTTTATAGATATAAACTCATCTGACTTATTGGTAGTCTACTGACTACGACTGAGCTTGTGTAACAAGTCTTATATATATTCAAAATGTGTCTTGCAAATACCTAGAGGCTTCTTTCATTCCAACAAATACATTGATGTAAAAAAATGCATTTTCATAATGCTTTTACATATACAAGAGAAAAGTGAAACAATATATATATTTTTTGTGAAAAATTGCCTATTATTATTTAATCAACGTTCACCTTGCAGCTGGAATAACAAAAAACTTCTCAGGGATGAATTTTGATTCCTTGGAAAAAACATACAGTTATAGATCTGACTCTCGCGAGACGGATTCGAACCATCGACCTAAGGATATCAGTGTGCACAACTACAGTCCTCCGCTCTACCAACTGAGCTATCGCGAGTTACAATTCAAGTACAATTTATTTAACTATTGAAATCGTTATTCGACAATCAAAATGATCACATGCCAACTTCTAATCCTGTCCTTCTAATTGTAAAAACCAAAATATTGATCATAAAATTAATATGGTTTACTGGTTTGGGGCTTTACTTAACTTTAGTCAATGACAGGGTGTGTAAAAATATGTAAAAAGACTTTCAGTACATATAAAACGTCAAAAAATGTGTATACTTTGCTGGACATCAGTGAATAAAGAGACACAGGCATGATTCTTTGCCTTTTAGTATATCTTAGATTAAGCAACAAAGCCACGAATATACAGCACCAATAAAGGATTAAAACTACTATGAATGATCTAAAAAACCACTTGCTTACCCTAGCAAACGACCGATATAGATTTCTTTATAAAGTCAATTTAATCAAGACAAAACTGTCGTGGGTAGAAACCAAATGTGGTTCTAACTTACTACAATACTATCAAATATGAAAAATAATCTAACAGGACACCACAATGAATTCGTGGATCTCTTCAGCAAACGAGTTGTGCACTATTGGACTGAATTGTTTGAATATGTGAAGAATAAAAGAACTATTAACCACTTTTAAAATAGTATTGACAAGTTTTGAGAAAAACGGCATTAAAGATGGATTAAATGGTCGGTATTGAGAACTCTCTGAGGAGAGCCTTCAAACTTTCAAAGAATTCAAGTTATCAAGTATACAGTATAGCAAACCAATGTATGATGAGACAATGTTGAACTGATACAAAATTTATAAATGTTCATAAAACATTATATTATAATGAGATGACCTCACATGAGGCCTCACATGAGAATAAATAAAAGGATATGTTGTAAAGATTTGTCATTCTCCTATTTCTTAGCCGGTGACCAGGTGCATTTTAGAGTAAAAGGAATACAATGATAACAATTACTGAAATTCGTTTCCAAGGTATAAAGCAAATAAAACAATAAAAACCACAGAGAAACGAAAAATATTTCACAAGTGTTTGGGCTAGTGTATATCTCAACGTAATTTCAGTTACTTTTTATGGCAACTACATGAAAGAATCATTGTGTGTCAATTGCCAATCATCACCAATTTTCAAAAGTATAATCTCTCAGTGAGACTCATACTCTTTTACCCAGCCTGTTCTACTAAGACATCGGCCCCACAGCTTGAGGTACGAGAAACAACTGGGAAATGATGAATCTAACAATTTACTTAAAGAAGATGATTACAGCAACTTTATATTGTGCATATAATAGATAAACAATTATCAAAATGTATATTTGTATCCGTTACAATGAAATAGGACCTTGAGCATCTATGAGATAACTGTTTCATTTATACCAGTTAATTTTGCTGAGTCAGTTAGAGAACCACCAACAGTAACTTAGTCGAGTTCTCTAATCCAGGTGGGGAACTATTCAATTTATACATATATTTATTTATTAGACTGGAACAAGCCCTTATATATTACTAACATAATTTTTGCTGAATAAGTACGGCTTACCAATATGGCTCAGTCAGTGGCAGACACGACTAACAACCGGTTGATGGTGATTTCAATTCACGCTAAGAGAATGTAAATTTTACTTCTGAATTTAGTGAGCCAATTACCAGTTTGAATTGGTATTAGACAGAATACTTTCAAGCTGATCAGTTGACATAAATATTATGTTTTGAAATTCCTTGTTTCGAATAAATGGATCGAAGGCGTGACAATTGATTTGACCCTATTTGCGTGGTATAGTAAGGTAATCATTTACATTTAAATAGCGTTTCCCAAAAATAAGTCTTCCACCAAACATGAAATGACTTGATTTACAGATCGATGGATAGATGGACGGATGGGGATATGCTTCGGTATCTTGTGATAGCTCAGTTGGTAGAGCGGAGGACTGTAGTTGTTAATACTGATATCCTTAGGTCGATGGTTCGAATCCGTCTCGCGAGAGTAAATGTTTTTCTGGTTTCTAACTCTGATTTATAACATGGAATTTTTATCTCTATAAATTTTCCGTTATTCCAACTACAAAGGAATTCTCTATAATTTCCACCTTTTTTGAGTATTTTTCCAATGGATCCATGTATTAAATGCTGATTAAACAATGTATTATAATGAGATGAGCATAGATATATTATATGGGAATAAATAAATGGATATGTTGTAATAGTTTGCAAGAATAGTCTTGAGAAAACTCAAATGGCAATGGGCTGGTCATGTTGCAAGAATGGCAGATAATTGATGGCCATCGTGACTAACAACATAGATCCCCGGAGATTGCATGCAAATGCAAGGCCCACAAGATACAAGATGGAGAGACGAACTTGACAAAATCAGAAAATACTGACTCCACGACGCACGTGGTAGTAGATCCTGGTGGAGGTCTATATCCCATGACAGATGTTAAGGGACTACTGCTGCTGATGATGATGATTTGAAGTTGGCTTGATTTATCTGACTCAGATTGTTGGGAATGACATCATCTCCACTGTAATGAATCGAATTCAGTGCTTTTTTAACGTTGACTCGCGATAGCTCAGTTGGTAGAGCGGAGGACTGTAGTTGTACTCATTGATATCCTTAGGTCGATGGTTCGAATCCGTCTCGCGAGAGTGTTTTTTTTCCTTCTCTCACCCTCTGCTTTCAAACCGTAATTTATCTTCCTGAACTCAAGAGATTCACTGTGTGAAACGGGCTGAAACCCCACCATTAAAAATTGTCAGCTTCTTCATGTAGATATTGTAAATGTGACGAGTACTTCATTCCATCGTTTTTTTTTCAGGGATATCATGATTGGTAATAATGGACCATTTCGGCTACCAAGAGATCACATAAAGATAAACAGAATCAGATTTTTAGTTTTAGATAGAAATAAATCAGATCATTATCACTGGGATAAGTGCAAAAGCAAAACCAAGAATCTTATTCATCATCATTATCATCATAATCATCATTAGCGCCCGTCGTTGTACAGGGACCTTCCCAAGGAATTGCCAGACATTCCTATCATGGGAGTCATTAAGCCAATACTTTCTGAATAGTCTATTTCATCACCCCATTTTATATTTTACCGGCTGCCGTTTTGTATATGAGATATTGATATATATATACTATCACTGTCAGAAAGCAATTTCAATGGACATCACGACTCATAGCGCAGACCTCAATATCTATTATGCAAAACTGCAGCTGGTAAAATATAAAATGGAGAGATTGAGTTCACAAGTACTGGTTCCACGATTCCCATGATAGAGAGGTCTGGCAAATTTATGTACAAGAATGGACGCTCAAAACCCGCTGCTTATGACGATGAATTAAATTTTTTTAGTTTTTTCTTTTGCGTTCTACCCGGTGATAATAATGAAATGTATTTAAATCAATCTGATATTAAAAGCCTGATTCTGTTTATCTGTGTGTGATTCTTTGGCAGCAGGAATCGTGTATTGTTACCAATCATGGTATCCCTAAAAAAGGAAAAATGAGGTTCTCAACATACATTAACAAACTGGAAGAAGCTGAAAATTCTTACAGACAATTCTTTAATTTCATAAGTAATTTCAATATCACGGTATTTAAGAAAGTTTCCTGAGTTTATGAATTTCGAATACAGGTTGTAAGCAGAGGAAGAGTAAGAGTTAAAAAAAAAAACCTTTATCGCGACAAGGATTCAAACCATCGACCTAAGGATATCATGACTATGGGGTTCTGCTCTACCAACTGAGCTATTGCAAGTAAAATTTTCAATGATATTGAAAATTATCATTACTATTTCGAAAGCTCTTGATATTAAATTGTTCCAATAGTGCACAACTTGTTTGTAGAAGAAATCTGAAGATTTATTTCGGTATACTATTAGATTATTTGTGAAAATTTAACAGTATTGTATTAAATTCGATTCATATTAGGTGCCCATCATTTGTTGTTTTGTCTTTGACAATGTTCAGTTTATAAAATATCAATATCAGTTCCTCGCAGTGGTCGGTAAGATAGTTTTGTAGATCATTAACAATGAGCTTACACTAAACACTAGCTCACACACTTGCCAAAAGTTTTTCGTATGTCAGTAGTTTTTAATTCCTTTCGCTATTTGAAAAACACGTTTTTCATAATATTTTTCTTCCGCCAACAAAGCAACATTTCAACCATAAAATGTCCAAAGCCTGTAATTCATATTAATTCTGTTGTAACAATCTTTGGTACCAATAAGAAGAAATATTGTACAATTGTTTCACCTAAAAAGAAACTAGAAATCCCAAAACTAAGTGGCCGAGTCCAAGAATTGGTCCAATTTATCTGACTTTCCTTACTGATAATTGCATGTGATCATGCGTCATATAGCAACTTCGATGCAGTATCAACATCAACTCGCGATAGCTCAGTTGGTAGAGCGGAGGACTGTAGATGTTGTCATTGATATCCTTAGGTCGATGGTTCGAATCCGTCTCGCGAGATGCTATTTTCTTCTTTTTTGCTTCTTCCAAACTGAGGGAACCCACTATTTCGTCTTCATGAACTCATGGCACTTCCTTTATTATGATCATATTGAAAATTGTTTATATCAAACTAGTTAATGAACTGTCGGTGGGAATTTCCAATTACTCCCAAAGAAAATACCTTGATTGACAACCATTCACCGTTTCAGCAACTGAGAGATCACATACTGATGAACAGAATCAGGTTTTTTGTATGAATTAAATTGATAAAAATAAATCAGATCACTTTGCAATGAGTCTGGAAGCAGACTTCGGTCTTCTCAATTTTGTTTAAGTTTGTGCATTTTAGAGGTAATTTAATTCAATACCTCTGGCTACATTGTACAGCTTCTGTTACGAAGAGATCATGTACACATATACAAATTCAGATCTCAAATATTATGAGAAGAATAATTGAAAATCAGATTATTTTCATCAGGGTCAGCTAGAACGCAGACCCGATAATTTTGTTAAATCCTCATTTATTTAAAAAATTCCACTATGTTCATTGACAAAACATGTTAAATTGTGTTGGGATGCACCTATGTTTAGGAAGTTTCAATAGCGTGACAGACGGACACAAACACACATTGCCGGAATATATATACAGATGGAAACTTGTTGGCAATCTTTTTTCAAAAATACCCCAAACAGGGTTTGAATTATAGAGAATTCCTTTGAAGCTGGAATAACAAAAAAATTCCTTGAGATAAACTTTGATGCCATGGATAAGCATTTTCACTTATAAATCAGAAATAAAGAGCAAGAAAAAAATCTCGCTAGACGGATTCGAACCATCGACCTAAGGATATCAGTGTGCACAACTACAGTCCTCCGCTCTACCAACTGAGCTATCGCGAGTTGCTGTAGAACAAAGATTGAAATTGCTATTTGACAGTAGAAATGATCACAAGTCATTCCCAGCAATTTCAGTCAGATATATCAGGCCAACCACTAATATCGTTGCAAAAAAAAACATTGTTGTTCTACATCCCTGTTTTGATGATATAAACTTATGCAAGATACCATGTTTAATTCTAGAAGTACATTATTAGTTTTAAATTAACCCAATCAGATTTCTTCAACCACTCTGACAACTAGGCTATTGCTACTTACAGGCATGTAGACTTCCGAGATAACTATTTAACAGAAAATGGAGTTATTGCATGTGGTTAGCAGGCCTTCTTTTTGGAAATGCTATTTAAACGTAAATGATTACCATACCATACAACGCAAAGAAGGTCAGGTCAATCGTCTAGCCTTCGATCCATTTATTTAAAACAGGGAATTTCACAACGTAATATTTGTGCTGACAATTCAGCTTGACAGAATTCTAACACTTATTCAAACTAGAGATTGACTCACCAAATTTAGAAATCAAAATATACATTCTTTTAATGTGAATTGAAATCACCACCGCCCACTTGATAGTCGTGTCTCCCATCGACTGAGCAAAATCGGAAGCCGTAATTATTTGGCAAAAATTATCTTAGGAATATCCAACGGCTTATTCCAGTCTAATAAATGAATATATCTATAAAATCGATAATTCCCCATATAGATTTGAGAACTCGACCAAGTTACTGTTGATGGTTCTTTTACTGACTCAGTTAAAGTAAGTAGTACACATGCAAATTATCAGAGAGATATGCCATTTCCTATTTATTGTGACAGATGCAGATATACATTGTAATAATTGTTTATCTATTATATATCAATATAGAGTTGCTGTGATCATCTTTTTTTAAGTAAATTTTTAGATTCATCATTGCCCAGTTGTTTCTCGTATCCCAAGCTGTAGGGCTAATGTCACTGTAGAGCAGGCTTGGTTACAGAGTTTGAATCTCACCGAGAAATTATTCCTCCTCCCAAATTGGTAATGATTGGCAATTGACACAATTATTCTTTCAAGAAGTTGCCATAAAAAAAAACAACTGAAATTAAGTTGAGATATATACAAGCCCAAACATTTGTAAAATGTTTTTCGTTCGTCTTCGGTTTTAATCTCTGTTGGTTATATAGCTTGGAAATGAGTTTCAATTATCGTTATTTTTGCATTTGTTTTACTCTAAAATACACCTGGTCACCGATCTGAAAATAACAGACATGAGAACCATTTTATTTATTCCAATATGATGTCTCTATGGTCATCTCATTCTAATATATTGTTTTTTCAACATTGATAAGTCTTTTATCAGTTCAACAGCGTCCCATCATACATAGGCTTCCAATACTGTATGCTTTCTTTGAAAAATTTCCTCAGAGAATTCCCAATACTGACCATTCAATCGATCTTTAACGCCATTTTCTCGAAACTTTTTTTCAAAGCTATTTTCAAAGCAGTTTATAGATCTTTCATTCTTCATATATTCAGGCAATCTATTTTAATATTGGACAAATTTTTTGCTAAAGGGATCTATGGATTTATTGTGGTGTACTATTGGATTATTTGTGATATTTTACAGGATTTTAATAAGTTTGAAACACATTGGGTACCGCCCTCTGTGGTTTTGTTTTTGATTAAGTTGAGTTTATAAAATATGTATATAAGTTCCTTTCATTGTTTGTCATGATGGTTACGTAGATCATCAATAATTGTTTTAATCCTCTATTGGTGCCATATACTCGTGGCCTTGTACCTAACCTAATATATACTTATAAGAAAGTGATCATGCCTGTATCTTGCCGTTCGGCAAAGTCCAGTAAACTGTACTCATTCCCAAGCAAGTAAAAAAAACTAAAGCAAAACAAAATGAAAAAAAAAACGAACAAATCAAAACAGTAACATATGAATTAGAGACCTGACAAGTGATTTAAAAATCTAGGCAAGCAATTCACAAAATACAACAAGAAATCAATGAGAAAACAGCGGGCAAATTATAAGCAACGGCAAGACACCTGAATTGATAAGCGCGAATAATCAACTGCTTCAATCGATGCAAATGTTGATATTTTTTTTTTCAGTCGAATTAGTTGAAACTCATCTCTTTAAAATTACGGGTGTTATCTTTAGTTAGATTTAAACGACAATTCTCTACAAATACCGGGTATATATGTGCGTGAAAATAATGAATTCCCCCCTTGGCCAGTAGTTACAACTGACAGCGTAGGAGTGCTACTTGAATGGTTTCGGTGTTTTTCCCCATGAACAGATATGAATGTGTATGTGAATATCATCCCTAAGCTGACGGTTGGGTTGCAAAGAAAGAGTTTATTCTTGAGTTGAGATCGATAACGCTCAAATCACGACAATATTTAAGAATAATCAATCATATATGGAATAGCCATAGTCGTGAAAACTTCCAAATTAAGCCTTGTCAATCATTTACAAAATCACATGTGACTTCCACGTTAGGTAATCGAAAAAATACGTCTGGGCTGTAACATTTCTATAAGAAATAGTGAGAAAAATTAAAAGATGGATACTTTATACCAACACGAGAGATACGAAATACTTTTTCAAATTAAAATGCACCTCCAACGCAAAATTAACCGTACCAAAGATTCGCCTGAGTCCCAAGAATATGATGCTGTGCTTCTGATGGGATTTGATGAGATCCCTCTTCAATTAGCTTCTTTCAGGGAAGTAAATGATTGATTCGAACAAGTAGTGATCACAATTAGTCCAACTGAATGCAAAAATTGACGGACAGAAATCAGGTATGAGAAAAAGCCCAACATGACAATTAACTGTATGTTCATTTTTTGACTGGATCAAAACTGTTAGAGCTTGACTTGGAAAGGTATACTGCAGAATTACTCTGATAACAAGACTGATTGCTTCAAGGTCAAAATCTAATCCAACATCTATTCCGACGAAAGATAACTGAAGCAACAGCAGTGTTGAATGTATTATAAAAAGAAATATTTATTCAAAATTGAATTTATCCATTCATTAGAATGAAATAAGCCCGAGCGTATCTATATTACGAAACAGACGTTGATATTAGATATTGTCAATTTAGCTCAGTCAGTAAAACATCATCTTTGCAAGCAGTGGATGGAGATTTCAAAACATATAAGTTGGATCAAGCCCCTCATTGTTGTTACGTTGGTAAAGTAAAGTCAATTTTCTCCTTGTCTCCTTCTATTGTCCAAGTTAGTGTACATCAGAGGTGCCTTAATTCAATGAATCTGGCTACAATGCACAGCTTCTGCTACTAAGAGGTCATATACAGATGAACAAATTCAGACATGAAATATTATGAGAAGAATAATTGAAATTCAGATTATTAAAAGAGCAACTAAAATTAAGATATACACTAGCTCACACACGTGTCAAAAGTTCTTCTTACGTCTGTGGTTTTTATTTCCTTTCACTATACGATAATGAGTTTTTGTAATTGCTATTTTTGCATTTGTTTCATGATGAAAACATCTGGTAATCAAGTTGGAAATTGCAGACTGTTCTTACAAACTACGACAACATATGCATTTATTTATTCCCATATGATCGATCTATGGTCTTCTCAATACAATATATTGTGTAATCAACATTTAATACCCAAATCTTTTGCAAAAATACCCCAAACAGGGTTGGAATTATAGGAAATTCCTTTGTAGCTGGAATATCGAAAAAATTCCGAGGGATAAACTTTGATACCATGAATCAGCATTTCCACTTGTAAATCAGAGATAGAAATCAAGAAAAAAATCTCGCGAGACGGATTCGAACCATTGACCTAAGGATATCAGTGTACACAACTACAGTCCTCCGCTCTACCAACTGAGCTATCGCGAGTATTTAAATTGAAATTGCTGTTTGACAGTAGAAATGATCACAAGTCATCCCCAGCAATTTGATTTAGATATATCAGGCTAACTTTTAATATCGTTGCAGAAAGAAACATTGTTGTTCTATATCCTTGTTTTGATGTAATAAACTTACGCAAGATACCATGTTTGATTCTAGAAGTACATGATCAGTTCTAAATTAACCCAATCAGATTTCTTCAACGACTCTGAGAACTAGGCTATTGCTACGTACAGGCATGTAGACTTCCGAGAAAACTATTTAACAGAAAATGATTACATACATTTGAGAGAAAATCCCGTCTTTCAGACATTTGGCTTTTTTCGAAACAGGTCCCCACCCATCTGAAACCATGTAACGTGCACATGGGAAAAATCATGCTTGACATCACATGGGCAGATCACAGACCTGAGCAGAATATTAAAGAAACAACATGTTAGGGGTATCAAAGGATCCATTTAAAAACACATATGGCAATGGGCTGGTCATGTTGCAAGAATGTCGGACAACCAATGGACCACACGACAGCATGGATTTCAATAAATCATATGCAAAACTGCAGCCAGTAAGATATGAAATGAGGTGATGAAATTGACAAGTTCAGAAAGTATTGAATTGCCATGTAATAGCATAATGATTGCTGTGTTCCAATCTTCTAGGACTCTGTTTTGGGTATAAGTTGGATAGTATGGCCAGTTTCTGGGTTATAAGATCACCACTTGATGTTATCTGGTCAAGAGGCTGCTCCCTTTTTCGTTTCTTCGATGGTTTGTCCCACCTCCCACAGACTAACTCTTCAAACTGGTAACTCATAACACATAATCTATTTGCTGCCTTGTGTCCCTCATTTGGAAGAATCGAGGTTTTTGTAATATTCTTGAGCAAGTTTGACAATGTGATTGCAATTCATTTTTCCGTCCCAATTTTTCAAACGCACAAGTTGTTTGCGTTTTATCTGTATTGAAAAACTTTTAAATAGTTTCCGGGTCCCTACCTTTGAAAAAAAGTAAGATTATGTCAATGAATGGGTAAAGACTTGCAAACCATGTTATTTTTATAATTATTTGTTTGCATTTACAAGAAAAATTTAGTAGAATTATTTCATCTAAAAAGAAAGAACCCCCAAAACTTTAGGTGAAAAGTATTGAAAAATGGCATATGATCACAATCACTTCAATATAGCAATTTCAATAAATCTAAAATGTAAACTCGTGATAGCTCAGTTGGTAGAGCGGAGGACTGTAGTTGTGATAACAGATATCCTTAGGTCGATGGTTCGAATCCGTCTCGCGAGATGTGCTTTTTTCCTTCACTTTCTATGCTTCCAAGCTGAGAGAACCCAATATTTCATCTCGATTGATATACGAGACTTTTGTTATTACGCATGTATTGAATATTTTTATGTAAAACTAGCTGAAAACTTACCAGTTGGAAATTTCACCTACTTAAAGTAGGAATCGTCAATTGGAGCTCCAAACCTCATTTTCCAATTTTTCAGAGTAATTTGTTCGACAACATTGCATTGTTTAAGCAACAAAAAGATCACATATAGATAGTTGGAACTTTTAGTATTTTCAATGGTAAATTCGATCATTATTTTGCCATTTTCAGTTAAAAGGTAGGGATACAAATAAGAATATATATTTACTCTCAAGAAACCAATTCAAACCTTCGACCTAAAACTTTCCGTAACCGTTCTGTTAACTTAGCCATTGAGAAATACTTTACTACAAACCTTTGAAAGACAAGTCAAACAGTAAATGATTATGTTATTCACCGTAAATAAGCTTAATCAGATTTCTTCCTTTGCCCTGACAAACGAAATATTGCAAGTTAGAGGCATGAAAACTTCCATGGAAACTATTGAACAGAAATTGATTGCATACGAAAAATATTAGAGAGAAAATTTTGCATTTTTTCCAAATTTTCGAAATAAGTCCCTGTCTGTCCTTCTGCAAATCGAAATATTGCATGTGTCTAGCAAATAGTCTTTTTGGATATTATATTTAAATGTAAATAATTACCATGCAATACCAAGGAAATGAGCTCACGTTTTTTGCCTTTTGTCCCTTCTTGAAAATAGATTCAAGGGATTTAATGATGTAAAATTTGTTTTAATTGATCTGCTTACAAAAATTTTGTCAAAAACTAGTACAAAGCTGGCGTTGGATTTGTTTTTCTACGGAGACCCAAATAATCCTCGTCAAATTTAGAGGGTAAAAATGAACATTCCTAAACCGTGAAATAAATCCACCACCAACTTATTGATAGTCATGTCTCCAATCGACTGTGCCAATATTGGCAAGCTGTATGTATCTACAAAAATGTTTGTTAGAAATATGCAAAGGTTTATTTCAATCTAATAAATAATTACATCAATAAAACCAACAGTTCTCCACGGATATTTTAAAATTCAAATAAGTCTTGCATGTATACAAACGTATTTTTCGGTTTATTTCATTCTAAAAAATACGTTTATGACTAGAAAAAAAAATTAAAATCGAGTTAAGACATAATTCTACAGTCATCATTAAACAGCATGGTAGGAGATACAACATAAGCTGTCAATGCGATGAACACAATATATCACAGGTGGGAGTAATACTGGTGAAAATCAATGATAATAAAGAAAATTCATAGTCGTTTTACATCTCTTTTCCGATCAAATTTTTAATGGAAGTGAAATACTTCATCTATTTTCTTGTGAAAAATATCAAACATGGCAATGCACCGTTAAGGGGAAAAATGAGAAAAAATTTCTCTAGTTTCATTAATCATTTGACTTTTGTCTCTGGTAGATCAAGCTCTTGGGTTGCTGTCGCAGTAAAACAGGCAGAGGAAAAAAAGGATTTGATTCTGAGTTCTCACTGACAGCTTATACATTATTTCTTATTTGTGCTGATTGCCAATGGAAGGAACATAAATTTCTTGAGTAGCTCCAATAGTAAGAAACAGAAATTGAGATGAGATATTTATTATCCAAAACGCTTGTAAATCAATAATACGCAAGAATAATCTATCGTCTCCAACTCAAAGATCAGAAGTGATTCACAGTTATCATAAAAAAAATGATGGAAAACTCACATTTTCAAGACAAATGGCAAATAGAAATGAAAACCACAAAGATATTATTAATATTTTACAAGTGTTTGGATCGAGTATCTCTCATCATAATTTCAGTTGCTACTTACTCGTCAGAAATTCATTATATGGCCAATGGCTATCAACACAGATTAGAAATAATAAATAAGGGAAAATTTGTAGACCTGTTTTGAAAGAATTTGGAGGAACACCAAATATTTGAGAGCCTTATTTCCTTTTCAATCATTTTTGTATATCATCATTTTCTGCTGAATTGTTTTCCGAAATTCTTCATGCCTCTGACTAGCAATAACTCAGTTATCAAAGTGAAGAGGGAAATATGAATAAGCAATCCTTACGGTGAATGACATGAAATCATTTATTGTGTTCAATACAATTTCTAAGATTGTTTCGGGCATCTTACAACAGTTCAGTTGGTTGAGTGGATGACTGGAGTCGTTGATAGTGTATTCGGTAAGTCAGATGCTTGAATATGTCTCGCGAGATTATTTTCTCTCGTTTCCATCTCCGAAGTCTGACTGATTTTCTTATTCAAAGGATTAAGATCTCATTAAAAGGAATTTGTACTTCTCAGATGGCAACTCATTTGTCGGTTAGCAAAAGCTTTGTTGGTAAATTGGAGGACTTTAAACACATGTCAAATGTGATCCTTGCATATCAGTCTTACGCAAGTACTTTTGGTGGGGATTGTTTTTATTGACTTTGTTACTGTATGAAAATAAACATCAACTTCAGACTCTTATGCGTGAGATTGATGATGAGACAGATAATCAGAGGTAAATTTTAGAAGGTTTCAATTCTTCATGATCAGACAGCTGTTAGAATTTGAATCCAAACTGAAACCACAAATCAAGTTTTCAGTTGATGAGATAAAAAAAAAAGCAATTTTCATTTCTCTTTTAGGGTTCACTATTTCAGAATAGAATTGAATGAAAATATCGATTTTTAATTTGTTCATCCACTTTATATCTTAGAGCAGATATCAATAGACTTCCGACAACAAAACAACATTCTGACCATAAAATGTCCAAAACCTTTAAATCATATCAATTCTATTGTAACAATCTTTGGTATCAATAAGAAAAAAATATTGTACAATTATTTCACCTAAAAAGAAACTAGAAATCCTAAACTAAGTGGCTGAGTTCAAGAATTGGTCCGATTCATCTGACTTCCATTACTGATAATTGCATGTGATAATGCAGCATATAGCAACTTTGATGCGGTTTCAGTATCAACTCGCGATAGCTCAGTTGGTAGAGCGGAGGACTGTAGATGTTATCATTGGTATCCTTAGGTCGATGGTTCGAATCCGTCTCGCGAGATGCTATTCTTTTCTGTTTCGCTTCTTTCAAACTGAAGGAATCTACTTTTTCATCTTCATGAACTCATAACACTTCCTTTATTATGATCATATTGAAAATTGTTCATATCGAACTAGCTAATGAATAGTTGATCGGAATTTCCAATTACTCCCAATGAAACAACCTTGATCGACAACCATGCACCGTTTCAGCTACTTAGAGATCACATACTGATGAACAGAATTAGGTTTTTAGTATGAATTAAATTGATAAAAATAAATCAGATCAATTTCATTGCAATGAGTGTGGAAGCAGACCTCGCACTTATTTGTTTTTTTTAAATTCGTGTATTTTAGAGGTAACAATTCAATACATCTGGCTACAAAGCACAGGTTCTGTTACTAAGAGATCATGCACACACATACAAATTCAGATCTCAAATATTATGAGAAGATTAATTGAAAATCAGATTATTTTCATCAGGGTCAGCTAGAACGCAGACCCTACAATTTTGTTAAATCCTCAAACAATAGCTTTATTTAAAAAATTCCACTATGTCCATTGACAAAACATGTTAAATATTGTTGGGATGCACCAATGTTTAGGAAGTTTCAATAGCGTAACAGACGGAGACAAACACACATTGCCGGAATATATATATACAGATGGAAACTAGATGGCAAGCGAAAAAAGTTCCGTCTTGCAAGTGGTGTTGTTTTCCCTCTTACTCTTTCTCTGCTTTCAATCAGTATTTCAACTTATTGAACTGGGGCGACTTTCCTTATTACCGTAATATTGAGACTGAGTAAAACTTGCTGAATTCCCGCCTGTCAGCGACTTTCTGCAGATATCGTGAATGTGTGATGAGAACTTCATTCTTCCTCTTTTCAAAGACACTATGATTGGTAGTAATGAACAATTTCAGTTACAAAGAGATCACATAGAGATAAACAGAATCAAACTTTGAGTATTAGAATTAAATCAGATCATTATCACAGGAATAAGCAAAGAGCAAAACCAACAACCTTATTAATCATGATCAGCGCCTGTCGTTGTACATAGACCTTCGCAAAGAAGAGCCAGACCTCTCCATCATGGGAATCGCAGAGCCAATACTTTCTGAATAGTTTATTCCATCACACCACTTTATATTTTACCGGCTGCAGTTTTGCATATGAGATATATATATATATATATATATATATATATATATATATATATATATATATATATATATACTATCACTGTCAGAAAGCAAGTTCAATGGACATCATGACTCACAGCATTGATCTCAAAATTTAATATGCAAAACTGCTGCTGGTGAAATATAAACAGGGGTGATGGAATAGACAAGGTCAGAAAGTATTATTGTAGAACAGGCTGAGGTAAAGAGTTCAAGTCTCAGCAAGAGCTTATTCCTTACCTTTATTGTGCACTGATTGGCAAGGGACGCACTATGATAATTTCAAGTAGTTGCCATAAAAAGCAACTAAAATTAAGATATGCACTAGCCCACACACTTGCCAAAAGTTTTTCGTATGTCATGTTTATTTCGTTTTGCTGTATGGAAAATGAGTTTTTCAATGTCTATTTTTGCATTTGTTTGGTAATCAAGTTGGAGACTGCAGACTGTTCTTGCAAACTCTAACAATATTTCCATTTATTTATTCCCATACGATGTAACTATGCTCAGTTTACTATTGACCTCAGGGTTCCATTGTCAGAAACTTTAGTCTTCCGTTCTACCAACGGAACTATCGCGAGATTACAAATTTTCAAAGTAGTATCTAAGACAGGAAATGGTTTTGTGTCATTCATCTTAAATAAACCCAATCAGATTTTGTTTTATCAACATTCAAGAATCTTATTTCATAGATCATTTACAAAAATTCTCAAAAAAAGGTTGGAATTATAGAGAATTCCATTTGTAGCTGGAAAGAAATCGGAGATATAAACTTTGATTCTTTGGATGATAATTTCCAGTTAAAAATCAGAGATAGAAACCAAGAAAAAATTGCCTTTCGCCAGACGGATTCGAACCATCGACCTAAGGATAACAGTATCAACCACTACAGTCCTCCCCTACTGACTGAGCTATCGCGAGATTCCGTGTCTTATTCTAGAAGTACATGATTAGTTTTAAATTAACCCAATCAGATTTCTTCAACCACTTTGAGAACTAGGCTATTGCTACTTACAGGCATGTATACTTCCGAGAAAACTATTTAACAGAAAATGATAACATACAAGTAACATTAAAGAGAAGATAACGTCTTTCAGACGTTTAGTGTTTTCGAAACAGGTCCCAACCCATCCATACATCTGTAAATGGAGTTATTGCATGTGGCTGGCAGGCCTTCATTTTGGAAATGCTATTTAAACGTAAATGATTACCATACCATACAACGCAAACAAGGTCAGGTCGATTGTCTTGCCTTTGATCCATTCATTTAAAACAGGGAATTTCACGACATGATATTTGTGCTGACAATTCAGCTTGAAAGAATTCTAACACTTATTCAAGCTAGAGATTGACTCACCAAATTTAGAAATCAAAATATACATTCTTTTAATGTGAATTGAAATCACCACCGCCTGCATGATAGTCGTGTCTCCCATCGACTGAGCTAAATCGGTAAGCCGTAATTATTTAGCTAAAATTATCTTAGTAATATCCAACGGCTTATTCCAGTCTAATAGATAAATATATCTATAAAATCGATAATTCCCCATATAGATTTGAGAACTCGACCAAGTTACTGTTGATGGTTCTTTTACTGACTCAGTTAAAGTAACTTGTACACATGCAAATTATCAGAGAGATATGCCATGTCCTTTTCTATTGTGACGGATGCAAATATACATTTTTATAATTGTTTATCTATTATATGTTCAATATAGAGTTGCTGTGATCATCTTTTTTTAAGTAAATTGTTAGCTTCATCATTGCCCAGTTATTTCTCGTATCTCAAGCTGTAGGGCTAATGTCACTGTAGAACAGGCTTGGTTACAGAGTTTGAATCTCACCGAGAAATTATTCTTCCTCCCAAATTGGTAATGATTGGCAATTGACACACAATGATTCTTTCAAGAAGTTGCCATAAAAAAAACAACTGAAATTAAGTTGAGATATATACAAGCCCAAACATTTGTAAAATGCTTTTCCTTCGTCTTCGATTTTAATCTCTCTTGGCTATATAGCTTGGAAATGAGTTTCAGTAATCGTTATTTTTGCATTTGTTTTACTCCTAAATGCACCTGGTCACCGATCTGAAAAGAGCAGATATGTGAATCATTTTATTTATTCCCATATGATGTCTCTATGGTCATCTCATTCTAATATATTGTTTTTTCAACATTCCTAAATCTTTTATCAGTTCAACAGCGTCCCATTATACATAGGCTTCCTATACTGTATGCTCTCTTTGAAAAATTTCCTCAGAGAATTCCCAATACTGACCATTCAATCGATCTCCAACGCCATTTTCTCGAAACTTTTTCAATGCTATTTTCAAAGCAGTTTATAAATCTTTTATTCTTCATATATTCAGGCAATTTATTTTAATATTGGAAAAATCTTTTGTTAAAGACATCCATGGATTCATTGTGGTGTACTATTGGATTATTTGTAATATTTTGCAGGATTTTAATAAGTTTGAAACACATTGGGTACGGCCCTCTGTGGTTTTGTTTTTGATTAAGTTGAGTTTATAAAATATGTATCAGTTCCTTACAATGTTTGGCATGATGGTTACGTAGATCATCAATAATTGTTTTAATCCTCTATCAGTGCCGTATACTCGTGGCCTTGTGACTAACCTAATATATACTTATAAGAAAGTGATCATGCCTGTATCTTGCTGTTCGACAAAGCCCAGTAAACTGTACTCATTCCCCAGCAAGTAAAAAAAACTAAAGCAAAACAAAGTAAAAAAAAAGGAACAAATCAAAACAGTGACATATGAATTAGAGACCTTACAAGAGAATTAAAAATTTAGGCAAGCAATTCACAAAATATAACAAGAAATCAATGAGAAAACAGCGGGCAAATTATAAGCAACGGCAAGATACCTGAATTGATAAAAACGAATAATCAACTGCTTCAATCGATGTAAATGTTGATATTTTTTTTTTCAGTCGAATTAGTTGAAACTTTTCTCTTTAAAATTACGGGTGTTATCTTTGGTTAGATTTAAGCGACAATTCTCTACAAATACCGGGTATATATGTGCGTGAAAATAATGAATTCCCCCGCTGGCCAGTAGTTACAACTGACAGCGAAGGAGTGCCACTTGAATGGTTTCGGTGTTTTTCCCTACGAACAGATATGAAGATGTGTGTGAATGTCATCCCTAAGCTGAAGGTTCGGTTGCAAAAAAAGAGTCTATTCTTGAGTTGAGATCGATAACGCTCAAATCAAGACAATATTTAAGAATAATCAATCATATATGGAATAGCCATAGCCGTGAAAACTTCCAAACTAAGCCTTGTCAATCATTTACAAAATCACGTGTGACTTCCACGTTAGGTAATCGAAAAAATACGTCTGGGCAGTGACACTTCTATAAGAAATAGTGAGAGAAATTAAAAGATGGATATTTTATACCAACACTAGAGACAGGAAATACTTTTACAAATGAAATGCACCTCCAACGCAAAATTAACCGTACCAAAGATTTGCCTGAGTCCCAAGGATATGATGCTGTGCTTCTGATGGGATTTGATGAGATCCCTCTTCAATGAGCTTCTTTCGGGGAAGTAAATGATTGATTCGAACAAGTAGTGATCACAATTGGTCCAATTGAATGCAAAAATTGACTGACAGAAATTAGGTATGAGAAAAAGCCCAACATAATAATTAACTGTATGTTCATTTTTTGACTGGATCAAAACTATTAGAGCTTGACTTGGAAAGGTATACTGCAGAATTACTCTGATAACAAGATTGATTGCTTCAAGGTCAAAATCTAATCCAACATCTGTTCCGACGAAAGATAACTGAAGCAACAGCTGTGTTGTGTGTATTATAAAAAGAAATATTTTTTAAAAATTGAATTTATCCATTCATTAGAATGAAATAAGCCCGAGCATATCTATATCATGAACTGACGTTGATATCAGATATTGTCAATTTAGCTCAGTCAGTACAACATCATCTTTGCAAGCAGTGGATTGAGATTTCAAAACATATTAGTTGGATCGAGCCCCTCATTGTTGTTACGGTGGGAAAGTAAAGTCAATTTTCTCCTTGTCTCCTTCTCTTGTCTAAGTTAGTGTATATCAGAGGTGCCTTAATTAAATGAATCTGGCTACAATGCACAACTTCTGCTACTAAGAGGTCATATACAGATGAACAAATTCAGACATGAAATATTATGAGAAGAATAATTGAAATTCAGATCATTAAAAGAGCAACTAAAATTAAGATATACACTAGCTCACACACTTGTCAAAAGTTTTTCTTACGTCTGTGGTTATTTCCTTCCACGATACGATAATGAGTTTTTGTAATTGCTTTTTTTGCATTTGTTTCATGATGAAAATACCTGGTAATCAAGTTGTACACTGCAGACTGTTCTTGCCAAGTACGACAACATATGCATTAATTTATTCCCATATGATTGATCTATGGTCTTCTCAATACAATATATTGTGTAATGAACATTTGATACCCAAATCTTTTGCAAAAATACCCCAAACAGGGTTGGAATTATAGGAAATTCCTTTGTAGCTGGAATATCGAAAAAATTCCGAGGGATAAACTTTGATACCATGAATTAGCATTTCCACTTGTAAATCAGAGATAGAAATCAAGAAAAAAATCTCGGGAGACGGATTCGAACCATCGACCTAAGGATATCAGTGTACACAACTACAGTCCTCCGCTCTACCAACTGAGCTATCGCGAGTATTTAAATTGAAAATGCTATTTGACAGTAGAAATTATCACAAGTCATCCCCAGCAATTTGATTTAGATATATCAGGCTAACTTTTAATATCGTTGCAGAAAGAAACATTGTTGTTCTACATCCTTGTTTTGATGTAATAAACTTACGCAAGATACCATGCTTAATTCTAGAAGTACACTATTGATTTTTAAATTGACCCAATCAGATTTTTTCGGCCACTCTGAGAACTAGGCTATTGCTACTTACAGGCATGTAGACTTCCGAGAAAACTATTTAACAGAAAATGCTTACATACATTTGAGAGAAAATCCCGTCTTTCAGACATTTAGCTTTTTTTCGAAACAGGTCCCCACCCATCTGAAACCATGTAACGTGCACATGGGAAAAATCATGCATGTCATCACATGGGCAGATCACAGACCCGTGCAGTATATTAAAGAAACAACATGTTAGGGGTATCAAAGGATCCATTTAAAAACACATATGGCAATGGGCTGGTCATGTTGCAAGAATGTCGGACAACCAATAGACCACACGACAGCATGGATTTCAATAAATCATATGCAAAACTGCAGCCAGTAAGATATGAAATGGGGTGATGAAATTGACAAGTTCAGAAAGTATTGAATTGCCATGTAATAGCATAATGATTGCTGTGTTCCAATCTTCTAGGACTCCGTTTTTGGTATAAGTTGGATAGTATGGCCAGTTTCTGGGTTATAAGTTCACCACTTGATGTTATCTGGTCAAGAGGCTGCTCCCTTTTTCGTTTCTTCGATGGTTTGTCTCACCTCCTACAGACTAACTCTTCAAACTGGTAACTCATAACACATAATCTATTTGTTGCCTTGTGTCCCTCATTTGGAAGAATCGAGGTTTTTGTAATATTCTTGAGAGAGTTTGACAATGTGATTGCAATTCATTTTTCTGTCCCAATTTTTCAAACGCACAAGTTGTTTGCGTTTTATCTGTACTGAAAAACTTTTTAATAGTTTCCAGGTCCCTACCTTTGACAAAAAGTAAGATTATGTCAATGAATGGGTAAAGACTTGCAAACCATGTTATTTTTATAATTATTTGTTTGCATTTACAAGAAAAATTTAGTAGAATTATTTCATCTAAAAAGAAAGAACCCCCAAAACTTTAGGTGAAAAGTATTGAAAAATGGCATATGATCACAATCACTTCGATATAGCAATTTCAATAAGTCTAAAATGTCAACTTGTGATAGCTCAGTTGATAGAGCGGAGGACTGTAGTTGTGATAACAGATATCCTTAGGTCGATGGTTCGAATCCGTCTCGCGAGATGTGCTTTTTTCCTTCACTTTCTATGCTTCCAAACTGAGAGAACCCAATATTTCATCTCGATGGATACACGAGACTTTTGTTATTACGCATGTATTGAATATTTTTATGTAAAACTAGCTGAAAACTTACCAGTTGGAAATTTCACCTACTTAAAGCAGGAATCGTCAATTGGAGCTCCAAACCTCATTTTCCAATTTTTCAGAGTAATTTGTTCGACAACATTGCATTGTTTAAGCAACAAAAAGATCACATATCAGTAGTTGGAACTTTTAGTATTTTCAATGGTAAATTTGATCATTATTTTGCCATTTTCAGTTAAAAGTCAGGGATACAAATAAGAATAATATATTTTTACTCTCAAGAAACCAATTCAAACCTTCGACCTAAAACTTTCCGTAACCGTTCTGTTAACTTAGCCATTGAGAAATACTTCACTACAAACCTTTGAAAGCCAAGTCAAACAGTAACCGATTATGGTATTCACCGTAAATAAGGTTAATCAGATTTCTTCCTCTGCTCTGACAAATGAAATATTGCAAGTTAGAGGCATGAAAACTTCCATGGAAACTATTGAACAGAAATTGATGGCATACAAAAAATATTAGAGAGAAAATTTTGCATTTTTTCCAATTTTTCGAAGTAGGTCCCTGTCCGTTCTTCTGCAAATCGAAATATTGCATGTGTCTAGCAAATAGTCTTTTTGGATATTATATTTAAATGTAAATAATTACCATGCTATACCAAGGAAATGAGCTCACGTTTTTTGCCTTTTGTCCCTTCTTGAAAATAGATTCAAGAGATTTAATGATGTAAAATTTGTGTTAATTGATCTGCTTACAAGAATTTTGTCAAAAACCAGTACAAAGCTGACGTTCGATTTGTTCCGAATAATCCTTGTCAAATTTAGAGGGTATAAATGAACATTCCGAAACCGTGAAATAAAATCACCACCAGCTCATTGATAGTCATATCTGCAACCGACCGTCCCAATAATTGCAAGCCGTATGTATCTACAAAAATGTTTGTTAGAAATATGCAAGGGTTTATTTCAATCTAATAAATAATTACATCAATAAAACCAACAGTTCTCCGCCGAGATTTTAAAATTCAAATAAGTCTTGCATGTATACAAACGTATTTTTCGGTTTATTTCATTCTGAAAAATACGTTTATGACTAGAAAAAAAAATTAAAATCGAGTTAAGACATAATTCTACAGTCATCATTAAACAGCGTGGTAAGGAAATACAGCATAAGCTGTCAATGCGATGAACACAATATATTTCAGGTGTGAGAAATACTGGTGAAAATCAATGATAATAAAGAAAATTCATTGTTGTTTTACATCTCTTTTCCGATCAAATTTCTGATGGAAGTGAAACACTTCATTTATTTTCTTGTGAAAAATATCAAGCATGGCAATGCACCGTTAAGGGGAAAAATGAGAAAAAATTTCTCTGGTTTCATTTATCATTTGACTTTTGTCTCTGGTAGATCAAGCTCTTGGGTTGCTGTCGCAGTAAAACAGGCTGAGGTAAAAAAGGATTTGATTCTGAGTTCTCACTGACAGCTTATACATTATTTCTTATTTGTGCTGATTGCCAATGGAAGGAACATAAATTTCTTGAGTAGCTCCAATAGTAAGAAACAGAAATTGAGATGAGATATTTATTATCCAAAACGCTTGTAAAATCAATAATACGCAAGAATAATCTATCGTCTCCAACTCAAAGATCAGAGGTGATTCACAGTTATCATAAAAAAAATGATGGAAAACTCACATTTTCAAGACAAATGGCAAATAGAAATGAAAACCACAAAAATATTAATAATATTTTACAAGTGTTTGGATCGAGTATCTCTCATCAAAATTTCAGTTGCTACTTACTCGTCAGAAATTCATTATATGGCCAATGGCTATCAACACAGATTAGAAATAATAAATAAGGGAAAATTCGTAGACCTGTTTTGAAAGAATTTGGAGGAACACCAAATATTTGAGAGCCTTATTTCCTTTTCAATGCTTTTTGTATATCATCATTTTCTGATGAATTGTTTTCCGAAATTCTTCATGCCTCTGACTAGCAATAACTCAGTTATCAAAGTGAAGAGGGAAATATGAATAAGCAATCCTTACGGTGAATGACATGAAATCATTTATTGTGTTCAATACAATTTCTAAGATTGTTTCGGGCATCTTGCAACAGTTCAGTTGGTTGAGTGGATGGCTGTAGTCGTTGATAGTGAATTCCGTAAGTCAGATGCTTGAATATGTCTCGCGAGATTATTTTCTCTCGTTTCCATCTCCGAAGTCTGACTGATTTTCTTATTCAAAGGATCAAGATCTCATTAAAAGGAATTTCTACTTTTCAGATGGCAACTCATTTGTCGGTTAGCAAAAGCTTTGTTGGTAAATTGGAGGACTTTAAACACATGTCAAATGTGATCCTTGCATATCAGTCTTACGCAAGTACTTTTGGTGGGGATTGTTTTTATTGACTTTGTTACTGTATGAAAATAAACATCAACTTCAGACTCTTATGCGTGAGATTGATGATGAGACAGATAATCAGAGGTAAATTTTAGAAGGTTTCAATTCTTCATGATCAGACAGCTGTTAGAATTTGAATCCAAACTGAAACCACAAATCAAGTTTTCAGTTGATGAGATAAAAAAAAAAGCAATTTTCATTTCTCTTTTAGGGTTCACTATTTCAGAATAGAATTGAATGAAGGTATCGATTTTTAATTTGTTCATCTACTTTATATCTTAGAGCAGATATCAATAGACTTCCGACAACAAAACAACATTCTGACCATAAAATGTCCAAAACCTTTAAATCATATCAATTCTATTGTAACAATCTTTGGTATCAATAAGAAGAAATATTGTACGATTATTTCACCTAAAAAGAAACTAGAAATCCCAAAACTAAGTGGCTGAGTTCAAGAATTGGTCCAATTCATCTGACTTCCATTACTGATAATTGCATGTGATAATGCAGCATATAGCAACTTTGATGCGGTTTCAGTATTAACTCGCGATAGCTCAGTTGGTAGAGCGGAGGACTGTAGATGTTATCATTGGTATCCTTAGGTCGATGGTTCGAATCCGTCTCGCGAGATGCTATTCTCTTTTGTTTCGCTTCTTTCAAACTGAAAGAATGTACTTTTTCATCTTCATGAACTCATAACACTTCCTTTATTATGATCATATTGAAAATTGTTCATATCGAACTAGCTAATGAATAGTTGATCGGAATTTCCAATTACTCCCAATGAAACAACCTTGATCGACAACCATGCACCGTTTCAGCTACTTAGAGATCACATACTGATGAACAGAATTAGGTTTTTAGTATGAATTAAATTGATAAAAATAAATCAGATCAATTTCATTGCAATGAGTGTGGAAGCAGACCTCGCACTTATTTGTTTTTTTTAAATTCGTGTATTTTAGAGGTAACAATTCAATACATCTGGCTACAAAGCACAGGTTCTGTTACTAAGAGATCATGCACACACATACGAATTCAGATCTCAAATATTATGAGAAGATTAATTGAAAATCAGATTATTTTCATCAGGGTCAGCTAGAACGCAGACCCTACAATTTGGTTAAATCCTCAAACAATAGCTTTATTCAAAAAATTCCACTATGTCCATTGACAAAACATGTTAAATATTGTTGGGATGCACCAATGTTTAGGAAGTTTCAATAGCGTAACAGACGGAGACAAACACACATTGCCGGAATATATGTACAGATGGAAACTAGATGGCAAGCAAAAAAAGTTCCGTCTTGCAAGTGGTGTTGTTTTCCCTCTTACTCTTTCTCTGCTTTCAATCAGTATTTCAACTTATTGAACTGGGGCGACTTTCCTTATTACCGTAATATTGAGACTAAGTAAAACTTGCTGAATTCCCACCTGTCAGCGACTTTCTGCAGATATCGTGAATGTGTGATGAGAACTTCATTCTTCCTCTTTTCAAAGACACTATGATTGGTAGTAATGAACAATTTCAGTTACAAAGAGATCACATAGAGATAAACAGAATCAGACTTTGAGTATTAGAATTAAATCAGATCATTATCACAGGAATAAGCGAAGAGCAAAACCAACAACCTTATTAATCATGATCAGCGCCTGTCGTTGTACATAGACCTTCGCAAAGAAGAGCCAGACCTCTCCATCATGGGAATCGCAGAGCCAATACTTTCTGAATAGTTTATTCCATCACACCACTTTATATTTTACCGGCTGCAGTTTTGCATATGAGATATTGATATATATATATATATATATATATATATATATACATATACTATCACTGTCAGAAAGCAATTTCAATGGACATCATGACTCACAGCATTGATCTCAAAATTTAATATGCAAAACTGCTGCTGGTGAAATATAAACAGGAGTGATGGAATAGACAAGGTCAGAAAGTATTATTGTAGAACAGGCTGAGGTAAAGAGTTCAAGTCTCAGCAAGAGCTTATTCCTTACCTTTATTGTGCACTGATTGGCAAGGGACGCCCTATGATAATTTCAAGTAGTTGCCATAAAAAGCAACTAAAATTAAGATATACACTAGCCCACACACTTGCCAAAAGTTTTTTGTATGTCATGTTTATTTCCTTTTGCTGTATGGAAAATGAGTTTTTCAATGTCTATTTTTGCATTTGTTTGGTGATCAAGTTGGAGACTGCAGATTGTTCTTGCAAACTCTAACAATATTTCCATTTATTTATTCCCATACGATGTAACTATGCTCAGTTTACTATTGACCTCAGGGTTCCATTGTCAGAAATTTTAGTCTTCCGTTCTACCAACGGAACTATCGCGAGATTACAAATTTTCAAAGTAGTATCTTGGACAGGAAATGGTTTTGTGTCATTCATTATAAATAATCCCAATCAGATTTCGTTTTTATCAACATTCAAAAATCTTATTTCATAGATCATTTGCAAAAATACTCAAAAAAAGGTTGGAATTATAAAGAATTCCATCTGTAGCTGGAAAGAAATCAGAGATATAAACTTTGATTCTTTGGATGACAATTTCCAGTTATAAATCAGAGATAGAAACTAAGAAAAAATTGCCTTTCGCCAGACGGATTCGAACCATCGACCTAAAGATAACAGTATCAACCACTAGAGTCCTCTCTACTGACTGAGCTATCGCGAGATTCCGTGTTTTATTCTAGAAGTACATGATCAGATCTGATAAGCCAAATCAGATTTCTCAACCACTCTGACAGCTGAGCTATTCTTATTTACAGGCATGTCGGCTTCCGAGAAAACAATTTTACTTATAACAATAAGAAAGGCGAGAAATACTTTGGCAAATGAAAGGCACATCCAACGCAAAATGAATGGTATCAAAGACTCGTCTTAGCTCCAGAAATGTGATGCTGTTATTATGATTGGATTTGATGGGATCCCTCTTATATGAACTTCTTCCGGGGAACTAAACGATTGATTCGAACAAGTACTGATAATTAGTCAAATTGAATGCAAAAATCGACATGCAAAAATTAGGTATGGGAAAAGCCTAGCACAACAATAAACTACATGTTCATATTCTGTCCGGATCAGAATATCAAAATGAGAAATATTTTGACTATCTTGAGACGGATTCAAATAATTCACCTGAAGATTTCAGAACTCACGCTTACATTTTTTCCGATCTACCAACACGGCTTTAGCTAATTGCTAAATGAGTCGCCGCTTGATACAGAAAAAAATCCTACGGATAAAATTTCGATTCTTTGAATTTCTGTTTTTAGTTAGAAGTGCTGGATAGAAACGAAAAAATATAGAATCTTACACAACAGATTCAAACAATCCATTTTAGTAACAGCCACTTTCGTCCTCAAATTTCAGTAACAGCCACTTTCGTCCTCCGATTTTAGTGACAGCCACTTTCGTCCTCCGATTTTAGTGACAGCCACTAGAGTCCTTCACTGTACCGACTGAGAAAGTGATCAAATATGGAAAAAAATGAAAGGGAAGATTTAGTGTCCTTTCCAATTCTTTCGAGACATCCACCCCTCCCATGCTTCTACACATCAATTTATTGCATGTGGTTGGTTGGCCCTCTTTTTTGAAATGCTATTCAATTGTAAATGATTACCATGTTATGCCATACCAAACAAATAAGGTCAATCTTCTTGCCTTTGATCGATTTATTTTAAACAGATTTGAGTGATTTAACGATGTGATATTTTTGTGTCGAACAATCAGCCTGCTAGACAATTGTCAAACACAAGGAAAAAAACCTGGTCGTGTCTCTTACCAACTGAGCTAAATTGACAAGCCTCACGTATCTACCATACAAATAAGGTCATTCTTCTTGCCTTCGGTCTGTTCCATGGAAACGGATTCAACAGATTCAGTTACGTAATATTCGTGTCGATTGATCAGCTTACTACAATTTCGTCAAACACCAATACGAATGTGGAGTTGACTTTATTTTTCTATTAGAACAAGAAATATCCTCACCAAATTTAGCGAAGAACAATAACCCTTCGTCTCATGGTCATTGAAATCACGACAGTGTTAATGATAAGCGACTCTCTTACCGGCTGAGCTAGAGTAACAACAATCATCTGATTAATTGATAGTTGTTCTTCCTACCAACTGAACTAAATTGGCAAGACTCATATATCTACTGAAATCAATGTAAGGAATTGGAAATGCTTTATTTCCTTCCATGAATACATACATCAACAAAATTAACAATTCCCCACGGATATTTGAAATCCTGAACAAAATACTGATTAGCAGCTCATTTACCGACTGAGCTACCATAACATGTCTCACATTTATACAAACTGTATCTTGCAAATACCCAAGGGCTTATTTCAATCTAACAAGTATTTTTATAATTGAAAAAAAGAAACACTTTCATAATTTTCTGTTTATTATATATATATAATAAGCAATATACTTATTTTTGTACAAAGATATGAAAAACTTCACCAATAGGGCAATTTTGCCAAATCTGCATAGCATATATTCATAGCAGTAATATTAAAGATGATGATGCCACGTTAAAGGGGAAAATAGGTTTGTATGGTTAGATTCATCAGTGCCCCATTGTCTTCGTGCAGTAGGGACATTATCATGGTAAAAGGAGCAGAGGTAAAGAGTTCGAGTCTCAATGAGAGCTTATTCTATGTTTACATTGTGCACTGATTGGCAAGGGATGCACTATGATAATTTTGAGTAGTTGCCATAAAAAGCAACTAAAATTAAGATGTACACTAGCTCACACACTTGCCAAAATTTTGTTCTTACGTCTGTGGTTCTTATTTCCTTTCCCTATACGAAATGAGTTTTTGTAATTGCTATTTTTGCTTTTGTTTCATGATGAAAAAACCTGGTAATCAAGTTGGAGACTGCAGACTGTTCTTGCAAACTACGACAACATATGTATTTATTTTATTCCCGTATGATGGATCTATGCTCTTCTCAATGCTATATATCATGTAATCAATATTTGATATCTGAATCTTTTTGCAAAATACACCAAACAGGGTTTGAATTAGAGAGAATTCCTTTGAAGCTGGAATAACGAAAAAATTCCAAGAGATAAACTTTGATACCATGGATAATTATTTTCACTTATAAATCAGAAATAAAGAGCAAGAAAAGAATCTCGCGAGACGGATTCGAACCATCGACCTAAGGATATCAGTGTGCACAACTACAGTCCTCCGCTCTACCAACTGAGCGATCGCGAGTTGCTGCAATTAAGATTGAAATTGCTATTTGACAGTAGAAATGATCATTAGTCATTCCCAGCAATTTCAGTCAGATATATCAGGCCAACTTCTAATATCGTTGCAAAAAGAGACATTGTTGTTCTACATCCCTGTTTTGATGATGTAAACTTATGCAAGATACCGTGCTTAATTCTAAAAGTACATGATTAGTTTTAAATTAACCCAATCAGATTTCTTTAACCACTCTGAGAACTAGGCTATTGCTACTCACAGGCATGTCGACTTCAGAGAAAACTATTAAACAGAAAATGATTACATACAAGAAACATTAAAGAGAAGAAAAGGTCTTTCAGATGTTTAGTGTTTTCGAAACAGATCCCAACCCATCCATACATCTGTAAATGGAGTTATTGCATGTGGCTGGTTGGCCTTCTTTTTGGAAATGCTATTTAAACGTAAATGGTTTCCATACCATACAACGCAAACGGGGTCAGGTCAATTGTCTTGCCTTTGATTCATTTATTCAAAACAGGGAATTTCACGACGTAATATTTGTGTTGACAATTCAGCTTGAAAGAATTCTAACACCTATTCAAACTAGAGATTGGCTCACCAAATTTAGAAATTAAAATATACATTCTTTTAATGTGAATTGAAAACACCACTGCCCGCTTGATAGTCGTGTCTCCCATCGACTGAGCTAAATAGGCAAGCCGTGATTATATAGCAAATGTGAATTGAAATCACCACTGCCCACTTGATAGTCGCGTCTCCCATCGACTGAGCTAAATAGGCAAGCCGTGATTATATAGCAAATGTGAATTGAAATCACCACCACCCACTTGATAGTCGCGTCTCCCATCGACTGAGCTAAATAGGCAAGCCGTGATTATATAGCAAATGTGAATTGAAATCACCACCGCCCACTTGATAGTCGCGTCTCCCATCGACTGAGCTAAATAGGCAAGCCGTAATTATATAGCAAAAGTTATCTCAGCAATATCCAACGGCTTATTCCAGTCTAATAAATAAATATATCTATAAAATCGATAATTCCCCATATAGATTTGAGAACTCGACCAAGTAACTCTTGATGGTTCTTTTACTGACTCAGTTAAAGTAACTAGTACACATGCAAATTATCAGAGAGATATGCCATGTCCTTTTCTATTGTAACAGATGCAAATATACATTGTAATAATTGTTTATCTATTATATGTTCAATATAGAGTTGCTGTGATCATCATTTTTAAGTAAATTGTTAGATTCATCATTTCCCAGTTGTTTCTCGTACCTCAAGCTGTAAGGCTAATGTCACTGTAGAACAGGCTTGGTTACAGAGTTTGAGTCTCACCTAGAAATTATTCCTCCTCTCAAATTGGTAATGATTGGCAATTGACACACAATGATTCTTTCAAGAAGTTGCCATAAAAAAGAAAAAATAACTGAAATCAAGTTGAGATATATACAAGCCCAAACACTTGTAAAATGTTTCTCGTTCGTCTTCTGTTTTTATCTCTGTTGGCTATATAGCTTGGAAATGAGTTTCAGTAATCGTTATTTTTGCATTTGTTTTACTCTTAAATGCACCTGATCACCGATCTGAAAATAGCAGATATGTGAATCATTTTATTTATTCCCATATGATGTCTCTATGGTCATCTCATTCTAATATATTGTTTTTTCCACATTTATAAGTCTTTTATCAGTTCAACAGCGTCCCATCATACATAGGCTTCCTATACTGTATGCTTTCTTTGAAAAATTTCCTCAGAGAATTCCCAATACTGACCATTCAATCGATCTTTAACGCCATTTTCTCGAAACTTTTTTTCAAAGCTATTTTCAAAGCAGTTTATAGATCTTTCATTCTTCATATATTCAGGCAATCTATTTTAATATTGGACAAATTTTTTGCTAAAAGGATCTATGGATCCATTGTGGTGTACTATTGGATTATTTGTGATATTTTACAGGATTTTAATAAGTTCGAAAGACATTGGGTACGGCCCTCTGTGGTTTTGTTTTTGATTAAGTTGAGTTTATAAAATATGTATATCAGTTCCTTACAATGTTTGTCATGATGGTTACGTAGATCATCAATAATTGTTTTAATCCTCTATTGGTGCCATATACTCGTGGCCTTGTACCTAACCTAATATATACTTATAAGAAAGTTATCATGCCTGTATCTTGCCGTTCGACAAAGTCCAGTAAACTGTACTCATTCCCAAGCAAGTAAAAAAAACTAAAGCAAAACAAAATGAAAAAAAAAACGAACAAATCAAAACTGTAACATATGAATTAGAGACCTGACAAGTGATTTAAAAATCTAGGCAAGCAATTCAAAAAATACAACAAGAAATCAATGAGAAAACAGCGGGCAAATTAGAAGCAACGGCAAGACACCTGAATTGATAAGCGCGAATAATCAACTGCTTCAATCGATGCAAATGTTGAAATTTTTTTATCGAAAAAATTCCGAGGGATAAACTTTGATACCATGAATCAGCATTTCCACTTGTAAATTAGAGATAGAAATCAAGAAAAAAATCTCGCGGGACGGATTCGAACTATCGACCTAAGGATATCAGTGTACACAACTACAGTCCTCCGCTCTACCAACTGAGCTATCGCGAGTATTTAAATTAAAATTGCTATTTGACAGTAGAAATGATCACAAATCATCCCCAGCAATTTGATTTCGACATATCAGGCTAACTTTTAATATCTTTGCAGAAAGAAACATTGTTGTTCTACATCCTTGTTTTGATGTAATAAACTTATGCAAGATACCATGCTTAATTCTAGAAGTACACTATTGATTTTTAAATTGACCCAATCAGATTTTTTCGATCACTCTGAGAACTAGGCTATTGCTACTCACAGGCATGTAGACTTCCGAAAATACTATTTAACAGAAAATACATTTGAGAGATCCCGTCTTTAAGACATTTAGCTTTTTTTCGAAACAGGTCCCCACCCATCTGAAACCATGTAACGTGCACATGGGAAAAATCATGCATGTCATCACATGGGCAGATCACAGACCTGTGCAGTATATTAAAGAAACAACATGTCAGGGGTATCAAAGGATCCATTTAAAAACACATATGGCAATGGGCTGGTCATGTTGCAAGAATGTCAGACAACCAATGGACCACACGACAGCATGGATTTCAATAAATCATATGCAAAACTGCAGCCAGTAAGATATGAAATGAGGTGATGAAATTGACAAGTCCAGAAAGTATTGAATTGCCATGTAATAGCATAATGATTGCTGTGTTCCAATCTTCTAGGACTCCGTTTTGGGTATAAGTTGGATAGTATGGCCAGTTTCTGGGTTATAAGTTCACCACTTGATGTTATCTGGTCAAGAGGCTGCTCCCTTTTTTCGTTTCTTCGATGGTTTGTCCCACCTCCTACAGACTAACTCTTCAAACTGGTAACTCATAACACATAATCTATTTGCTGCCTTGTGTCCCTCATTTGGAAGAATCGAGGTTTTTGTAATATTCTTGAGCGAGTTTGACAATGTGATTGCAATTCATTTTTCCGTCCCAATTTTTCAAACGCACAAGTTGTTTGCGTTTTATCTGTACTGAAAAACTTTTTAATAGTTTCCGGGTCCCTACCTTTGACAAAAAGTAAGATTCTGTCAATGAATGGGTAAAGACTTGCAAACCATGTTACTTCTATAATTATTTGTTTGCATTTACAAGAGAAATTTAGTAGAATTATTTCATCTAAAAAGAAAGAACCCCCAAAACTTTAGGTGAAAAGTATTGAAAAATGGCATATGATCACAATCACTTCGATATAGCAATTTCAATAAATGTGAAATGTAAACTCGTGATAGCTCAGTTGGTAGAGCGGAGGACTGTAGTTGTGATAACAGATATCCTTAGGTCGATGGTTCGAATCCGTCTCGCGAGATGTGCTTTTTTCCTTCACTTTCTATGCTTCTAAACTGAGAGAACCCAATATTTCATCTCGATGGATACACGAGACTTTTGTTATTACGCATGTATTGAATATTTTTATGTAAAACTAGCTGAAAACTTACCAGTTGGAAATTCCGCCTACTTCAGGTAGGAATCGTTAATTGGAGCTCCAAACTTCGTTTTCCAATTTTTCAGAGTAATTTGTTCGACAACATTGCATTGTTTAAGCAACAAAAAGATCACATATAGATAGTTGGAACTTTTAGTATTTTCAATGGTAAATTCGATCATTATTTTGCCATTTTCAGTTAAAAGTCAGGGATACAAATAAGAATATATATTTACTCTCAAGAAACCAATTCAAACCTTCGACCTAAAACTTTCAGTAACCGTTCTGTTAACTTAGCCATTGAGAAATACTTTACTACAAACCTTTGAAAGACAAGTCAAACAGTAAATGATTATGTTATTCACCGTAAATAAGCTTAATCAGATTTCTTCCTTTGCCCTGACAAACGAAATATTGCAAGTTAGAGGCATGAAAACTTCCATGGAAACTATTGAACAGAAATTGATTGCATACGAAAAATATTAGAGAGAAAATTTTGCATTTTTTCCAAATTTTCGAAATAAGTCCCTGTCCGTCCTTCTGCAAATCGAAATATTGCATGTGTCTAGCAAATAGTCTTTTTGGATATTATATTTAAATGTAAATAATTACCATGCAATACCAAGCAAATGAGCTCACGTTTCTTGCCTTTAGTCCCTTCTTGAAAATAGATTCAAGAGATTTAATGATGTAAAATTTGTTTTAATTGATCTGCTTACAAAAATTTTGTCAAAAACTAGTACGAAGCTGGCGTTGGATTTGTCTCTCTACGGAGACCCGAATAATCCTTGTCAAATTTAGTGGGTAAAAATGAACATTCCTAAACCATGTAATAAATTCACCACCAGCTTATTGATTGTCATGTCTCCAACCGACTGTGCCAATATTTGCAAGCTCTATGTATCTAGAAAAATGTATGTTAGAAATATGCAAGAGTTTATTTCAGTCTAATAATTAATTATATCAATAAAACCAACAGTTCTCCACGGAGATTTTAAAATTCAAATAAGTGTTTCATGTATACAAACGTATTTTTCGGTTTATTTCATGCTAAAAAATACGTTTATGATTGAAAAAAAAATAAAATCAAGTTAAGATATAATTCTACCGTCATCATTAAACAGCACAGTCGCAAAATACGGAATGAAATGCGGTGAAAGCAATAAATTTCAGGTGGGAGAAATACTGGTGAAAATCAATGATAATAAAGGAAATTCATTGTTGTTTTACATCCCTTTTCTGATCAAATTTCTGATGGAAGTGAAACACTTCATTTATTTTCTTGTGAAAAATATCAAACATGGCAATGCACCGTTAAGGGGAAAAGTGATAGAAAAGTTAATCTGGTTTTATTAAACAATAGACTTTTGTCTCTGGTAGATCAAGCTCTAGGGTCGCTGTCACGGTAAAACAGGCTGAGGTAAAACAGGATTTGATTCTGAGTCTCACTGACAGCTTATTCATAATTTATCTGCACTGATTGCCAATGGAAGTATGATAAATTTCTTGAGTAGTTCCAATAGTAAGAAACAGAAATTGAGATGAGATATTTATTATCCAAAACGCTTGTAAAATCAATAATACGCAAGAATAATCTATTGTCTCCAACTCAAAGAGCAGAGGCGTTTCACAGTTATCATAAAACAAATGATGAGAAACTCTCATTTTCAAGACAAATGGCAAATAGAAATGAAAACCACAAAAAATATTAATAATATTTTACAAGTGTTTGGATAGAGTATCTCTCATCAAAATTCAGTCGCTTCTTACTCGTCAGAAATTCATTATATGGCCAATGGCTATTAACACAGATTAGAAATAATAAATAAGGGAAAAGTTGGAGACCCTTTTTGAAAGTATCGGGAGGAACAAATATTTGTACAGCCTTATTTTCTCTTCAAAGCGTTTTGTATATCATCATTTTCTGCTGAATTGTTTTCCGAAATTCTTCATGCCTCAAACTAGCAATGACTCAGTTATCAAAGTGAAGAGGGAAATATGAATAAGAATTCCTTACGGTGAATGACGTGTAATCATTTACCGTGTTTGACATTATTTCTAAGACTTTTTTGGCATCTTGCAACAGTTCAGTTGGTTGAGTGGATGACTGTAGTCGTTGATAGTGAATTCCGTAAGTCGGTTGTTTGAATAAGTCTCGCAAGACTATTTTTTCTCGTTTTCATCTCGTAAATCTAACTGATTTTTTTATTCAAAGAATCGAGATGTCATTAAAAGGAATTTCTGTAATCTGCACAACAACGCGCGATAGCTCAGTTGGTAGAGCGGAGGACTGTAGATGTTATCGCTGGTATCCTTAGGTCGATGGTTCGAATCCGTCTCGCGAGATGCTATTTGCTTCTTCGCCTTCACTTCTTTCAAACTGGGGGAAACCACTATTTCATCTTTATGAACTCATGAGACTTCCTTCATTATGGTCATATTGAAAACCGTTTATATCAAACTAGTTAATGAACAGTCGGTAAGAATTTTAAATTACCCCCCAGGAAAATACCTTGATTGACTGGAGTCGTTGATTGTGAAATCCGTAAGTCAGATGTTTGAGTAAGTCTCGCGAGACTATTTTGTTCTCGTTTCCATCTCTGAAGTTTGACCGAATTTCTTATTTAAAGGATCAAGATCTCATTAAAAGGAATTTCTACTTTTCAGATGGCAACTCAGTTGTCAGTTAGCAAGAGCTTTGTTGGTGAATCGGAGGACTTTAAACTCATGTCAAATGTGATCCTTGCATATCAGTCTTAAACCAGTAATTTTGGTGGGGATTGTTTTTCTTGATTTTGTTACAGTATGAAAATAAACATCAACTTCAGACTCTTATGCGTGAGATTGATGATAAGACGGATAATCAGGGGTAAATTTTAGAAGATTTCAATTTTTCATGATCAGACAGCTGTTAGAATTTGAATCCAATCTGAAACCACAAATCGAGTTTTCAGTCGATGAGATAAATAAAAAGCAATTTTTATTTCTCTTTTAGGTTTCATTATTTCAGAATAGAATTGAATGAAGGTATCGATTTTTAATTTGTTCATCTACTTTATATCTTAGAGCAGATATCAATAGACTTCCGACAACAAAACAACATTCTGACCATAAAATGTCCAAAGCCTGTAAATCATATTAATTCTATTGTAACAATCTTTGGTATCAATAAAAAGAAACATTGTACAATTATTTCACCCCAAAAGAAACTAGAAATCCCAAACCTAAGTGGCCATGTCGAAGAATTGCATGTAATCATGCGTCATATAGCAATTTTGATGGTGCATCATCATCAACTCGCGATAGCTCAGTTGGTAGAGCGGAGGACTGTAGATTTTTTCACTGATATCCTTTGGTCGATGGTTCAAGTCCGCCTCGCGAGATGTTATTTTCTTCTTCTGCTTCGCTTCTTTCAAACTGAGGGAACCCACTATTCCATCAGCTTATGACACTTCCTTTATTACGGTCATCTTGAAAAATGTTCATATCAAACTATCTAATGAAATGTTCGTCGGAATTTCCAATTACTCACAATGAAAATATCTTCATTGACTGTCATGCTCCGTTTCAGCTTCTTAGAGATCACATACTGATGAACAGAATCAAGCTTTTAGTATGAATTAAATTGATTAAAATAATTCAGATCATTTTCATTTCCATGATCGTGGAAGCAGACTTCGCACTTATTTGTTTTGTTCACGTTGATATATTTTAGATGTAATTTAATTCAATACCTCTGGCTACATTGCACAGCTTCTGTTACTAAGAGATCATGTACACATATACAAATTCAGATCTCAAATCTTATGAGAAGATTAATTGAAAATCAGATTATTTTCATTAGGGTCAGCAAGAACGCAGACCTGACAATTTTTAAAAATCCTCATCTCATAGCTTTATTTGAAAAATTCCACTAAGTCCATTGATAAAACATGTTAAATTGTGTTGGGATGCACCTATATTTAGTAAGTTTCAATAGCTTAACAGACAGACACAAACACACATCTCCAGAATACATATACAGACGGGGACTAGTTGACAAGCAAAAAAAAGTTCTCTCTGTCTATCAAGTAAAAATAAAAGATGAATAAATTTCCAAACACCAAAATTAGAGTTGATTTCAGTTTTGTATCGTATTAAAAACAAGAACAACACGTTTATTATATATACAATAGAACAGTTGCAGCAATCATCATTTAACAGAATAGGAATTGGAATGGAGTTTGACCCTGCAGCAGCCAGTCATGTTTTCAGAAGAATTCTGTATACGATGGATAAGTGAACATTTCTCAGCCAAGTGGTAACCATTTTGATCTGGTTACAGATTGAGCAATTTCAATGCTGTCTTTATATCTACTCGCGATAGCTCAGTTGGTAGAGCGGAGGACTGTAGATGTTGTCACAGATATCCTCAAGTCAATGGTTCGAATCCGTCTCGCGAGATTTGTTGTTTTTCCTCTCACTGTTTCCCTGTTTTCAAACACTATTTCTACTTACTTAACTCGGGCCATTTTCCTTATCACCGTGATGTTGAGAATAAGAAAAAAATTGCTGAAATCCCGCTCGTAAGAATTGTCAACTACTTCCTGTAGATATTGTAAATGCCTGATGAGAACTTCATACTTCATTTTTTAGGGATACCATGATTGGTCATAATGTACCATTTCTGCTACCAAGAGATCACATAAAGATAAACAGAATTAGACTTTTAGTATTAGGAATAATAAATCAGATTATTATCCCTGGGATAAGCACAAAAGCAAAATCAACTACAACGTTTATTATCATCATCATCAACAGCAGTTTTTAAGCGTCAGTTGTTGAAAAAAGATCTTCTCCAAGGAATAGCCAGACCTTTCTATCATGAAAGTTGCAGAGTCAATACTTTCTTACCTTGCCTATTTCATCACACCATTTCATCATCCATTGGTTGTCAGACATTATTGCAAAATGACCAGCCCATTGCCAATGAGTGTTAGAATGGCTCTTTTGATATCCATGACTCCCGTTGATTCTCTAATATATTGAGCTGTTCTATTATCTTTCCTTGTGATGTCGAGAATGATTTTTCCCTTGGGTACGCTACATGGTTCTCAGAAGTAGAATAGTTAGTTTCCTGAAAAGAATTTTACCTGCTTTTCTGAGTATATCATTGTCGATGTTATCTGATCAAACGGCTGTTCATCTTTTCGTTTGTTTGATGGCCTGTTCCATCTCCCGCGGAGAAATTCTTTTAACTGGTAACTAATAACTTATATTCTGTTTGTTGTCTTGTGTCTTTTATTTGGAAGAATGAAAATTTTTGTAGATTTCTTGAGCATATGTGACAATTTGATCGCTATCAATTTTTACGTCTCCATTAATTTGAACGCAGGAGTTTTTGCATTTAATCTGTACTGGAAACCTTTTGAATAGTTTTTGAATCTCTACCTTTGACAAAGGGCAGCATTTCGTCGATAAAAAGCTCCAGACTAGCAAACCATATTAATTCAATTATACTTTTTTGCTTTTACAAGTCTGAGATATAGACTTTGATTCTTTGGAAGAGAATTTTCTGTTATAAATCAGAGATAGAAACCAAGAAAAAATAGCCTCTCGCGAGACGGATTCGAACCATCGACCTAAGAATAACAGAATCAACAACTACAGTCCTTCCGAGAAAACTATTTAACAGAAAATGATTACATACAATAAGCATTAAAGAGAAGATAACATCTTTCAGACGTTTAGTGTTTTCGAAACAGGTCCCAACCCATCCATTCATCTGTAAATGGAGTTATTGCATGTGGCTGGTAGGCCTTCTTTTTGGAAATGCTATTTAAACGTAAATGATCACCATACCATACAACGCAAACAAGGTCAGGTCAATTGTCTTGACTTTGATCCATTTATTTAAAACAGGGAATTTCACGACGTAATATTTGTGTTGACCATTCAGCTTGAAAGAATTCTAACACCTATTCAAACTAGAGATTTGCTCGCCAAATTTAGAAATTTAAATATACATTCTTTTAATGTAAATTGAAAACACCACCGCCCACTTGATAGTCGCGTCTCCCATCGACTGAGCTAAATAGGCAAGCCGTGATTATATAGCAAATGTGAATTGAAATCACCACCGCCCACTTGATAGTCGCGCGTCCCATCGACTGAGCTAAATAGGCAAGCCGTAATTATATAGCAAAAGTTATCTCAGTAATATCCAACGGCTTATTCCAGTCTAATAAATAAATATATCTATAAAATTGATAATTCCCCATATAAATTTGAGAACTCGACCAAGTTACTCTTGATAGTTCTTTTACTGACTCAATTTAAGTAACTAGTACACATGCAAACTATCAGAGAGATATGCCATGTCCTTTTCTATTGTGACAGATGCAAATATACATTTTGATAATTGTTTATCTATTATATGTTCAATATAGAGTTGCTGTGATCATCTTTTTTAAGTAAATTGTTAGATTCATCATTTCCCAGTTGTTTTTCGTATCTCAAGCTGTAGGGCTAATGTCACTGTAGAACAGGCTTGGTTACAGAGTTTGAATCTCACCTAGAAATTATTCCTCCTCTCAAATTAGTAATGATTGGCAATTGACTCACAATGATTCTTTCAAGAAGTTGCCATAGAAAACAACAACTGAAATCAAGTTGAGATATATACAAGCCCAAACACTTGTAAAATGTTTTTCGTTCGTCTTCGGTTTTTATCTCTCTTGGCTATATAGCTTGGAAATGAGTTTCAGTAATCGTTATTTTTGCATTTGTTTTACTCTAAAATGCACCTGGTCACTGATCTGAAAATAGCAGACATGAGAATCATTTCAGCATATCCTCTTATTTATTCCAATATGATGTCTCTATGGTCATTTCATTCTAATATATTGTTTTTTCGACATTTATAAATCTTTTATCAGTTCAACAGCGTCCCATCATACATAGGCTTCCTATAGTGTATGCTTCCTTTGAAAAATTTCCTCAGAGAATTCCCAATACTGACCCTTCAATCGATCTTTTACGCCATTTTCTCGAAACTTTTTTTCAATGCTATTTTTCAAAGCAGTTTATAGATCTTTTATTCTTCATATATTCAGGCTATCTATTTTAATATTGGACAAATTTTTTACTTAAAGGATTTATGGATCCATTGTGGTGTACTATTGGATTATTTGTGATATTTTACAGGATTTTAATAAGTTCGAAACACACTGGGTACCACCCTCTGTGGTTTTGTTTTTGATTAAATTGAGTTTATATAATATGTATATCAGTTCCTTACAATGTTTGTCATGATGGTTACGTAGATCATCAATAATTGTTTTAATCCTCTATTGGTGTCATATACTCGTGGCCTTGTACCTAACCTAATATATACTTATAAGAACGTGATCATGCCTGTTTCTTGCTGTTCGACAAAGCCCAGTAAACTGTACTCATTCCCAAGCAAGTAAAAAAAACTAAAGCAAAACAAAATGAAAAAAACGAACAAATCAAAACAGTAACATATGAATTAGAGACCTGACAAGTGAATTAAAAATCTAGGCAAGCAATTCACAAAATACAACAAGAAATCAATGAGAAAACAGCGGGCAAATTATAAGCAACGGCAAGACACCTGAATTGATAAAAACGAATAATCAACTGCTTCAATCGATGCAAATGTTGATATTTTTTTTTTCAGTCGAATTAGTTGAAACCTATCTCTTTAAAATTACGGGTGTTATCTTTGGTTAGATTTAAGCAACAATTCTCTACGTATACCGGGTATATATGTGTGTGAAAATAATGAATTCCCCCGCTGTCCTGCAGTTACAACTGACAGCGAAGGAGTGCTACTTGAATGGTTTCAGTGTTTTTCCCCATGAACGGATATGAATGTGTATGTGAATATCATCCCTAAGCTGACAGTTCGGTTACAAAGAAAGAGTCTATTCTTGAGTTGAGATCGATAACGCTCAAATCAAGACAATATTTAAGAATAATCAATCATATATGGAATAGCCATAGCCGTGAAAACTTCCAAATTAAGCCTTGTCAATCATTTACAAAATCACGTGTGACTTCCACGTTAGGTAATCGAAAAAATACGTCTGGGCAGTAACACTTCTATAAGAAATATTGAGAGAAATTAAAAGATGGATACTTTATACCAACACTAGAGACAGGAAATACTTTTACAAATGAAATGCACCTCCAACGCAAAATTAACCGTACCAAAGATTCGTCTGAGTCCCAAGAATATGATGCTGTGCTTCTGATGGGATTTGATGAGATCCCTCTTCAATGAGCTTCTTTCGGGGAAGTAAATGATTGATTCGAACAAGTAGTGATCACAATTGGTCCAATTGAATGCAAAAATTGACTGACAGAAATTAGGTATGAGAAAAAGCCCAACATAATAATTAACTGTATGTTCATTTTTTGACTGAATCAAAACTGTTAGAGCTTGACTTGGAAAGGTATACTGCAGGATTACTCCGATAACAAGACTGATTGCTGCAAGGTCAAAATCTAATCCAACATCTGTTCCGACGAAAGATAACTGAAGCAACTGCTGTGTTGTATGTATTATAAAAAGAAATATTTATTTAAAATTGAATTTATCCATTCATTAGAATAAAATAAGCCCGAGCGTATCTATATTATGAACTGACATTGATATCAGATATTGTCAATTTAGCTCAGTCAGTAAAACATCATCCTTGCAAACAGTGGACGGAGAGTTCAAAACATATTAGTTGGATCAAGCCCCTCATTGTTGTTACGGTGGGAAAGTAAAGTCAATTTTCTCCTCGACTCCTTCTCTTGTCCAAGTTAGTGTATATCAGAGGTTCCTTAATCCAATACTTCTGGCTACAATGCACAGCTACTGCTACTAAGAGGTCATATACAGATGAACAAATTCAGACATGAAATATTATGGGAAGAATAATTGAATTACTGATCATTAAAAGAGCAACTAAAATTAAGATATACACTAGCTCACACACTTGTCAACATTATTTCTTACGTCTGTGGTTATTTCCTTTCACGATACGAAAATGAGTTTTTGTAATAGCTGTTTTTGCATTTGTTTCAAGATGAAAACATCTGGTAATCAAGTTGGACACCGCAGACTGTTCTTGCCAAGTACGACAACATATGCATTTATTTATTCCCATATGGTGGATCTATGGTCTTCTCAATACAATATATTGTGCCATCAACATTTAATACCCAAATCTTTTGCAAAAATACCCCAAACAGGGTTGGAATTATAGAGAATTCCTTTGTAGCTGGAATATCGAAAAAATTCCGAGGGATAAACTTTGATACCATGAATCTGCATTTCCACTTGTAAATCAGAGATAGAAATCAAGAAAAAAATCTCGCGAGACGGATTCGAACCATCGACCTAAGGATATCAGTGTACACAACTACAGTCCTCCGCTCTACCAACTGAGCTATCGCGAGTTACCACAGCAATTAAATTGAAATTGCTATTTCACAGTAGAAATGATCACAAGTCATTCCCAGCAATTTCAGTCAGATATATCAGGCCAACTTCTAATATCGTTGCAGAAAGAAACATTGTTGTTCTACATACCTGTTTTGATGTGATGAACTTATGCAAGATACCATGCTTAATTCTAGAAGTACATGATTAGTTTTTAAATTAACCCAATCAGATTTCTTCAACCACTCTGAGAACTAGGCTATTGCTACTTACAGGCATGTAGACTCCCGAGAAAAGTATTTAACAGAAAATGCTTACATACATTAGAGAGAAAATCCCGTCTTTCAGACATTTGGCTTTTTTTCGAAACAGGTCCCCACCCATCTGAAACCATGTTACGTGCACATGGGAAAAATCATGCTTGACATCACATGGGCAGATCACAGACCTGTGCAGTATATTAAAGAAACAACATGTTAGGGGTATCAAAGGATCCATTAAAAAAACACATATGGCAATGGGCTGGTCATGTTGCAAGAATATCGGACAACCAATGGACCACACGACAGCATGGATTTCAATAAATCATATGCAAAACTGCAGCCAGTAAAATATGAAATGAGGTGATGAAATTGACGAGTTCAGATAGTATTGAATCTGCGAATCTCATGATAGAAGGTCTGGCAATTCTTGGGGAAGGTCTATATACAATTACAGATGCTTAAAAACGGTAATAAAAAAAGTTTTGAATGTTCAGGGGGATAAATCACTGTTTGAAAGCTGTGGAGGAGAAGGAAAAAAAAGGCACTCTCGTGAGACAGATTCGAACCATCGACCTAAGGATATCAGCAAGCACAACTACAGTCGTCCGCTCTTCCAACTGAACTATCGCAAGTTATCACTGGAATTCCATACATAGATCAATTTCAAAAATACCCCAAAACGGTTGAAATTAGAGTGTATTTCTTTGCAGCTGGAAGAACATAAAATTCTTAGAAATCAAATTTGGATTCCTCAAAGAAAATTTTTCAGTTATGAATCAGGGATAGAAACCAGGAAAACATGTACTCTCGTAAGACGGATTCGAACCATCGACCTAAGGATATCAGCATGCACAACTACAGTCCTCCGCTCTACCAACTGAGCTATCGCGAGTTAGCGTTGAAATTACATTGAAATGCTTATAAGTTGAATAAATTTCCAAACACCAAAACTAGAGTTGATTTTAGTTTTGTATCGTAACAAAAACAAGAACAACAAAAACTATCCTCATCAAAATGAAGAGCATACATCGTTATGTGAAATTCACTTTTCTTTTAAGTGATTTGAACTCTTGGTCAACAGGAAGCTGTCTTTCTAAATGAGCTGAATTAGTAAATCTGAAACATCAACAAAACTTTATTGAATTATCCCATAAATACATACGAGATTATTTCATTTTGATAAAAAAAAACAAACATTTTTTTAATATGTATTTTTCTATTCTTCATGTTCGTCATATTCACAATAGAACAGTTGCAGCAATCGTCTTTTGACAAAATAGGAATTGGAATGGAGTTTGACCCTGCAGCAGCCAATCATGTTATCAGAAGAATTCTGTATACGATGGATAAGTAAACATTTCTTATGCCCAGCGGTAACCATTTTGATCTGGTCACTCAATGATCAGGCAGTTTTGTGTAACCATAATGGAAATTCACGCCCTTATTTCTAGCTAATTTGGGGCAGACGTTTTCTGTACGTTGATCACCGCCTTCAATTGGTTTAATCGTGATTATTACACGTTTGAATTAATCTTTTGGTTTTCTGGAAGGAACTCATAAAAACGGTCTCTTCCAGTCTGATCAAAAACACAGCATCATATTCTGAGGATGAGGATCTTTCTTTTTTAGTGTTTTTTCTTTTTGTTTTATTTTCGTTTTTTTTTTCTCAATATCTGGCATTAGTTCTTAATTTACTTGTAAGGTCTCCAATTTACATGCTGTAAATTTGACTGGCTCACAGTATTTTCCATTTTGTTAGTCATGGTTTTTTTATAACTTTCTTATTATTTTCATCACCGATTACATCATTCTTCCGACGTCAAATTTGCATAGTTTTTTTTCAAGTATAAGACAGAATGTGAATACAAATGTAGAACAAGCCACAGTCATTTTATCAATTATTTGTACGTTTTCTACTTTGGAATCTTCCCGCAGACACAAACAGACACTTTACAAAAAATGTATTATCTAGTGGAGAAAATGGCGTAATATTGATCTCCGTTATTAATAAGAACCAAGATTGTAGAATTGTTTCATCTAAAAACCCACAAACCCCCAAAACGTCTGTTGGACAGCATTAGAAATCAGTGATAAGTCTGACTCAAATTACTTGGAATTATATGGGATCATTCACACAGTAGAAGACCAATTTCAATGCAATCTTTGGTCAACTCGCGATAGCTCAGTTGGTAGAGCGGAGGACTGTAGTCGTGGTTGCTGAAATCCTTAGGTCGATGGTTCGAATCCGTCTCGCGAGATTTATTGTTTTTCCTCTTACTCTTTCTCTGTTTCCAAACTGTATTTCAACTGATTGAACTCGGGGGTCTTTCCTCATTACTACTCTCTGTAAATGCGTGATGAGAACTTCATTCTCCCTTTTTAGGGAAACCATGATTGGTAATAATGCACCATTTCAACTACCAAGAGTTCGCATAGAGATAAACAGAATCAGACTTTTAGTATTAGAAATAATATAAATCAGAACATTATCAGCTGGATGGGCATAAAAGCAAAATCCACAGCAGCATCTATCATCATCATCATCAGCAGCTTTTTAGCGTCAGTTGTTGTACATTGACCTTCTTCAAGAATAGCCAGACCTCTCTATCATGACGGTCGCAGAGCCAATACTTACTTACTTTGCATATTTCTTCACACCATTACATCATCCATTGGTTGTCAGACATTATCGCAACTTGACCAGCTCATTGCCATTTTTTTTTAATGAATCCTTTTTTCTTTTCTTTTTTCATATTCATTCAAGATATTTACTTTGAAAATTCTATCGTGTCCATTGACTAGTGATATCAAATTCTGCTGGGATGCACCGATGTTTGGGAGGTTTCAAAATCGTGACGGACAGACACAAACACTGCAGAAATATATATAGAGAGATGAAAACTAGTAAGCAAATAAAAGGTTCCTACCGTGTATTGAGTAACGATAAAAGTTGAATGAATTTTTTAAGTTCAAAACTAAAGTTGATTTCAAACTTTTACCCGTACAAGAACAAGAGCAAAAAAAAACAAACTATTTAGCGATATTTTATCGAGAAAATGTTCGATAGATGTGGGAAACCATGTTATGTTATAGAATTGATCTTTGTTATTGATAAGAAAAAAGATTGTAGAAGTGTTTCTTCTAGAGAAAAAAAACCCTCAAACTCCCTAAACTTGGGTGAACAGTATAAGACGTTGACCTTATAGATCGGTCTCCTATTGATAGGAAAGATATTTGATCATTCCCAATGTCAAATAGCAATTTAAATTTAAATGAAACTGATCTGTCAACTCACGATAGCTCAGTTGGTAGAGCAGCGGACTGTGGTCACCAATATCCGTAGGTCGATGGTTCGAATGCAATTTGTGAGAGGTGACTTTAGTCTCTTCCTATTCTGCTGCTTTCAAACTGTATTCCAGATTCAAGAACTCAGGACACATACCTTAGTATTAAAAATTTCCAGTGTAAATCGAGCTGAAACTCCGCCAGCTACTCCCTGTATATAGTGTAATTGCATAATAACATCGTCTTTTTTTAGGGATACCATGATTGGTAAAAATGCACTTTTTCAGTTACCAAAAGATCACATTAGTATTACAAATACACCAACATGAGAGTAAAAGTGAATCCCACAATCATCATCATCATCTTTTCAGTGTCTGTCATTGTACATAGAACTTCCCCAACAATTGCCAGATGTCTCTATTATGGGAGCAGCCGATCCAATACCTTCTGAGCTTGTCTATTTCATCATCCATCGGTTGTCATAAATTCTTGCAACATGACCAGCCCATTGCAATTTGAGTTTGTTTTTTGGGGGGAGATTTTGAATGGATCCTATGATATGTCAATGTTAATGTTGTGTGGTCAAGAGGGTGTTCTACTTTTCGTTTATTCGATAGCTGTCCCATCCCCACGGAGTAATTCTTCAAATAAATAACTCATAACTTATATTCTGTTTTGATGCTTTGTGTCCTTCGTTAGGAGGAATTAAGTTTTTTTGTAGAATTCTTGAGCATGTTTGACAATTCGATCGCTATTCATTTGTACGTCCCAATTTACTGAGCGCACTACTTTTTGTGTTTCATCTGTACTGAAAGATTTTTTTATAGTTTTCGTGTCCCTAACTTTGGCAAAGAGCAACATTTCGTCAATAAAAGACCCAATATCAATAAACCATGTTAATTCTATTGGATCGTTTTTTGTACTTATATGGGAGAATACAAGAATTATCTTTCCTAAAAAAAAATCAATCCAGAAAATTTTAGGTGGACAGAAATAAAAGTAGGCATGTGATTGTTTCGAATTTGAACGAGAAATTTCAGCAGTCAACTCGCGATAGCTCAGTTGGTAGAGCGGAGGACTGTAGTTGTTCACACTGATATCCTTAGGTCGATGGTTCGAATCCGTCTCGCGAGATGTGACTTTTTTTCTCTTTCACTATTTCAAACTTAAAGATAAAAAAAAATTCATCTTCATGAACACATTCAAGTTCTTATATTACGCATATATTGACAATTTTATACGTCGAACGAGCTGAAAAAAAAGCAGTTTGAGTTGAGTAGAGCTGAAAACTTGCTAGTAGCTATTTCATACTAAAATCGTAAATGGGAGCTTCAATATTCTTTTCCTATTTCTCAGGATACTTTGATTGGCAACGATGCCTTGTTCTAACGACTAAGATATGATATACAGATCTTCTTTGGACTGACGCAGGTTTTTCGTACGGTTGATTTTGTGTTGGAGTCGTATTTCGCTTGCCTAAGTATTTTCTGCGTTTTCTGTCGTTATAAAGTATTCATTTTTATCTCCTGTTACAATTTCTTTTAAAAACTCTTCGTTCCAGGCGTGTTTTTTGATTTCCTTAAGTGAAAGTTACACATCAAATTAGAAATGATTGACTAAGCTTAATTTGGATGTTTTCTGAGTGTTGGTTATCCAATACACAGGATTGATAATTCTCAAATGATGTCTTGATTTGAGCGTAATAAATCTAAACTCAAATATGGCCACTTTCCACAACTAAACCTTGTCAATTTAAAGATGACATTAAGATACTTCATATCTGCTAACCCAAAACCCATTAGAAAAGCACTCCTTAACTGACAATTTTTACTGCTGGCCAGCGGGAAAATTCATTATTTTCACTCACTTCCAGCTGAATATTCATAATTTGATGGGCATTACCAAACAGCAAAGAACAAGCATCATTATTTAAATATTAGAATATATCAGATTCAGTACAAGGCCACTATTATAAAACAACCAAAATAGGATAAAATCAATTACTAATGATCTTAAAAACAAAACAAAACTACAAAGGGCCAGCACTCAATGCAGATTGTACTTACTGCAATCTTGTCCAATATAACAAATAATCTAATCGTACATCCCAAAGAAATCTATGGATTCCTAAAGTAAATGAGTGTTTCACTAATGGAATAAATTGACTGAATATGTGAAGCATGAAGGTAATATAATCCGCTTTGAAAATAAAACTGACAAGTTTTGAGAAAATGGTGCAAAAGATGGATTAAATGGTCAGCATAGGGAACTCAGAGAGAAAATCTTTCGAAGAGTTTAAGTTATCAAGAATACAGTTAAGAAAAGCAATGTGTGATGAGATAATATTGAACTGGAAAATTTTTTTGAAATAGAATATAATGAGATGCCGAAAGAGATATAATATGGGGATAAATAGATGGATATTTTGCAATAGTATGCAGGAAAGGTTTGCTGTTTTCAATTCAATGACATGGTGTGCAATAGAATCATCATAAAATAAGTCAAAACATAAGAATTACGAGTCCCTCATTTAATATATATATATATATATATATATATATACGAAAACGAGTTAACAATCAAAAAAGTCCCTACTAAATGAATTAAATCAATGAATCTGACATATTAACTGAACTTATTGTATTTTTGTATAAATATGTAAGAGATTATTTTATTTTAATAAATGATCCCATTTTTATGTATATTCTTCCATATCTCACGTTTATCATATATACAATAGAACAGTTGCAGCCATCGTCTTTTGACAGAATAGGAATTGGAATGGAGTTTTACCCTGCAGCAGCCAATCATTTTATCAGAAGGATTCTGTATACGATGGATAAAGTAAACATTTCTCAGCCAAGCAGAGACCTAGTCACACAATGATCAGGCAGTTTTGTGTAACCATGATGGAAATTCACGTCCTTATTTCTGGCTAATTCGGGACAGACGCTTTCTGTACGTCGATCACCGCCTTCAATTGGTCTAATTGTGATAATTACACGTTCGAATCAATCTTTTGGTTCTGTGGAAGGAGCTCATAAAAAAAGGTCAATTCCAATCCCATAATAAACACAGCATCGTATCTTGAGAATAAGGATCCTTCTCTCGTAGCATTTTTTAAAAAATGTTTTATGTTTTTAAATTTATCTCCCACGTTCCTAATTTACTTTTAAGGTCTCCAATTTACATGCTGTAAATTAGAATATATATATATATATATATATATATATATATATATATATATATATATATATATATATATATATGTATATATATATATATATATATATATATATATATATATATATATATATATATCTGAATTAGGGAATACGATTTTGGAAGCTGTTAATACAATATCTATTTTTCACATATTCAGACAATCATTCAAATAGTGCTGAAATTGTTTGATACAGAAATCCATTTATTGGCGCATGCTCTTGGATTATTTGTTCTTTTAGTAGTAAAATTGATCCACACTGGGTGCCCGTCATATTTTTTTTTCAAATATAAGACATATCATTATAACGGTAAGAGGAGAATTTCAACGACAGATTTTAAACAGGAGTTTGTCAATAAGGTGGACAGTTCGAGGGAAATTAAGTAATGTTTTTATTCTTCAAGATAAGAATGCTGTTAAAATGTTAACGCCTAATTAAGACCACAAACTGAGTTTCTGGTCGATAAGAAAAATGAAAGACCACATTATCTCCCTTTTTCATATTTTAAGTTCCACTATTCGAGAATTCAATTAGACAATAATGGATTATCAAATCATTTTTGCATCGATTATGTCAGTATTTCTACGTAAAATTTGCATGTTTTTTCTTTAGTATATGATAGTGAGTACTTACTTAATAAAAATGTTTAACACACTTTAGTTATTTCATCGAGTTTTGTACGTTGTTTTCAACACAGAATCTTCCAGTTGACACCAATAGACTTTTAAAAAAATGCTCTCACGAAGTAGTAAACCATGTTGATGTTATAGTATCGATCATTGTTATTAATAAGAACAAAGATTGTAGAATTGTTTCATCTAAAAAACACCCCCAAAACTCCAGGTGAACAGTTGTAATGAAACATCTGACTCAAATTGTTAGGAATGACATGTGATCAATCCACTCTCAAATCACAATTTCAATATTATGTAACCGTCAGCTCGCGATAGCTCAGTTGGTAGAGCGGAGGACTGTGGTTACTGATATCCTTAGGTCGATGGTTCGAATCCGTCTCGCGAGAGGAGACTTTTTTTTACCAACCCTTCTTCTACTTTCAAACTGTATTTCATCAAGATGAACTCAGGAGACCATTTTTATTACTGTGATATTAAAATTTCTTATGAAAACATAGCTGAAACCCCGCCAGTGAGAATTGTCAGCTACTTTCTGCAGATTTTGTAAAAATGTGACGAGAACATCATTCTTCCTTTTTTTAGGGATACCATGATTGGTAATAATGCACAATATTTGCATAGGGATGAACAGAATCAGAGTTTTAGTATCAGATAGAAATAAATGAGATCATAATCACTTGGATGAGCACAAAAGCAGAACCCCCTATCTTACTCATCATTATCAACAGCAGCTCTTATGCATGTGTTGTCCGTTCTCAGGAATGACCAAATCTTGCTATAATGTGAGTCACAAACGCAATACTTTCTGAATTTGTCGATTCCATCACGCCATTTCATCAGCCATCGGTAGTCAGATTTTATTGCAGCATGATCAGCCCATAGCCATTTGAGTTTTTGAATGGATCCTTCGATATCTCTGACTCCTGTTGTTTCTCTAATCTACTGATCTGTTCTGTGATCCCTCCAATAATGTCAAGTATGATTCTTTTATGCACACGTCACATGATTCTCAGTTTTAGGGTGAATCTTTTGGTTAGGTTCTATGATATAGCTCCAGTAGTTACTTTGATTGTTTTTGTTTGTTTTTGGGATTCCCTTTCTAATTTAATAGCATTATGATTGCTGTGTTCCAATTTTTTTGGACTCTGTTTTGGGTATAAGTTGGATAGAATTGCCAGTTTCCTGATGATAAGTTCACCACTTTTTTTGTGTGTATCGATGTTGATGTTTTGTGGTCAAGAGGCCGTTCCCTTTTTCGTTTGTTCGATGGCTTGTCCTACCTCCCACGGACCAACTCTTCAAACTGGTGATCATAACATATATCTTTTTGTTGTCTTGTGTCCCTTGTTAGGAGGAATAAATATTTTTGTGGATTTCTTGAGCATATGTGACAATTCGATTGCCACCCATTTTTACGTCTCCATTTTCGAACGTACAAGTTTTTTTGCGTTCAATCTCTGCCGGAAGCCTTTTTAATAGTTTTCGAGTCCTTACCTTTGGCTAAAAGCAACATTTCGTCGATAAAAAGCTCCAGACTAGCAAACCACGTTAATCTCATTATTATTATTTTGCATTTACAAGAAAAAAGAGAATAGATTTATTCAATCTAAAATAACTACTCGAACCCTCAAAATTTCAAGTCAGTGAAAACGTCAACTCGTGATAGCTCAGTTGGTAGAGCGGAGGACTGTAGTCGTGGTAACAGATATCCTTAGGTCGATGGTTCAAATCCGTCTCACGAGATGTGTTTTTTCAAGAGATGTGCTTTCAAGCTGAGAGAATCAATATCTCATCTCCATGAACGTATGAGACTTCTGTCATTAATGCATATATTGAATGTTATTTATGTAAATCCAGCTGAAAACTTGTAAATAGGAAATTCCAGTTACTTCTGGCAGTAAATAGGAGCTCTTTACATATTCATTAACTTTTTTAGGATACCTTGTTTGAGAACAATGCATCGTTTTAGCAACTAAGAGATCCAATACAGATAGTCAGAATCAGACTTTTAGGGTTAGGTAATAATGAATCTAATCATTGTGATCGGAATTAGAGCGAACGCAGACCTGAATCTATCACTATTCTTTTGCAAATCTCCCAGACATTTTTTTTTTCTGATTCTTTGACTTACCTCATTTCAGATCTGTTTTGATCAAGTCTCGAATAGAAGTGAAACACTTTATTCATCTTCCTTGTAAAAAATATCAAACATGTCTACTTAACAGTGATATCAAACATGGCGATGCACCATTTAGGGGAAAATGATGAAAAAAATTTATCTGGTTTCATCAATCATTAGACTTTTGTCTCTGGTAGATCAAGCTCTAGAGTCGTTGTCACGGTTAAACAGGCTGAGGTAAAAAAGGATTTGAGTTTGAGTCTCACTGAGCGCTTATACATTATTTCTTATCTGCACTGATTGCTAATGGAAGTATATTGGATATCTGAGCCGTTCTAATGAAAAAGAACTAAAATTAAGACGAAAGATTCATTATATTCAACATTTGTAAAATCACAATAAATAGATGAATAGTAAAAGTATGCGAGATTAATTTGCTGTCTCGGTTTGAAGCGTTTCAGAGTTATCATAAAACGAATGATGAAAAAAAACAACTTCGTTGTTTAAGGAATAAGACGGACTTGAGATTCAGTCTCATCAAGAGCTTATACATTGTTTCTTATAAATTTCAGAGCAGTTCAAATGAAAGGGAACTGAAATCAAGATGAAAGATTTATTATCCCAAACACTTGTAAAATGACAAATAATAACTAAATAGCAATTGCGAGAAAAATCCGCTGTCTCTAAGACAAGATGTGTTGAAGAGTCATCATTAAACAAATGATGAAAGAATCTAATTTTCAAAGTCAAGAACTTGGGAGATATTCTTTATTTCTGTGATGTTAAAAATTGCTTATGTTAAACGATCTGGATTCTCCCTGTGGATAGAGTAAATGCATAATGAGAACTTCATCTTTTTTTATTTTTAAGGGATACCACGATTGGCAAAAATGCACATTTTCAGTTACCAAGAGATCACATGGAGATGAACAGGATCAGACTTTTAGTGTTCGATAGATAGGAGTAAATCAGATCATTATCACCGGTATGAGAGCAAAAGCGAATCCCACAATCATTATCATCATCATCATCTTTTTATCGTCTTTCATGGTTCATAGACCTTCCCCAAGAATTACCAAATCTCACTTTCATGGGAGTTGCAGATGCAATACTATCTAAACTTGTCTATTTCATCATCATCCATTGGTTGTCAGACATTATTGCAACATAACCAGCCCATTGTCATTTGAGTTTTTGAATGTATCCTTTGATATCCCTATCTCCTGTTGTTTTTCTAATATACTGCGCTGTTCTGTGATCTTTCTATGTGATGTTGGATACAATTTTTTCCATGTGCATGTTTCATAGTTCTCACTTTGAGGCTGGTTAAGTTCCATGATATACTTCTTAGTGTTGTTCAGTTCTTCCGAATTCCCTTATGTAATAGCATTATGATTGCTGTGTTCCTATTTTCTCAGGGTATGAGCTGAATAGAATGGCTTGTTTTCGGATAATAGATTCACCAGCTTCTTTGAGTATGTCAATGTTAATATTGTGTAGTCAAAAGGCTGTTCTTTTTGTTTCTTCGATGGCTTGTCTCACCTCTCACGGATCAACTCTTTAAACTGATAACTCATAACTTATATTCTGTTTTGTTGGCTTGTTTCTTCCATTGGGAGGAATAAAGGTTCTTGTAGAATTCTTGAGCATGTTTGACAATTCGATCGCTATTCATTTTAAGTCTCCATTTTTTTTTGCGTTTTATCTGACCTGAAGGATCTTCAAATAGTTTTTGAGTCCCTACCTTTGACAAAGAGCAACATTTCGTCAATAAAAAGCCCAATACTAGTACACTATGTTGATTTTATTGTATCACTTTTTGTACTTACAGGGATAAATAGTAGAATTATCTTATTTAAAAAAAAACAAAGCAAAACACAACCCCCAAAACTCTAGGTGAACAGTTATAGATGTAGGTATGTGATCATTTCGAGTGTCAAATAGCTATTTCAAAGACCTTAGCCGTCAACTCGCGATAGCTCAGTTGGTAGAGCGGAGGACTGTAGATGTTGATACTGATATCCTTAGGTCGATGGTTCGAATCCGTCTCGCGAGATGTGACTTTTACCTCTTTCACTGCTTTCTAACTGGAAGACCCAAAAAATTCATCTTCATGAACTTATTCGAAATCTTACATTACGCATATATTGAAAACTTGCTACTAACTACTTTCTGCAGAAAGTGTGAATGAGAGCTCCAATCTTTATTTTCCTATTTCTAAGGATACTTTGATTGGCAACAATGCATGGTTCTAACGACTAAGATATGATATACAGATCTTCTTTGGACTGAGGCAGGTGTTTAGTACGTTTTTTTTTGCGTTGGAGTTGCATTTTGCTTGCTTAAGTATTTCCTGCGTTTAGTGTTATAAAGTATCCATTTTTATCTCCTATCACAATTTCTTTTAAAAAAACTGGGCAGTCCAGACGTGTTTCTTTTATTACTTCATGTGAAAGTTACACGTGAAATTGCAAACAATTGACAAGGCTTAATTTGGAAGTTTTCTGAGTGTTGGTTGCCCTATACACAAGAGTCATCATCATCAGTCTTTTAGCGTCCGTCGTTGGACATAGACCTTCCCCAGGATTTGCCACACTTCTCTATCATGGGCGTCACGGAGCCAGTACTTCCTGAACTTGTCTAGTTCGTCTCTCCATCTAATATTTTGCCGGCCTCGGTTGCGCATATGGTCTCGGGGAATCCATGTTGTGAGTCGTGATGTCCATCGATTGTCTGCCATTCTTGCAACATGGCCAGCCCACCGCCATTTGAGATTTTTTATGGATTCTATGATGTCTCTAACTCTTGTCTTTTCCCGGATGTGTTGTGCTGTTTTGTGGTCTCTCCATGTGAGGCCCAGCATTATTCTTTCATGTGCACGTTGCATGGTTCTCAGCTTACGGGTCTGTTTCTTGGTTAAGTTCCATGTTTCAGCTCCATAAGTGACTATTGGGAGGATGCATTGGTTATACACCCTTCTCTTTAGGATTAATGGGATCTTATTATTTTTTAAGGTTGAGCTAGCTCTGCCAAAGGCTTGCCATGCTAGTGTGATTCTTCGCTTGATTTCTTCTTCTTTTGAGGGTCTCATGGAGATTCGTTGCCCTAGGTAGATGTAGTGGTATACTTTCTTGAGTTCTGTGTCCTCGATTTCGATCTTAGTGTTCTTATCTCCAATGTGGTTGTTGCACATGATCTTCGTCTTGCTGAAGTTCATGTGTAGGCCGACTTTCTTGCTCTCCTCATTTAGTTCATCTATCATTAGTTGGAGGTCGTGTTGGTTCTCTGCGAAAAGGGCTATGTCGTCTGCGAATCTGAGGTTGCTCAGATACTCGCCGTCTATTTTAATTCCTTTACTCTCCCAGTCTAGCCTTCTGAAGATCATCTCGAGGCAGGCTGTGAAGAGTTTAGGTGAGCTGGTATCACCTTGTCTTACTCCTTTCTGGAGCTGGAAGGGGTCTGAGTCTTTATGTAGCCTGATAAATGAGCTGCCGTGATTGTATATATGTTTCAACACTTCAACATATACTGGATCTACACCTTGGCGACTGATGGCCTCCATGACCTTAGGGATTTCTACTGAGTCGAACGCCTTTTTGAAGTCGATAAATGCTACGGCAAGTGGTAGTCTATACTCTGCTGCTTTTTCTTTCAGTTGATTTATCGAGTGCAGGTGGTCCATGGTCGAGTAGCTTCTTCTAAAGCCAGCCTGTTCACGTGGCTGGTTTTCATCGAGTGTTAATGATTTTCAAATAATGTCTTTTGAGTGTTATCAATCTCAGCTCAAATATGGTCTCTTTTCCCCTCGTCAATTTAAAGATGACATTAAGATACTTCATATCTGCTAACTCCAAACCCATTGAAGAAGCACTCCTTAACTGACATTTTTTACTGCTGGCCAGCGGGAAAATCATTATCATCATTATTTTCACTCACATTCATGTTTATTGATTCAGTTTTTTGCCGTTGTTCATAAATTGCCCCCCGGTTTTCTGTTTTTAAATTTCTTGCTGTATTTTGTGAAATGCTTGCCTGATTTTTTAAGTTTACTTGTAAGGTTCCTAATCAACATGCTTTTGATTTGATTTGCTGGCTCTATTTTTTTTTAATTTTGCTTGCAGTATTTAAAAAAAAATGCTGCAGAATATGTAAAATTTGCTTGGCATTACCGAACAGAAAACCACAGGCATAGTTATTTACACATAAGTATATATCAGGTTTAGTAAAAAGCTACAATCATAGGACACCAACATAAGATTCAACCAATAACTAATAATTTTGAAAACCATCTTGCAAACCATTGTAAGGGACTGGTATAGATATTCCATAAACCTAACTTAGTCAAAGACAAATCTATAGAGGGCCAGCACTCGATGTGGATCGTACTTACTATAATCTTGTCTTATAGAACAAATGATTTAATATCAAATCCCAAAGAAATTTATTGATTTCTTTAGCAAAGAGCGGTTCACTATTGGAATAAATTGCCTGAATACATAAAGAATAAAGGTACTAATAACAGCTTTGAAAATAGAATTGACAACTTTTGAGAAAATGGTGTAAAAGATTGATTAAATGGTCAGCATTGGGAACTCTTGGAGCATATTTTTCAAAGAATCTAAGTTATCAAGAATGTCGTAAATCAAAGCAATGTGTGCTGAGACAATGTTGACCTGGAATTAGATTTATAAATATTCATAAAACAATACATCATAATGAGATGCCAAAAGAGACATAATATGGGAATAAATAAATAGATATGTTGTAATTGTATGCAGGGAAGGTTTGCTGTTTTCAATTCAAAGACATGGTGCCTTACAGAATTATCATAAAACAAATCCAAAAGTGAAAATTACGAAACTCTCATTTAAACGCGTGTAGCAAAAAGAAATAAAAACCATTAAATTATTAAAACATTTTTTGAATGAAAAATGTATTTGTTAATATAAAATAAGCTCTTGCATATTTGCAAGATGACTTTCCTATAAGTGTAAAACATGTTAATTTCAGCTCAGTTGGTAAGAGGGCTACCTATCAGTAACATAGTCAAAATTTCAAATCGTGGTGTAGAACTGTTGACTTCATTGATGTGTTTATTGATTAGCAACTATTTATAGTATACATTTTGGTTAATACGTAAGGCTTGCCAATTTAAAAGAAAAATGTTTTAAACAAATGGCAAGGTGATTGACTGGCTTTTTTTGATTGGTATGGCATCATAATCCTTTACATTTAAATAGCTTTTCCGAAAAGACGACCTGTCAGCCACATGCAATAATACCATTTGCAGAAGGATAAACGGCGACCTGTTTAGAACTGAGAAGAAATTTCCCTAAGAAAAAAAAAAGTCGTGACCTGTTCCAGAAGAATTGGAAGGAACACCAAAAGTTGGCAGGGGCTTATTTTCTCTTCAATTTTTTTGCGCATAATCATTCTCTGTTAAATAGTTTCGTTGGAAGTCTTCATGTCCTTACAAAGAAAAGCTTAGTTGTCAGAGCAGAGGAAGAAATGTTGTTGAGCGTATTTACAGTGAATGACAAGTAATTGTTTCCCGTCTTCGATACTTTTTCCAAAACCTTTCTTGGTAATTGGGCATTTTGCAACACTTCAGTTGGCAGAGTGGAGGACTAGAGTCGGCAATTGTGAAATCATTAAGTTGATGGTTCGAATCCTTCTCACGAGAGTCTATCTATACAGCTGAAATCCTTTATTCAAAGAATCAAGATTTCACTCATCGGAATTTTTACTTATTTCGGTGGCAATTCTAAAATTCTTGTTAGTCATTCCAGCCACAATAAAAGCATATCAGTATAATTGCAAACATGTGAATAACAGGGAATAACATTCTCCCAACTGACTTATTTGGCAATTGGCAACAGCTCAGTTGGTAGATCAGAGGACCCTCAACGCTGGTACTGGTATCTTTATGTGGAAGATTCAAATCTGTCTAAGTACAATCCATTGATTTCTTGTTTCTATTCTCCAGCTTGCAAGTAAAGGTTTGGGTCTTTCACTTTTGACAACTAAAAGCTAATATTCAGAATTCCAAAGCAGGGAATCATGAAAAACAAAAAGAGAAAAAAATGGTTTGCAATCTCAATTTTTTGGCAAAAAAAGACACAAAAGGCTGGATCTCCGCCACAAAAACTGACAGTCTGTTTTTGCAATTTCAATCAGCTTTGAACTAACGATGGGGCCTCAAAACATTAAGCTGTATTAGGCCATATTTTTTTCCATTTTTACCCATTAAAAGCTTTTGATGGGTAAAAACAAAAAAATACCCTGATTTCAAGTTAATGAATATTCGGAGAATGAAAACAAAAATATGTGAACTGTCTTGAGATGGATTTGAATAAGTCACATTGCCAGCATTTACAGACTCTTTTAATTTGCTAAATAAGTTACCCTCCTAGATGAGTAAAAATTCATCTAATAAGAACCCCAGAAAATATCACTATTAATCCTACTAGTGTATATATGTAATGTCGAATGGTGATATTACCTGACTGGCGTGATGAGATTGGATTTTGTAGCAAAAATATTTAATTTTCATTGAGAAAACTTCTGATTGTGAAAAACACAGTTGTTTTACATCCCTGTTTTTATCAAGTTTCTAAGAGAAATGAAACACTTTATTCATTTTCTTATAAAAAATATCAAACATATATACTTAACATTGATATGAAACACACCAATGCAACGTTAAGTGGGGAAAATAAGGAAAAAGTCAATCTAGTTTCATTCGTCATTGGCCTTTTGTCTCTCTTAGATCAAGGCTTAGGGTCGCTGTCGCGGTAAAATAAGCCGAGGTAAAAAAAAGATTTGAGTTTGAGTCTCACTGAGAGCTTATACATTATTTCTTATCTGCGCTGATTGCCAATAGATGTATATTGAATTTCTGAGTAGTTCCAATAAAAAGAACCTGAAGTTAAGAGGAGATATTTATTATCCTGAACACTTGTAAAATCACAATGAATAATTAAATGGTAATAATATGCAAGAATAATCTACTGTCTCAAACTTGAAGATCAGAGGCGCTTCAGAGTTATGAAAATAAAAGATAGAAAAAAAACTCTCATTTTCAAGACATATGACAAATATTAATAAGAACCACAAAAATATTGATAGTATTTTACAAGTGTTTGGCTTGTGTAACTTTCATCTTCATTTTAGTTGAATTTTCATCAGAACTACTAGGAAATTCATAAAATGGCCAATAGCAATCAGCACAGATTATAGAAAAATGAATAAGGGAAAAGGTGGAGACCTGTTTCGAAAAGATAAGAAAGAATGCCAAATATTTGGGGGCCTTATTTTCTCATTAATGTTTTTTATATATCATTATTTTCTATTGAATGGTTTTCCAGAAGTTTTCATGACTCTAACTAGCAATAGCTCAGTTGTTAGAACGGAGAGAGAAATTATAATTTTGCAATTTTTACGGTGAATGACTTGAAATCATCAACTGTGTTTGATACTATTTTCAAAATTGTCTTGAGCATCTTGTAGCAGTTTAATTGGTTGAGGTGAGGACTGTAAAAGATAATTACAGTGACTTTTGTATATATATATATATATATATATATATATATATATATATATATATATATACATGCAATCGATGAAACATTATATTTTATTTTTGATTACATTTAATTATGGTTATTCATTTAATAATTTGAAAGTCCGTACGTATTTAGTATGATAAATTTATCCTGATGTCTTGGGTATGTCAAATATGGTCCTTACTTATCGGTTTACACCCGTGATTTTGGTGAGGATTGTTTTCCTTGGTCTTGTTACAGAATGAAACAGCAGATTTTTACATGAGGTTGATAATAAGACAGACAGTCGGAGGCAAATTTTTCATTTTTCATTTTTCATGATCAAATGGCTGTTAGAATTTGAACCCAAAATGATACCACAAATCGAGGTTTCAGTCGATGAGAAAAATAAAGAGCAGTTTTTGAATTTTCTTTCGGGGTTCACTATTTGAGAATTGAATTGAATAAAAACATCGATTAGAGAGCTAATTTTTCATTTCTTGCTTTCAAACTGACACAACTCATTATCTCATCTTCATGAAATTGTGAGACTTCTTTCATGACGCTTAAACTGAATATTAAACTGACGCTTGTAAGAATTTCTGATTACCTGGAAATATCTTGATTTACAACTATCCACCGTTTCAGCTACTTAAAAAATCACATACTGATGAACAGAATCAGGTTTTTAGTATGAAATACGTAGATCAGATCACTTTCATCGTAACGAGCGTGAAAGCAAACCATTCTCTTTTTGCACCATTCAAGTTCGTATATTCAGAGGTACATTAATTCAATACTTCTGGCTACAATGCAATATGTATATATCGTAATTGCATAGCCAAACTCCATTCCAACTCCTATTATGATTGTATATTATTCCTGTAACCTCTTCCTACATCACTAATGATAAATAATAAAAATATGTATTGTTTTTTCTATTCTAGTGTAATTACTTAACTATTAAGATGAAAGAAATCTATGTATAATTGGTAAGATGAATTTTCGATGATATGTAAGCACGTATTAAATGAAACAGTGGGAGAAAAATGGCAACGACAGATTTTGAACGGGACTGTAACAAGATGGAGGGAAATAGGGATATGTTTCGATTTTCAAGGTCAAATGCCTGTTAAAATGTTGACGCCAAACTAATACCACAAATCGAGTTTTTAGTTGACAAGAAAAATAAAAGACTACTCTATCTCTTTTTTCATATGTTAGGTTCCATTATCCCAAGAATAAACTAGATAAAAATAGATCACCGATTATGTTAGCATTTCAACGTCAAATTTGCAGTTTTTAAGTGTAAGACAGTGAGTATATACTGGATAAAAATGTTTTATTAATCATTCGTACGTTTTTAACATTGGCATCTTTCTGCAGACAGAAAGAGACTTTTTTTTTTTAAAGCAGCATTTCGTCAATAAAACGTTGGAAATAAGAAGTAAAACATAATCATGTTATAGTGTTGATCTTTATTATTGATATGAAAAAAATTGTAGGATCGTTTCATCTAAAAACCCTCAAGCTCCTAAAACTTTAAGAACACAATATTTGAAGTTGGCTTTATACATCTGACTCAAATTGCTAGGACTGACATGTGATCAGTGTGAGATAGCAATTTTAATGGAGCCTGACCGTGTACTCGTAAAAGCACAGTTGGTAGAGCGGAGGACAGTAGGTGTTCTCACTAATATCCTTTGGTCGATGGTTCGAATCCGTCTCGCGAGTGGTGACTTTTTTACACTTACTCTCCCCCAATTTTCAAACTGTATTTCAACTTCATGAACCCAGGAGACTTTCTTTATTACCATAATATCAAAAATTGCCTATGTAAAACGAGCTGAAATCGTGCCAGTAAGGATTGTTCCTTTCTTTATGTAATAATATTTTGATTGCAGTGTTCAAATCATCTGGGACTTCATTTTTGGTATACGTTGAACAGGATGACTAGTTTATTGATAATAAGTTCATCTGCTTTTTGGAGATTATCAAAGTTAATGTTATCTGGTCCAGAGTCTGATCTTTTTTTTTTCGCTTGTTCGATGGCTTGTCCACCTTCCACGGAGGAACTCTTCAAACTGCTCATTCATAAATCATAATTTGTTTGTTGTTTGGTGCTCTTCTATCGAAGGAATAAAAGATCTGTAGAATTATTGAGAATATTCAACAATATGACCACTATCTATCTCCATTTTTCGACACTCTAGTTACTTGCGTTTTATATGTACTGAAAGCCTTTTTGATAGTTTTCACGCCAAATCATTGACAAAAAGCAAGTGAAGCCCAAAGCTAGTAAACCATGTTAATTTTATAATCAATACTTCATATTCACCAGGAGGAAAAAGAACGCAGAATTATTTCATCGAAAAAAACTCAAACCCTCTGAAATTTAGGTGGACAGTTTCAGAAATTGGCGTGTGATCATTTCAATTATCTGATAGCAATGGAACTCAAACGGCAACTCGCGATAGCTCAGTTGGTAGAGCGGAGGACTGTAGACGTGAATCTCTGATATCCTTAGGTCGATGGTTCGAATCCGTCTCGCGAGAGTCGATAATTTTCTGTTTTCCATCTTTGATTTATAACTGAAAACTTTATCCAAAGAATCAAAATTCACTTTGCAGATGTTTTCGTTATTCAAACTGCAAAGGGATTCACTGTAATTTCGAACTTTTTTGTGGTATTTTCCCAATTAATCTATGTATAAAATGTTCACAAAACAATATACTGGAATGAGATAAGCATGTATGCATCATATGGGAATAAATACATGGATATCTTGTCATCGTTTGCAAGAACAGTCTGTGGTCTCTACCTCGATTACAAAGTGCTTTTTATCATGGAACAAATGCAAAAATAGCGATTACAAACACTTATTTTCATATAGCAAAAAGAAAGAAACACCACAAGCATACGAAAAACAATTGACTAGTGTGTGGGCTAGAGCATATATCGTCAATTTTTTTTTTTATGGCAACTATTTAAAAGAATTATTTGGCGTCAATCGCCAATAGGTGAAGATTTGAAATAAAGAATAGTCCCTTGGTGGAACTCTTACTCTTCAAGCCAGCCTGTTTTACATTGATACTGACCAAACAGAGTGAATTATTAACTTTCTAGTTTCTTCTATCGGCGATCATATCAGTATTTCGACGTCAAATTTGTATAGTTTTTTTTTTAAGTATAGGATAGCGAGCGAAGAAGAATATTCATGTATCTCAGTTGTTTCATCAATTTTTGTACATTGTCTACTTTGAAATCTTTCAGCTGACACCAACAGACTTTCTACAACAAAGCTGCATTTTGTCGAGAAATCCACTAAAAAGCTGTACGCCATGTTTATGATGTAATATTGATCATTATTATCACCAAGAACAAAGATTATTGAAGAGATTCATCTATGAAAAAACCCTCAAACACCTAAAGCTTTAGGGAGACAAAGACGAGGCGATAACACCTAACCAAAACTCTATACTCCCTGCCTCAAGATGATCTTCCGAAACCTAGACTGGGAGAATAGAGGAATCAAATTAGACGGCGAATATCTGAGCAATCTCAGATTTGCAGACGACATCGTCCTTTTTGCAGAGAACCTACACGACCTTCAACTAATGGCAGATAACCTAAACGAAGAAATCAAAAAAGTCGGCCTACACATGAACTTCAGTAAAACAAAAGTCATGCGCAACAATCACATCAAGAATAAAGACATAACTGTCAAAATCTAAAATGCAAAACTGAGGAAAGTAGACCACAGCATATACCTAGGACAACGTATCTCTATGAAGCCAACAAAAAAGAGGAAATCAAGCGGAGAATCACTCGAGGATGGCAAGCCCTTGACAGAGCAAGCTCCGTCTTCAAAAACATGACGATCCGGATAATCCTAAAAAGAAGAGTATACAACCTATGCATCCCTTCGATAGTCACTTATGGAGCTGGAACATAGAAATTAGATAAGGGTAGACCCACAAACTGAAAAGCATGCAATGTGCACATGAGAGAATCATGCTACACCTCACATGGAGAGATCACAAGACAATACAATATATAAAGAAGAAAACAGGGGTCCGAAAAATCATAGAATCTATTAGAAAAATCAAATGGGAATCGGCTGGTCATGTTGCAAGAAAGGCAGACAACCAATGGACATCGCAACTCACAACATGGATCCCCAGAGACTACATGCGAAACCGAGGCCGACAAATTTCAAGATTAAGGGATGGATTAGACAAATTCAGAAAATACTGGATCTAGTACGCCCTTTTGGGAGAAATGTGGCAGATCCTGGAGAAGGTCTGTGTCCAATGACAGATGTTAAAAGACTGCTGCTGCTGACGATGATGATAATGATTCGAAGTTGGCTTAAAAGATCTGACTCATATTGCTGGGAATGACATGTAATCATTCCTACTCTCATCTAAAAATTTCAATGCGTTTTCGACGTTACCTCGTGATAGCTCAGTGGGTAGAGCGGAGGACTGTAGTTGTGCTCACTGATATCCTTAGGTCCATGGTTTGAATCTGTCTCACAAGAGTGTTTTTCCTCTGCTTCCAAACATTATTTCAACTTCATTTTCTTCTGACACTTTCTTTGTTACTGTAATATTTAAAAAAGACATGTGTAAAACGAGCGAAAAACCCGCTAGTAAAAATTGCCAGCGACTTACTGCAGGTAATGTAAATGTACGATGATAACTTCATTCTTCCTCTTTTGTAGGGAAACTATGATTTTTAATTTACGCACCATTTTTTCTACCGAGAGATCACATAGAGATGAATAGAACCAGGCTTTTAGTATTAAATAGAAAAAAATCAGATCATTTTCAATACAATGAGCACAAGAAAAAAACTAACAATCTTATTCGTCATCGTCAGCTTTTAAGCGTCCGTCATTGTATATAGACCTTCCCCAAGAATGGCCAGATCTTTCTATCATGGGAATCACAGAGCCAATACTTTCTTAACTTATCTATTTCATCTCATGATTTTATATCTTACTGGCTGCAATTTTGCATGAGATATTGAGATTCATGATATAATTCGTGACGTCAATTGGTTGTCTTTTAACATGATATCCCTGACTCCCATGGTTTCTTTAATATACTGCACTGTTCTGTGATCTGTCCATGTCATGTTGAGCATGATTTTTTCCCGTTGGCATATTTTCAGTTCGAGTTTGGTTCTCAATTTGAGGATGGATCTTTTGGTTAGGTTCTATGTTTCCGCTTCTGTAGTTGTTTAGTCATTAGGGTTCCCTTCTTTATGTATTAACATTATGATTGCAGTGTTCCAATTATTTGGAACTTTATTTCCGGTATACTTTGAACAGGATGACTATTTCTCTGATAATAAGTTCATTAGCTTTTTTGAGTATGTCGATGTTAATGTTCCCTGGTCAAGGGGCATATCTTTTTTTTCGTTTTATTGATGGCTTCTTCCACATCCAACGGAGTAACTTTCCAAACTGTTTACTCATAACTTATATTCTGTTTGTTGTCTTGTGTCTTTCGTTTGGAGAAATAAAAGTGTTTGTAAAATTCTTGAGAATGTTTTTTTTATGTATTTTTGTGTCTCCATTTTTTGATGCTCTAGTTATTTGTGTTTTATTTGTACTGAAAGCCTTTTTGAAATTTCTCACCCTATCATTGACCAAAAGTAAGTAAAGCCCGAAGCTAGTAAACCATGTTAATTTCATTAACAATATTTTGGTATTTACGAGGAAAAGATCGCAGAATTCTTCCATCTAAAAAAAGTAAAACCCCTCCAAACTTAAGGTTGGAGGTATTAGAAGTTAGCGTGTGATCATTTCCATTGTCAAAAAGCGATTTCGATGTGACAGAAACGTCAACTCGCGATAGCTCAGTTGGTAGAACGGAGGTCTGTAGTTGTGGTTACTGATGTGGTTCAAATCCATCTCGCGAGAGTTGACATCATCTTCCTTTCAAACTGAGTGAACTAACTATTTCATCATCGTGAACATTTATGACTTCTCTTATTACACTGATATTGATAATCTTAATTTAAAACCAATACCTTAATTGGCAACAATTCTTCGCTTCAGCAACTAAGATATTGCATACTTGCAGACAGATTAAGACTTTTTCTATTAGATAATTATAAATCAGATTATTCTTATCGGGATGTGCGTGATTGCAGACCCCACACTATCATTATTTATTTGTAAATCACCCTGACTTAATGAGTTGACTTGGATTATTTCAGGCTATCTTGATGCAATAACACTGGCTACGATGCCACTCTGTTAATTTAAAACCAAGACCTTGATTGGGAACAATTCATTGTTTCAGCAACTAAGATAGTGCATACTAATAGACATATTCAGACTTTTAGGATTAGATAATAAATCAGATCATTATCATCGGAGTAAGTGTGACTGCAGACCCCACACCATCATTATTCAGATGTAAGTCATCAGGCTCATTTCTTTAAGTTGGCTCATTTCAGGCTACCTTGATGCAATACCACTGGTTACAATGCTACTCTCCTGATACTTACAGGTCACATGCAGATAAACAAAGTCAGACTTCCAAACAAATTCTCAAATCTTTATCCAAAACTTCTTACTTCAATACTTTTCACTGTGTTCACGGAATATGCTCTCCGAATGTGGTTTGGCTGCGCCCATGTAGTTCAGCCTTGCAGCAATCAGTCTTGTTACCAGAGAAATTCTGTAATTGGTGAGTATACCTTTCTAAGTCAAGCTCAAACAATTATGATCCAGTCAAAAAATGAACATGCAATGTATTGTTATGCTAGGCTTTTCTCATACCTAATTCCTGCATGTCGATTTTTGAATTTTAAATCAATTGGACTCATTGTGATCAGTACTTGTTCGAATCAATCGTTCAGTTCCCCGAAAGAAGCTAATAAAAGAGAGATCTCATCAAATCCCATCAGAAACATAGCATCATATTGTTAGGACTCAGACGAGTCTTTGGTACAGTTAATTTTGCGTTGGAAGTGCATTTCATTTGAAAAAATATTTCTTACCTTTCATGTTGTTATAAATTAAATTATTTTTGAGGAAGTCTATATGCCTGTAAATAGCAATAACTCAGCTGCAGGGTGGTTAAGAAATCTGATTTGGATCATCAGATCTGATCATACTACGATAATTAAATGCGGAATCTCGCGGTAGCTCAGATGGTAGAGTAGAGGACTGTAGTTGATGATTCTGTTATCCTTAGGTCGATGGTTCGAATCTGTCTTACGAGAGGCAATTTTTTCTCCGTTTCTATCTCTGATTTATAACAGGAAATTCTCATCCAAAGAATCAAAGTTTATATCGCCGACTTTTTTTCGTTATTCCAGCTACGAATGGAATTTTTTATTATTCCAACCCTTTTTTGAGTATTTTTGCAAATGATCTATTTTTGATTGTTGATAAAACGAAATCTGATTGGGTTTATTTACAATGAATGACACGAAACCATTCACTGTCTTAGATAGCTCAGTTAGTAGAATTGGAATACCCTGGTTGATGGCAAGCTGAGCATGGATGCATCATATGGGAATAAATAAATGGATATGTTGAAATAATTTGCGAGATCAGTCTTGGGAAAACTCAAGTGGCAATGGGCTGGTCATGTTGCAAGAATGACAGACAACTGATGGCCATCATGACTCGCAACATGGATCCATAGAGATCACATACAAAATTGAGGCCGGCAAAATACAAAATGGAGAGATGAACTAGACAAATTCAGAAAATACTGGCTCTGCTACGCCCATGAAGGAACAGATGTTAATAGACTGCTGTAGCTACTGCTGATGATGATGACGATGATTTAAAGTTGGCTTGATTTTCTAACTCAGATTGCTCGGAATAACATGCAATCCTTCCCACTGTAAACTAGCAATTTCAACGTCAACTCGCGATAGCTCAGTTGGTAGAGCGGAGGACTGTAGTTGGGCTCACTGATATCCTTAGGTCGATGGTTCGAATCCGTCTCGCGAGAGTTTTTCTTATCCCTCTCACCCTCTGCTTTCAAAGTGTAATTCATCTTGGGGAACTCAAGGGACTAATTTTATTTTCGTAGTATTAAAAATTGCATGTGTAAAACGAGCAGAAAACCCGCCCGTAAAAATTGCTAGCTACTTCCTGCAGGTATTGTAAATGCACTATGGAAATTTAATTATATCCTTTTTTTGTTAGGGATACCATGATTGGTAATAATGTACCATTTCAGTTACCAAGAGATCACAAAGAGATAAACAGAATCAGACTTTTAGTATGAGGAATATATCAATTCACTATCACCGGAATGAGCGCAAATGCAAAACAAACATTCATCATCATCAGCTTTTAAGTGCCCGTTGTTGTACATAGAACTTCACCAAGAATGGCTAGACATCTCTAAATTCTACTTCCTGAATTTGGTGAGCCAATTCCCAGTTTGAACTTTTGTTACACAGAATTTTTTCAAGCTGATCAGTTGAAATAAATATTACGTCGTGAAATTCCTAGTTTCAAATAAATGTATCAAAGACAAAATAATTGACCTGGCCCTGTTTGCGTGATAAAGTATGGTAATCATTTACATTTAGATAGCGTTTCCTAAAAGAAAGTCTGCCAGCCACATGCAATAAATGGATTTGGAAAGAGCTGAACGTCTGAAGGACGAGATTTTCTCTTTAATGTTTCTTGTATAAAATCATTTCAACTGACATTATGATTCACAGCGTTGATCTCAATATCTAATATGCAAAACTGCAGCTGATAAAATATAAACAGGGCTGATGGAATAGACAAGGTCAGAAAGTATTATCTTAGAACAGGCCGAGGTAAAGAGTTCAAGTCTCAGCAAGAGCTTATTCCTTACTTTACTGTGCACTGATTGACAAAAGACGCACTATGATAATATCAAGTCGTTGCCATAAAAAGCAACTAAAATTAAGATATACACAAGCCCACACACTTGCCAAAAGTTTTTCGTATGTCTATGATGTTCATTTCCTTTCACTTCCTTTCACTTTATGGAAAATGAGTTTTTTCATGTCTATTTTTGCATTTGTTTCATGATAGAAAAAGACTTGGTAATCGAGTTGAAGACTGCAGACTGTTCTTGCAAACTATAACAACATATCCATTTATTTCTTCCCATATTATGTATCTATGCTCAGCTCACCATTGACCTAAGGGTTCCAATGTCAGAAGCTAGAGTCTTCTGCTCTACTGACAGCTATCGCGAGATTACAAATTTTTAGTGTAGTACCTAAGACAGGAAATTGTTTCTTGTCAATCATCTTGAATAAACCAGATCAGATTTCATTTTTATCAACACTCAAGAATCTTATTTCATAGATCATTTGCAAAAATATTCCAAAAAGGGTGGGAATTATCAAGAATTCCATTTGTAGCTGGAATAACGAATCGTCTGAGATATAAACTTTGATTCTTTGGATTAGAATTTCCTGTTATAAATCAGAGATAGAACCCAGGAAAAAGTTGCCTCTCGAGAGACGGATTCGAACCATCGACCTAAGGATAACAGTATCAACAACTACAGTCCTCCGCTCTACCAACTGAGCTATCACAAGATTCGTGGGGCAATCACTGTAGTACATGATCAGATCAGATGAGCCAAATCAGATTTCTCAACCACTCAGAGAGCTGAGCAATTGTCATTTACTGGTATGTAGACTTCCGAGAAAACTATTTAACATATAACAACATGAAAGGTAAGAAATACTATGGCAAATGAAATGCACCTCCAAATTGTTACTTGACAGTTGGAATGATGACATGTCATTCCCAGCAATTTGAGTCAGATCTATCAGGCCTAATTTTAACATAGTCCAGCTGGAGTTTTGTAAGTTCCAATTTTTAAAATTTTCTTAATTTTTTCAAATTCACTATCTGTTTTATCTTAAAAAAAAACGTATGCAAATTTATAGTCAAAATACTGATATAATCGGTGATGGAAGAAACGAAAAAAGAAACATGTCTAGCAAAATCGAAAATACAGTAATCCAGTCAAATTCACAGCATGCAAATTAGAGACCTTACAAGTAAATTGAGAACTAAGGGGAGAAATTTGAAAAAACAAACAAACAAAAAAAAAAGAGAACAATTTGAAAGAAAAAAAACTGCAAAAGAAGGATCTTTACCCTTAGACTATGATGTTTTGTTTATGATGGGATTGGAAGAGACCCCTTTTTATGAGCTCCTTCCACAGAACCAAAAGATTGATTCGAGCGTGTAATAATCACAATAAGACCAAATGAATGCAGCGATCAACGTACAGAAAGCACCTGTCCAGAATTAGCAAGAAATAAGGGCGTGAATTTCCCTCTTGCTCACACAAAACTGCCTGTTCATTGTGTGACAGTATATTTAAATATGACAATGGAACAGGAGAGAATAAAAAAAAGTTCATAAGGTTACATTCATCATTTTTCTGTTGTCTCTTGTAGTTCAAGTTGTACAGCCGATAATTAAAAAAAACACTCGTGAAATACTGTTCATTTTCTCAAAATTATAAATACTATTCTGAAAGCTATTGATAGTAGTTTGTTTTGATAGAGCACAACTCATTTGCTGAAGAAATCTGTAGATTTATTGGGGAATACGGTTAGATTATTTGTGAAAGTTTTACAGGATTGTATTAAATTTGATTCACATTAGGTGCCCACCATTTGTTGTTTTGTCCTTGACTATATCAAGTTTATAAAATATCAATATCAGTTCCTCGCAATGGTTAGCTAGATGGTTTTGTTGATCATTAACAATCAGTTTAATCCTCTATTGGTGAATAATCCTCCTGGCCTTGAGTTAAACTTTAGATATACGTGAGTAAATGACAATGCCTGTGCCATGCCGTTTGGTGATGACCAGCAAATTATAAATTTCCCTTGAAAGTCAAAAAACTATGACAAGCAAAATCAAAGATTGAGTAAGCAAGTCAGATTTAAAGCATGTAAATTGGAGACCTTAGAAGTAAATTGAAAAATCAAGTCAACAAATTAAAAAAAAAAACAACATCGATTGGACGTCATTCATCGTAAATATCCTTGGTCAAATTTCTTCCTCCACTCTAACAACTGAGCTATTGCTTGTTAGAAGCACGTTGACTTCCGACAAAATGATTTCATACAAAAAACATTAGAAGGAAAATTTAGTGTCCTTTCCAATTTTCTCAAAACAGGCCCCCTTCCATCTTTCTACAAATAGAATTATTGCCTTTGTCTGACAAGACGTCTTTTTGGAAATGCTATTTAAATGTAAATGATTACCCAACGAATAAGGTCGATCTTCTTGCCTTCGGTCTGTTTCTTGAAAATAGATTCAACGGATTAAACGACGTAATATTTGTGTCAACTGATCAGCGAACAAAAATTTTGTCAAACACCAATACAAATCTAGAGCTGACTTTGTTTTTCTACCAGAACAAGAACCATCCTCGCCAAATTTAGCAAGTAACAATAACCATTCTCCTGATTGTTATTGAAATCACGACTGTGTTAATGAGAGGCGACTTAACAGTAATATTGAAGATGATGATGCAACGTTATAGAGGAAAATAGGTTTATATGGTTAGATTTATCATTGCCCTGTTGTCTTTCGTTCTTCATGCAGTAGGGTCATTATCACGGTAAAAGAAGCAGAGATAAAAATTTTGAGTCTCAATGAAAGCTTATTCTATATTTACATTGTGCACTGATAAGCAAGGGATGCACTATGATAATTTTGAGTGGTTGCCATAAAAAACAACTAAAATTAAGATGTACACTAGCCCACACACTTGCCAAAATTTTTTCTCACGTCTGAGGTTATTTCCTTTCACTATACGAAAATGACTTTTTGTAATTGCTATTTTTGCATTTGTTTCATGATGAAAAAAAACCCCCTGGTAATCGAGGTCGACACTGCAGACTGCTCTTGCAAACTATCACAGCATATCGTTTCATTCATTCCCTTATTATGCATCAATGCTCATCTCATTGCAATACATTGTTTAAACAACATTTAATTCATAGATCTTTTGCAAAAATACTCCGAAAGGGATGAAATTATAGAGAGTTCATTTGCAGCTAAATAAACAAAAAACTTTCTTAGAATGACTTTTGATTATTTGGATGAAAATTCATTCATAAATAAGGAAAAGACACCAGAGAAAATATTGACTCTCGTGAGACGGATTCGAACCATCGACCTAAGGATATCAGTGAGCACAACTACAGTCCTCCGCTCTACCAACTGAGCTATCACGAGTTAACGTTTCTGCAACCTCGAGATTGCAATTTGCGTGTGAAAATAATCACATGTTAACTTCTAATACTGTCCAACAAAAGTTTTTGGCCTTTTTTCAGATGGAACAATCCTGTGCTCTTTTCCTTGTAAATACCAAAGTATTGATGATAAAATTAACATGATTCACTAGCTTTGGGCAATACTTGCTTTTTGTCAATGATTCGACGTAAAAACTATCAAAAAGGCTTTCAGTAACAAGAGCATCAAAAATGGAGACGTAAAAATACAGAGCAGTCGAATTGTGGAATATTCTCAAGAATTCTACAAACATTTTTATTTCTCCAAACAAAAGACATAAGACAACCAACAAATTATAAATTACGAGTTACCAGTTTGAAGAGTTAATCCGCAGGTGGTGGAGCAAGCTACCAAAAAACTGAAAAAAAAGACCAGTCTCTTGACCAGCTAACATTACCATCGACATACTCAAGAAAGCTGATGAACTTATTATCAGGAAACTAGTTATCATATTCAACGTATATCAAAATAAAGTCCCAGATTATCAGAACATTGTAATCATAATGTTATTTCACATATAAGGGAACCTAGAAAACTGAACAACTACGGGAGGTGAAACATGGAACCTAACCAAAAGATCCATCCTCAAACTGAGAACCAAGCTCAAACGGAGAACGTGCACATGGGAAAAAAATCATGACATGGCCAGATCACTGAACAGCTTAGTATATTAAAGAGACAACAGGTGTTAGGGATATCTGCAGTGAGTTGCTGACAATTATAATTGGCGGGAATTGACGTTGTTTAACTGAAGCATTTTTTTTACTATAACGTTAATTAAAAAAGGCTCATGAATTCTGGATGATAAAGTTTGGAAACCAAGGCAGATAAGGGAAGAAAAAGTCTTGCGAGAAGCAACTACAGCCCTCCGCTCTACCAACTGAGCTATCGCGAGTTAACATGATTGTTACGTTGAAATTACTGTTTGAAAAAGATCATGTTTGTCCTCACATGGACAGATCGCAGACCTGTGCAGTATGTCAAAGAGACAATAGGAGTTAGGAATATCAAAGGATCAATTCAAAAACACTTATGGCAATGGGCTGGTCATGTTGCAAGAATGTCCGACAACCAATGGACAACACGACAGTTGGTGTCAGCTGAAAGATTCAAAGGTAAACGAACGAAATAAAAATTGATAAAATGACTGAGGCGCATTAAACATTTTTCTTTACTCACGGTGATACTGTTAAAAAAACTAAGCAAATTTGACATCAAAATCCAGATAATCTTAAAACTAGTGTTTTTGTCTTTGTGATTGAGACCCAGTGTTTGGTGTATGGAAAACGAAATGACAAACTGATACTTTCTCCCTTCTTTTCAGTATTCCATTCTTCGAAATTCTTGATGTTAGATATTGGAGGGCAGAAATGGAAAACACCCAAATATCCAGTAGTAAGTAAGATAATTAAAAGGAGAAATTTTTAGACTATTGTGAGACAGATTCGAATTCACCTGGAGATTCCAGTAATAGCGTTTACATTTTTCCGATCAACCCACAGATCCCTCGTTTATTGCAAGATAAACAGTCGTCTAAAAAAGTTAAAATTCCCATGGATAAAATCTCGAGCCTTCAAATTTCAGTTTTCAGTTAGAAGTGCTGGATAAAAATGAGAAGGATATAGACTCTTTCCTGACAATTTTGAACAAGTGATTTTAGCAACAGCCGTTAGAATCCTTTACTCTACGAACTGAGAAAGCCATCATATAATAGGAAAAAAAACATAAAAGGGAAGATTTGGTGTCCTTTCCATTTCTTTCGAAACAGGCCCCCTCCCATGCTTCTACATATCAATCTATTGCATGTGGATGGTTGGTCATTTTTTTGGAAATACTAATCAAATATAAATGATTACCATGCTATACCATACCAAGCAAATAAGGACAATCTTCTTGCCTTTGGTCCATTTATTTAAAACATATTCAATTGATTTAACGACGTAATTTTTTGGTGTCGAGCAATAAGCTTGCAAGACATTTGTCAAATACTGGAAAAAAACTGGAGTTGACTCACCAAATCCAGAAATTTCCTAATTGAGAATTGAAATAACCTCCGACTTGATAGTCGTGTCTCCTATCGACTGAGCTAAATTAGCAAACCTTACGTATCTACCAAAAGTCCATTTCTTGAAAACTTATTTGATAGATTTGACAACATAATATTTGTGTCGATCAGATTAAAAAAAAATTTGTAAAACACTTATACAAACAAGGAGTTGAATTTGTTTTTCTACGGGAAAAAGAAAAGTCCCCACTAAATTTAGCAAGTATGGGTCCCCAGAGATCACATAAGAAACTGAGGCCAACAGAACAGAGATGAACTGGACAGATTCAGGAAATACTGGCTCTGCGACACCCATGATAGAGAATTGTGCTGAATTCCGAGGAAGGTCTATATCCAACGACGGACGTTGACAACTGATGATGATGACAAAATAAGTATTTGCCTAAGAGGCGGCACTCTTACCGACTGGGCCAGAGGAACAAGATCTTTATACATACAAACTTCTCTAACTAATTGTTAGTCTACTGACTTCGACTGAGCTAAGGTAGCAAGTCTTACATATATACAAAATATGTTTTGCAAATACTCAAAGGCTTCTTTCATTCCAACGTATACATCTTTATTGCAAAAATGTATTTTCATAATGTTTTTACAAATACAAGAGAAAAGTAAATCAATAAATTTATTTTTTTGCAAACAAAATATCAAAACTTCACCAATTAAGAGATTTTGCCAAACTTGTCTAATGGCTAGATTCATCATTGTCCCGTTGTCTCTTGTATTTCAGACTGGTGGGTCACTATCAAGGTAAAACGGGCTCGGTTAAAGAGAATGAATCTCATCAGGAGATATTTCCGTATTTCAAATCTGCACTGATTGGCAATTGACGCATAGAGACTGTTTTAAAAAATTGTCATAAGAGCAACCAAAATTGAGAAGAGATAGACCTTAGCCCACACACTTACCGATTGGTTTTAGTATGTCTGTGGTTTTATATTTCCTTTCACCATATGAAAATGAGTTTTTGTAATTGCTATCTTTTTTTCAATGATAAAAAGCAGCCGATAATCGAGTTGGAGACTGCACACTGATCTTGCAAACTCTCACAACATACCAAATTATTTTATCCTCTTAAGATGAATCTATGCTTATTTCATTACAATATTTTGTTTAATCAACATTTAATACAAAAATCATTTGCAAAAATACTCCCCAAGAGTTTGAAATGAGAGAAATTTTTTTTTGTAGCTGGAATAACGAAATAATTCGTTGAGATGAAATATGATTACTTGAATAAAAATTCTCACTTATAAATCACATATTGGAAATATTGATTATGCTGACTCTCGCGAGACGGATTCGAACCATCGACCTAAGGATATCAGTGTGCACAACTACAGTCCTCCGCTCAACCAACTGAGCTATCACGAGTTAACAATTCTCCATGATGGAAATTGCTATTTCACAGTGAAAGTGATCACATGCTAACGTCTATTACTGTTCACCTAAAGTTTTGGGATGTTTGAAATATTTTTTTAGATGAAATGATTTTGCACTCTTTTATGTTATTACATGGAAAGGGGACCCAAAAGGACTAAACCTATTCAGGAGCTGAAACATGGAGCCTAACCAGAAAATTCACCCTCAAACCAGGTGGGGTTTCAATTCGTTCTACATCAATAATTTTTAATTATTCAATGATAAAAAAAGTCTCTTGAGTTCAGGAAGATAAATTATAGTTTGAAAGCAGTGGGAGAGAAGAAAAAATCTCGCGAGACGGATTCGAACCATCGACCTAAGGATATCTGTTAGCACAACTACAGTTCTCCGCTTTACCAACTGAGCTATCGCAAGTTGACAAGTGGAGTACATTGAAATTGCTAGTTTACAGTAGGAATGATTACACGCAATTCCCAGCAATTTGACATAAATATCTCAAGCAAACTCTAAATCATCATCATTAGAAGCAGCAGTAGCAGCAACAGTAGCAGTCTTTTAACATCTCTCGTTGGACACAGACCTTCCCCAGGATCTGCCACATTTCTATGTCATGGGCGTAGCGCAGCCAGTATTTTCTGAATTTGCCTGGTTTGTCTCTCCATCTTGTATTTTTGGGGCCTCAGTTTAGCATGTGATCTGTGGGGATCTATGTTGTGAGTCGTATGACCATCGGTTGTCAGCCATTCTTGCAACATGACCAGCCCATTGCCATTTGAGTTTTCTCAAGACTGTTCTTGCAAACTACAGCAATATATCCATTTATTTATTTTCATATGATAAACCTATGCTCATCTTATTACAATATATTGTTTAATCAACATCTAATACAGATCATTTGCAAAAATAATCCTAAAAGTGTTGAAATTATTGAGAATTCCTTTGTAGATGGAAAAATCGAAAAAATTCTTAAAAATAAAATTTTGATTCTTCGGATTAGAATTTTCAGTTATAAATCAGAAATACATTGATTCTTGGAAGTCCGATTCGAAACAACGACCTAAGAATTTCAGTATCAATAACTACAGTCCTCTGCACTACCAACTGAGCTATCAGAGGATATCGTGACCAAATGTTGTAGTGAATGATTGGATCTAATTCAACGTAAATAAGCTCAATCAGATTTCTTCACCCACTCTGTCAACAGAGCTATTGTTAGTTACAGACATTTAGACTTCCAAAAAAACTATTTAACAGAAAATGTTTGCTTACAAGAAACATTAAAGAGAAAATTCTGTCCTTCAGACATTTAGCTTTTTTCAAAACGAACCCCCGCCAATCAATCTGCAAATCCAGTTATTGCATGTGGCTGGCTGACTTTCTTTTGCACAATTTTATTTAAATGTAAATGATTACCATACCATACCACGCTAATAGTGTCAGGTCAATCGCCTTCCCTTTGATCCATTTATTTAAAACAAGGAATTTCACGACAACTGATCAACTTGAAAGAATTCTGTCTAACACCAATTTAAACTGGGAATTGGCTCACCAAATTCAAGAGGTAAAATTTACATTCTTTTAGCATAAATCGGAATCACTGCCGGCTGATTGATAGTTGTGTCTGCCACTGACTGAGCTAAATTGGTAAGCTGTAATTATTTTGTAAAAATGATGTTAATGATATCAAAGGGCTTTTTCCAGTCTAATAAATCAATACATCAAGAAAATTGATAGTTTCCAAACGAGATTTGAGAACTTAACCAAGTTACTGTTGGTGGTTCTCTTGGCAACTCGGCTAAAGTAACAAGTACATATGCAAATTATCATGGAGATACACAAGGTCCTATTCTATTGTAACAGATACAAATATACATTTTAATAAATGTTTATCTACTGTATGCACTATATAAAGTTGCCGTAATCATCTTCAGTGATTAAATTGTTAGATTCCTCATTGCCCAGTTGTCTCTTGTAGGGCCGATGTCACAGTGGAACAGGCTGGGTAAAAGTGTATGAGTCTCGCTGAGAGATTATTCCTCATTCCAAATTTGTGATGATTGGCAATTGACACACACTGATTCTTTTAAGTAGTTGCCATAAAAATTTTGTTTGTCATCGAGTTTAAAATAGCAGCCTTACGAATATTTACTTTTATTTATTTCCATATGATGTCTCTATGTTCATCTCATTATAATATATTGTTTTACAAATCTTGTATCAGTTCAACACCGTCTTATCACACATCAGTTTGCTATACTGTATACTTGATAACTTTAATTCTTCGAAAGATTCCCTCATTGAGTTCTCAGTACTGACCATTCAATCGATCTTTTACGTTATTTTCTGGAAACTTGTCAATACTATTCTCAAAGCGGTTAATAGCACTTTTATTTTTCACAAATATTAGGGAATTTATTCCAATTGTGCACAACTTGTTCGCTGAAGAGATCCATGGATTCATTATGGTGTGCTATTGGATAATTTGTGATATTTGACAGGATTGTAGAAAGTTTGAAGCACATTGAGTTCCCACCCTCTGTGATTTTGTCCAAGATGGTTTTTGGTAGTTTATTAGTAATTGTTATAATTATATATCGATGCCTCATACTCAGGGCTTATTGTCTAACCAGAGATATACTTATAGGTAGGAAATACTGCCCGTGTCTCACTGATTCAAGTCAAAAAAAAAGTGGAGCAAACAAAAAAAAAAAAAACAAACAAATCAAAACTGCAGCATATAAGTTGGATCACATTCTTCATTGTTGTTACGGTGGAAAAACAAAGTCAACTCCAATTTCGGAGTTTGAAATTAGATTCGTCATTTATTTTACTAAAAAACAGTTGGAACATTTTTGCTTGCCCACTATTAATCAGCTATATATCTGTATAATTCCGCAGTGTTGGTTTGTGTATGTCTGTCAAGCTATAGAAATATCATAAACGTGGGCGTAGTCCAACTACATTTGGAGTGCATAGTCAATAAGCAGAGTGAAAAGCCTGAAGTTTAGGATAAAGATTTGAAAATTTGACTGAATGTCTGGCTCTATTTATCTGCATATGACCTGTATGTATCAGGAGAGGTGCATTGCAGCCAGTGGTATTGCATTACGGGAGCCTGAGATGAGCTCACTTAAAAGAATTAAGTCTGGGTGATTTGCAACTAAATTAAGATAGTGCAGGGTCTGCAGTCTCGTTTACCCCAATAAAAACAATCTCATTTTTTCATCATCAAATACTAAAAGTCTGATTCTATCCATATGTATGTGATATCTTGATTGCTAAAACGACGCATCGTTGCAAATCAAGGAATCCTGAAAAATTGAAAGTTTTGGTCTCCAATTTCTGACCCTCACAGAAAATAGCTGTCAATTCCAACTGGCAAGTTTTCTGCTAGTTTTACATAAACAATTCTTAATATATGCGTGAAGAAGTCTCAAACGCTCATTGATGTTTGATTGCAGAGGTAAAGAAAAGATATCGCATTTAGCGAGACGGATTCGAACCATCGACCTAAGGATATCAGTGTACACAACTACAGTCCTCCGCTCTACCAACTGAGCTATCGCGAGGTCACGTTCTAATTGCATTGGATTTGGTATTTGTCAATTAAAATGATCACGTGCCGATTTCTATTACTGTTTTGAAGGTTTGAGTTTTTTAAATGATATAATTCTGCGCTCTTTTTCCTGGTTAATACCAAGATACAGATAATGATATTAGCACGGTTTACTAACTTTGGGCTTTGCTCACTTTTTGTCAATGATTGGACGTGAAAACTATCAAAAAGGCTTTCAGTACATATAAAATGTAAATAACTAGAGTGTCAAAAATGGAAACGTAAAAATAGATAGCAGTTGAATTGTCAAACATTCTCAAAAACTCGACAAAAACTTTTATTCCTCCGAACAAAAGACATAAGACAACAAACAGAAAATTACTTATGAGTGACCAGATTGAAGAGTCACTCCGTTGGAGACTGACCAAGCCATCAAATAAACGGAAAAAAAGATCAGCTTCCTAACCATATAACATTAAAATCAACATACTCAAAAAAGTGAATAACCATTCTATCAAACTTGTACTGAAAACAGAGTCCTTGAAGATTACAACACAGCAAACATAATGTTATTACATAGAAAAAGAAACCCAGAAAGTCTGAACAACTATAAGAGCTGAAACATGGAACCCAACTAAAAGGTTTGCCCACAAACTGAGATACTTTTAATGTGCACATTAAAAAATCATATTCGATATTACATGGACAGATCCCAGAAGAGTGCAGTACATTCAAAAAAAAAAAAAATAGGAGGTTGAGTCAAAGTGTCCATCTAAAAACTCAAATGGCAACGGGCTGGTCTTGTTGCAAGAAGGTCAAGCAACCATATGACATCACGACTAACAGCGTGGATGTCAATATCCCATATGCAAAACAATGTATGGTGAAAAATAAAATGATGTGATTAGATTAACAAGGTCAGAAAGTATTGGCCCCTTGACTGACATGATTGAGAGGTCTGGTTATTCTTGGGGAAGGTTTATGTACAACGACGGGCGCTTAAAACCTGCTGCCGATGATGAATAAAATTGTGGGTTTTGCTTTGGGCTAATCTTAGTGATAAGTCTGGATCAGTTTATCTTTATCCGATCTCTTCGTAACTGAAATGGTGCATTATTACCAACCATGGCAAAAAATAAATTCTCATCACACATTTACAATATCAACAAGGAATAACTAACAATTCTCACAGGGGGGTTTCAGCTAGTTTGACAAAAGCTATTTTTGATATTACAGTAGAGAAAGTCTCCTGAGTTCAGAAAGATTAAAAGCAGAGAAAGAGTAAAGGGAAAAACATCAACTCTCGCGAGACGGATTCGAACCATCGACCTAAGGATACCGGTAAACAACAACTACAGTCCTCCGCTCTACCAACTGAGCTATCACGAGTTGACATACGACCACTTTTGCAATTACTATTCCATAGTAGAAATTATCACGAGTTGATGCTGTAGATGTTCTGAATTCGATATTTGACCGTTAAAATGATCACATACCTACTTTTATTACCGTCTACCTAAATTATTTGTGGGGTGAGTTTATTCTGTTCTTCTAAATGATATAATTCTGGTATTTTTCGTATAAGTACAAAAATTGATACAATAGAATTAATACGGTTTACTAATATTGTTTTTTTTTTATCAAGGAAATGTTGATTTTTGTCAAAAATGGGGAATCGAAAACTGTTAAAAGGGCTTTCAGATCAGATTAAACGCAAATGACTAGTACATTCAAAAAATGGAGACTTGAAAATAGATAGCAGTGTAATTGTCAAATATTCTCAAGAATTCTACACAAACTTTCATTCCTCCAAACGAAAGACAAAAGACAACAAACAGGATATAACATATGAGTGACCATTTTGAAGAGTTACTCCGTGGGAGATGGAACCAGTCATAAGAAAAAAAAAACGAAAGAAAAGATCAGCTTCTGGACCACATAAACATCAACATACTCAAAAAAGCTGATGAACTTATTATCAGAAAACTAGTCATCCTGTTCAACATATACCAAAAATAAAGTCCCAGATAATTGGAACACAGCAATCATAATGTTATTACATAAAGAAAGGAAGCCAAAAGGACTGAACTACTGCAGGAGCTGGAATATAAACCCTAACCAGATTATTCACCCTCAAAGTGAGACCCATTTAACGTGAACACGAAAAAAATCATACTTGAAATATCATTGAGAGATCTCAGAACAGCACAGTATATTAGAGAAACAACAGAGGTCAGGGATATCAAAGGATCCATTCAAAAACTCAAATGGTTATGGGCTGGTCATGTTGGAAGAATGTCAGACAACCAATGGACATCACAACTCACAGCGTTGATCTCAATATCTCGTATGCAAAACTGCTGCAGGTAAAAAATGAAATGATGTGATGGAATTGACAAGTTCAGAAAGTATTGGCTCGGCGATTCCCATGATAAAGAGGTCTGGAAATTTCTGGGGAAAGTTTATGTACAACAACGGGCATTTAAAAGCTGATCATGATTAATAAGATTGTTGGTTTTGCTTTTTCACTCATCTAGGTGATAATGATCTGATTTACTTCTAATAACCAAACTTTGATTCTGTTTGCCCCGATATGATCTTTTGGTAGCCGAAATGGTGCATTATTGTCAATCATAGTATCGCTAAAAAAAAAAAAAAAGATTGAAGTTTCACCACACATATACATTATCTGCAGTAAGTAACTGATAATTATTACTGGCAGAGATTCACCTTGTTTTACAGAATTTTCTTTTAATGTTACGGGAAGAAAGAAAGTCTCATGAATTCAGGAAGATGAATCATAGTTTGAAAGTAGAGGAAAAAAAGAAAATACTCTCGCGAGACGGATTTGAACCATCGACCTAAGGATATCAGTATGTACAACTACAGTCCTCCGCTCTACCAACTGAGCTATCGCGAGTTAACTTGTTGGGTAATGTTGAAATAGCTTGTTGTCATTTCCAGCAATTTGAGTCAGATATATCGAGCCAACTTCAAATACAGTCCCTCAATTTTTTTGGAGTTTGAAAGTTTTTCTCTTTGATGAAACTCTTAAGAAGTCTTTGTTCTTATCAATAACATAAATGGATACTACATCATCAAGGTGGTTTATTACTTTTTGGCGGCGTTTTCTCGACAAAATGTTGTTTTTCTTTTTTGCAAAGGAATCTGTTGGTGTCTGCTGAAAGATTACAGGGTTAAAAAACGTTCGAAAAATTGATAAAATGACTGAGATGCATCAAACATGTTTCCAGTTCCGTGGCTTAATGGTAGAATATTGGCTTCCGGTTCTGAAGCGAAGGTTTCAAGCCTGCGTCGTGGTACTGGATGGGAAAATGGATTGTCTTTAGCCACACTGAAGAGTTGCTATACAATGACGCAATAATATAAACACATATATATGTCATTGTTCTTTAGGGTTCCATTGCAATTCCCAGCTGATTAAATCTTTAAAACCATATTGTTTCTGTTTTTGTGATTGGGACCTAGTTTTTTGAGTTCAAAAAACGAAATGGCAAATTGATGCTTTTTGTCTTTTTCTTTAGGATTCCATGCTTTGAGATTCTGGATGTTAGATATTGGAGGGCAAAATGGAGAAACACCAAAATCTTGTTGTAAGTCGGAGAATTAAGGGGAGAAATATTTGGACAATTGTGAGACGGATTCGAATAATTCACCAATAGATTCCAGTACTAACGTTTACATCATTCCGATCTATCAACAGAGCTTTTCCTAATTGCTAAATGAGTAACAGTCCAAAATAGTCAAAATTCCAACAAATAAAATCTCTATTCTTTGAATTTCAGTTTTCAGTGCTGGATGGAAATGAAAAGAATATAGAATCTTGCACGACTATTTCGAATAATTGATATTAGCAACAGCCATTATGGTCCTTCACTTTACGAACCGAAAAAATCATCACATATAAAAAAATAAAAATAAAAAACACAAAAGGGAAAATTTGGCTTCCTTTCCAATTCTGTCAAAACAGGCCCATTCCCATGCTTTTACAAATCAAATTATTTCATGTGGTTGGTTGGCCATCTTTCTGGAAATCCTATTCAAATGTAAATGGTTACTATGCTATGTCACACCAAGAAAATAAGGTCAATCTTCTTGCCCAAGGGTCCATTTATTTAAAACAGATTCAATTGATTTAACGATGTGATATTTTTGTGTCGTGCAATCAGCTTGCAAGACATTTGTCAAACAGTAGTTCAAACCTGGAGTTGACTCACCAAATTTATAAGGTAAAATTAACATTTCCTTAGTGTGAATCAAAATCACCTCTGACTGGATAGTCCTGTCTCCTACTGACTGAGCTAAATCGGCAAGCCTTACGTAATACCAAGGGTCCATACATTGAAAACTGATTCAACAGATTTAACAACGTAATATATGTGTGAATTGATCACCTTCAAATAAAATTGTCAAATACCAATACAGACATGGAATTGACTTTGTTTTTCTATGGGGACAAGAAAAATCTCTGCCAAATTTACCAAGTAAAGATAACCTCACGAGCGGCTCCTGAGATGAATTTTGATTCCTTGGATTCGTGATAGCTCAGTTGGTAGAGTGGAGGACTGTAGTTGTGCTCACTGATATCCTTAGGTCGATGGTTCGAATCCGTCTCGCGAGAGTTTTTTCTTATCCCTCTCACCCTCTGCTCTCAAACTATAGTTTATCTTCCTGAACTCAAGGGATTTACTTCATTTTTCTAATATTAAAAATTGCATGTGGAAAACGAGCTGAAAACCCGCCAGTAAAAATTGTCAGCTACTTCCTACAGATATTGTTAATATTTAAATGCACGATGGAAAATTAATTTTATCATTTTTTCAGGGATACCATGAGTAGTGACAATGCACTTTTTTAGTTACCAAGAGATCATATGGAGATAAACAGAATCACACTTTTAGTATTGGATAGAAATAAATCAGATCATTATCACCGGGATAAACGCAAAAGCAAAACTAACGATCTTATTCATCAGCAGCAGCTTTAAAGCACCCGTTGTTGTACATAAACCTTCCCCAAGAATACCCAAACCTCTCTATCATAGGAATCGCGGAGCTAATACTTTCCGGATTGTCTATTCAATCACAACATTTTATATTTTAGCGGCTGCAGTTCTGCATGTAAGATATTAATATATACTCTATCACTAAGAGAAAGCAATTTCAATGGACATCATGACTCACAGCGTTGATCTCAAAATTTTATATGCAAAACTGCAACTGGTAAAATATAAACAGGGGTGATGGAATAGACAAGGTCAGAAAGTATCATCGTAGAACAGGCCGAGGTAAAGGGTTCGAGTCTCAGCAAGAGCTGATTCCTTACTTTTATTGTAAACTGATTGGCAAGGGACGCACTATGATAATTTCGGATAGTTGCGATAAAAAGCAAATGAAATTAAGATATACACTAGCCCAAAACACTTGCCAAAAGTTTTTCGTACGTCTATGATGTTTATTTCCTTTCACAATATAAAAATGGGTTTTTGTAATTGCTATTATAAAAAGCATCTGGTAATTGAGTTGGAGACTGCAGACTGTTCTTGCAAACTATGACAGCACATCCGTTTATTTATTCTCATATGATGCGTCTATGCTCAGCTTACCATCGACCTAAGGATTCCTATGTCAAGCTATAGTCCTCCGTTCTGCCAACGGAGCTATCGCAAGACTATTAATTTTTAAAGTAGTATCTAAGACAGTAAATGGTTTCGTGTCATTCATTTAAAATAAACCCAAACAGATTTCGTTTTTATCAACATTCAAAAATCTTATTTCATAGATCATTTGCTGAAATATACCAAAAAGGGTTGGAATTATAAAGAATTCCATTTGTAGCTGGAATAATGAAAAAATGTCTGAGATATAAACTTTGATTCTTTGGATGAGAATTCCCAGTTATAAATCAGAGATAGAAACCAGGAAAGAATTGCCTCTTCCAAGACGGATTCGAACCATCGCCATAAGGATAACAATATCAACAACTACAGTCCTCCACTCTACCAAATGAGCTACTGCGAGAATCTGTGCACCATTCTAGTAGTACATGATCAGATCGGAAGAGCCAAATCAGATTTCTCAATCACTTTGATGGCTGACCAATTGCTTTTTACATGCATGAAGAATTCCTCGAAAACAATTTGACTTATAGCAACATGAAAGACAGGAAATACTTTTGCAAATGAAATGCACCTCCAACGCAAAATCAACCGTACCGAAGACTCGTCTGAGTCCCAAGAATATGATGCTGTGCTTCTGATTAGATTTGATGAGATCCCTCTTCTATGAGCTTCTTTCGGGGAACTGAACGATTGATTCGAACAGGTACTGATCACTATAAGCCCAATTAAATGGAAGAATCTACGTGCGGGAATTAGGTATGAGAAAAAGGTCTAACATAACAATAAACTGTAAGTTAATTTTTTGACCGGATCAGAACTGTTAGAGCTTGACTTGGAAAAGTAAACTCATCAGTCGCAGAATATCTTTGATGACAAGACTGATTGCTGCAAGGTCAACTTTTATTCTGACTGCTGCAACTGCTCTGTTGTATGTATAATAACAAGATATAAGTAGAAATATATATTTAGAATAAACTTTATCCATTCATTAGAATGAAATAAGCCCGTTATATATATATATATATATATATATATATATATATATATATATTATGAACTGTCGTTGATATCAGAGATTGTTATTTTAGCCCAGTCAGTGAAACAGCACTCTCACAAGCAATCAATGGAGAGTTCAAAACATATTAGTTGGATCAATCTCCTTATTGTTGTTACAGTTGGAAAGTAAAGTCAACTCCAATTTTGGAGTTTGACATTATATTCGTGTTAATCCGTCACGCTATAGAAACCTCGCAAACATGGGTGCAGCCCAACCACATTTGGAGAGCATAGTCCGTGGACACAGTGAAAAGTTTCGAAGTAAGAAGTTTTTGATAAAGATTTGAGAATTTGTTTGGAAGTCTGACTTTGTTTATCTGCATGTGACCTGTAAGTATCAGGAGAGTAGCATTGTAGCCAGTGGTATTGCATCAAGGTAGCCTGAAATGACCTAACTCAAAGAATTGAGTCCGAGGACTCATAACTAAACAATTATAGTGTGGGGTCTGCAGTCACGCTTACTCCGATGATAATGATCTGATTTATCATCTAATACGAAATGTCTGAATCTGTCTATTAGTATGCAATATCTTAGTTCCTGAAACGATGAATTGTTGCCAATCAAGGTATTGTTTTTAAATTAACAGAGTGGCATTGTAGCCAGTGTTATTGCATCAAGGTAGCCTGAAATAATCTGTCAACTTATTAAGTCAGGGTGATTTAAAACTGATTAAAGATTTGATTTATTATCATCTAATACTAAAAATCTGAATCCGTCTCTCTCTATGCGATTTTTTCGTTGCTTTGCATTGTTGCCTATCAAGGTATCCTGAAAGAAAGAAAAGTATTGTACACCAATTTAAGAATGCTGAAAATTCCTCCTGACACATTTTCAGCTCGTTTTATGTAAACAATATTCAATATATGCGTAATACAAGAGATCTCATACGTTCATGAATATTGAATATTCGATTCACTTTGAAAGCGCAGTAAGAGAATAGGAGAAAAAATCAAACTCTCGCGAGACGGATTCGAACCATCGACCTAAGGATATCAATATGTACCACTACAGTCCTCCGCTCTACCAACTGAGCTATCGCAAGTTGACGTACAAGTTGCAATGAAATTGCTATTCTCCACTCACATGCCAAATCCTGATGCTGTCCACCAAAAGTTTTGGGGGCCACAGTTATTTTAGATGAAATAATTAAAAAAAAGAATTTCCTGTAAATATAAGAAAATGATAATTACGTTTTATCAAAGGTAGGGGCTTGAAAACTATTAAAAAAGCTTTCAGTATCTATAAAACGCAAATAACTAGTGTGTTTAAAAAATGGATAAAAATCAAATTGTCAAACATGCTCAAGAATTCTACAATTTTTTTTATTCCTCCAAATGAAAGATAGAAGGCAACAAACAGAATAAAAGTTTTGAGTTACTTGTTTGAAGATTTACTGCATGGGAGGCGAAACAAGCCATCTAACAAACAAAAAAAAGGAACAACCTCCGGACCAGATAACATTAATATCGACATACTCTGAAAACTGGTTAACTTATAATCAGGAAACAATCCAACCAATTCCTCTTATACCTAAAACAAAGTCCCTGAAGATTGAAACACTGCAATCATAATGCTATTACATAAAAAAGGGAACCTGAAAAGGGCTGAACAACTACAGGAACTTGAACATGGAACCTAACCAAAAGATTCACCCTTAAACCATGTAACAAGAACAAGAAAAAAATCAAGCTTGACATCACAGGGAGAGATCACAGAACAGCGCAGTATATTGGAGAAACAACAGGAGTCAGACATATCAAAGGGTCCATTCAAAAACTCAGATAGCAATGGGCTTGTCATGTTGCCAGAGTGTTAGACAACCAATTGACATCAAGATTCACAAACTTCAATCGGTAAAATAGAAAATAGTTGGATTAAATAGATTATTCAGGAAGCATTTGCTCTGCAACTCCAAAAATAGAGAGGGCTGGCAATTTTATGTACAACGATGGATGCTCAAAAGCTGATAATGATGATGAATAAGATTGTTGGTTTTGCTTTTACACTCATCCCGATGATAATGATCTTATTTATTTCTATCAAATACTAAAAGTCTGATTCTGTTTATCTCTATGTGATCTCTTGGTAGCTGAAATGGTGCATTATTACCAATCACGCTATCCCTAAAAAAAAGTTAGCATTAAATTTCCATCTCGCATTTACAATATCTGCAGGAAAGAGCTGACAATTGTTCCTGGTGGGTTTTCAGCTCGTTTTACATGAGCTATTTTTAAGATTACGGTAATGAAGGTGGTCTCATTGGTTCAAAAAGATATTTTGCAGTTTGAAAAAGGGAGAAGAAGGAAGAGGGACATAAGGAGAAAAGAAATCCTGTAAGAAGGATTTGAACCATCAACCTTAGGATATCAATGACCTAGACTCAAGTCAGCTGCTCTGTCAACTGAGCTTTCGGGAGTTGGCAGTGTATAATTGCTATTTGACAATTGAAATGATGATATGTCATTCTCAGCAATTTGAGTCAGATATATCAAGCCAACTTCCAACATCGTTGTTCTATATCCCTGATTTAATGTAATAACTAATGAATAAAATGCTGTATTTATGGGAGGATTGGGAAAGATCCTTTTTCAGACTAAAAATAACCAAACGATTGATTCAAAAAATATCAATTAAAATTAGAAAAAATTAAAGACGGCTGTCAACAGACGGGAAGCATCTGTCCAAAATTGGTTTAAAGAAAGGGCGTAAAATTCAATCATTGTAATTACAGACTGCATTTTAATTATGTAACCTGATGGAATTGTTACTGCTCCGTTAGGAAATGTTCACTCATTCCACATGTACAGTTTTCTTATATTAACATGGTTGCGTGCTGCAAGGTCAAATTCTAGTCCAACATTCATTCCCAACAAAGATAATAGTGGTATTTGTTCTATTGTATATACGCTAAACCTAAAATATAAAAATATATATTTGAAAAAAAAATGTCGTCATTTATTAGAATGTATTGATCACAAGCGTATTTATAAGATAAACTTCGGTTAATATCTAAGATTTGCTAACTTAACTCGGACAGCTACCTGGCAATCAGTTGGTACAACGTTCAAATCACGTAAGGGAAAAAGAATTTTACGTTTTGTGATCACCCCTCATTTTGGTGAGGATTGTTAACTTTTATACCTGGAGTTTTGTGGATTTGAGTTATTTGTTGTTTTTTTTTCTAAATGAAACAATTCAACAATCTTCGTTTCGGATAATAACAAATATCAATGCTATAACATCAACATTCTTTACTTATTCTTTAGAGCATTTTCTGAACAAAATGCTGCTTTTTTTGTAAAACGTCTCTTAGTGTCTGCTGAAAGATTCCAAGGTAAAAAAACGTATGAAAAATTGATAAAATGATTGAAGCGTATTAAACATTTTTATTTACTCATTGTCTTATATTTGAAAAAGAACCATGCAAATTTGACGTCGAAATACTGATATAATCGGCGATGGAAGAAATGGAAAAAAAAACTGACAAGCAAGATCGAAAATATAGTAAGCCAGTCAATTTTACAGCGTACAAATTAGATACCTCGTAAGTAAATTGAGAACTAAAAGAAAATTTGAAAAAACCCCAAAAAACAGAGAACAATTTGAAAGAAAAAAAATTACCAGGGAAGGATCTTTATCCTAAGGCTATGATGCTTTGTTGATGATGGGATTGGAAGAGACCCCTTTTTATGCTTTTTATGAGCTCTTTCCAGACAACCGAAAGATCGATTTGAACGTGTAATAATTACAATTAGACCAATGGAAGCCGGCAATCAAAGTACGGGAAGCGCCTGTCCGGAATCAGCAAGAAATAAGGGCGTGAATTTCCATCATGCTCACACGAAACTGCCTGTCCATTATGTAACAGTATTATTAGATATGACAATGGAACTGTGGAAAATAAGAAAAAAGTTCATAAGGTTATATTCATCATTTCTCTATTGTTTTTTGTAGTTCAAATTGTAGAGTCAATAAGAAAAACTCGTGAAATACAGTTCATGATCTTGAAAATTGAGTTCTATTTTGAAAGCTATTGATAGTAATTTGTTCTGTTAGTGCACAGTTTGTTTGCTAAAGAAATCTGTAAATTTATTGCAGTACACCATTAGATTATTAGTGAAAATTTAAGACGATTGTATTAAATTTGATTCACATCAGGCTCCAACCATTTGTTGTTTTGTCTTTGACTATATCAAGTTTCTAAAATATCAATATCAGTTCCTTGCAATGGTTAGCAATTTGGTTTTGTTAATCATTAACAATAAGCTTAATCCTATGTTAGTGCCATATCCTCTTGGCCTTGAGTCAAACTCAAGATATACGTGAATAAATAACAATGCCTGTGCCATGCCGTTGGTGATGCCCAACAAATTAAAAATTTTCCCCCAAAGACTAAAAACAACAATGACAAGCAAATTAAAAAAAAAAAAAAAAGCAAGTCAAATATACAGCACGTAAATTGGAGACCTTGGGAGTAAATTTAAAACCAAGTCGACAATTTGCAAAAAAAAAGCAGATCAAACATTTTGAAGAGACGGAAGCAAAGAACAATATTCACCTTACGAATGAAATGCTATATTTATCATGGGATAGGGAGAGATCCTTTCTCTATGGGGCTCTTTTAAAAGAACAAAACGATTGATTCGAACGTGTTTTAGGCCAATTGAAGACAGGTATGGACAAAGAAAGGGTGTGAAATTTAGCCATGGTAACATCAGACTGGAAGTTCATTGTGTGACCAAATCAAATTTGTTACTGCTCAGTTAGGAAATGTTCACTAATCCGTCGTATACAGAATTCTTTAGATATTTGATTTAACGACGTGATATTTTGTGTCGAGCAATCAGCTTGCAAAAAGGTTGTCAAACACTACGATAAACCTGGAGTTGACTCACCTGATTTGAAAAGTAACATCAATATTTCCTTAGCATGAATTGAAATCACTTTCAATTTGATAGTCGTGTCTCTTACCGACTGAGCTAAGGTAACAAGTCTTACATATATTCAAAATATGTTTTGCAAATACTCAAAGGCTTATTTCCTTCCAACATATACGTCTTTATTGAAAAAATGTATTTTCATAATGTCTTTACAAATACAAGAGAAAAGTAAATCAATAAGTTTATTTTTTGCCAAAAAATATCAAAACTTCACCAATTAAGAGATTTTGCCGAATCTGACTAATGGCTACATTCATCATTGTACTGTTGTCTCTCGTATTTCCCACTGTTGGGTCACTATCAAGGTAAAACGGGCCAAGTTGAAGAGTATGAATGTCATCAAGAGATTTTTTTTTCAAATCTGCAATGATTGGCAATTGACACTTAGAGACTGTTTTAAATAATCGCCATAAAAGCAACGAAAGCTGAGATGAGATAGACTTTAGTCAACACACTTACCGATTGGTTTTAGTATGTCTGTGGTTTTATATTTCCTTTCACTATATGAAAATGATTGTTTTTATTTGCTATCTTTTTTTCCATGATAAAAAGCACCCAGTAATCGAGTTGGAGACTGCACACTGTTCTTGCAAACTATCACAACATACCCATTTATTTAATCCCCATAAGAGGAATCTATGATTATTTCATTACAATATTTTGTTTAATCAACATTTAATACAAAAATCATTTGCAAAAATACTCCCCAAAAGTTTGAAATGATAGAAAATTTCTTTTGTAGCTGGAATAACGAAATAATTCGTTGAGATAAAATGTGATTCCTTGGATAAAAATTCTCACTTATTATTCAGAGATAGAAACCAGAAAATATATTGACTTTCGCGAAACGGATTCGAACCATCGCCCTAAGTATATCAATGAGCACAACTACAGTCCTCCAATCTACCAACTGAGCTATCACGAGCTGCACATATAATTTTGTATTCTTCTACATTATTAGATAGAAAGGGAACCCAAAAGGTCCAAACAACTTCAGGAGCTGAAAAATGGAGCTTAACCAGAAAATTCACCCTAAGACCAAGAACCATATAACGTGCACATGGATCCATTCAAAAACTCAAATGGCAATGGGCTGGTCATGTTGCATCACAACTCATAGCGTTGATCTCAATTTCTCATATGCCAAACTGCTGCAGGTGAAATATAAAATGGGAGGATGGAATACACTAGTTCAGAAATTATTATGATAGAAAAGTCTGGCTATTCTGGGGCACTTAAAAGTCGATGATGAATAATATTGTGAAGGTTGCTTTTGCAGTCATCCCGATAATTATGATCTGATTTACTTCTATCTAATACTCAAAGCATCATTCTGTTTATCTCAATGTGATCTCTTGGTAGCTGATATTGTGCATTATTACCAATCACTATATCCCTGAAAAAAAGATTGAATGAAGTTCTCGTCACACATTTACATGCAGGAAGTAGCTGACAATGATTACAGGTGGGGTTTCAACTAGTTCTACATTAGTAATTTTAATTATTTGATGATAAATAAAGTCTCCTGAGTTCAGGAAGATAAATTACAGTTTGAAAAAAAAAGGGAGAGGTGAAAAACTCTCGCGAGACGGATTCGAACCATCGACCTACGGATAACAGTGAGCACAACTACAGTCCTCCGCTGTACCAACTGAGCTATCGCGAGTTGACATGGGAAGTACATTGGAATTGCTAGTTGACAGTGGGAATGATTACATGCCATTCCCAGCAATTTGACTAAGATATATCAAGCTAACTTCAAATCATCATTATCAGCAGCAGCAGTAGCAATCTTTTAACATCCCTCGTTGGACATAGACCTTCCCCAGGATCTGCCACATTCCTATGTCATGGGCGTAGCGCAGCCAGTATTTTCTGAATTTGTCTAGTTTGTCTCTCCATCTTTTACTTTGTTGGCCTCAGTTTAGCATGTGATCTTTTGGGATCTATGTTGTGGGTCGTATGACCATCGGTTGTCAGCCATTCTTGCAACATGACCAGCCCATTGCCATTTGAGTTTTCTCAAGACTGTTCTTGCAAACTACAACAATATATCTATTTATTTATTTTCATATGATAAACCTATGCCCATCTTATTACAATATATTGTTTAATCAACATTTAATACAGATCATTTGCCAAAATAACCCCAAAAGGGTTGAAATTATTGAGAATTCCTTTGTAGATGGAAAAATCGAAAAAATTCCCACAAATAAAATTTTGATTCTTCGGATTAGAATTTTCAGTTATAAGTCAGAAATACATTGATTCTTGGAAGTCTGATTCGAAACAACGACCTAAGAATTTCAGTATCAATAACTACAGTCTTCTGCACTACCAACTGAGCTATCAGAGGATATCGTGACCAAATGTTGTAGTGAATGATTGGATCGTAAATAAGCTCAATCAGATTTCTTCACCCACTCTGACAACAGAGTTATTGTTAGTTACAGACATTTAGACTTCCCAAAAAACTTTTAAACAGAAAATGATTACATACAAGAAACATTAAAGAGAAAACCCTGTCCTTCAGACGTTTAGCTTTTTTCAAAACGAATCCCCGCCAATCAATTTGCAAATCTAGTTATTGCATGTGGTTGGCAGATCTTCTTTGGGAAATTCTATTTAAATGTAAATGGTTACCATACCATACCACGCTAAAAGTGTCTGGTCAATGGTCAATGAAAAAAAAACCAAACAAATCAAAGCTGCATCATATTTGTTGGATCACATCCTTCATTGTTGTTACGGTAGAAAAACAAAGTCAACTCCAATTTCGGAGATTAGCAATATATTTGTCATTTATTTTACTAAAAAGCTGTTGGAACTTTTTTGCTTGTCCACTAATAATCAGATATATATATATGTATAGATTCACAGTGTTGGTTTGCGTATGTCTGTCAAGCTATAAAAACATCGTAAACATGGGTGCAGCCCAACCACATTTATAGTGCATAGTCAGTGAGCAAAGTGAAAAGCCTGAAGTTCAGGAAAAAGATTTGAAAATTTGATTCAAAGTCTGGCTCTATTTACCTGTATATGACCTATATTTATCAGGAGAGGTGAATTGCAGCCAGTGTTATTGCATTACTGGAGCCTGAGATGAGCTTTCTTTAAAAAATTAAGTCTGGATGATTTGCAACTGAATTAAGATAGTGCAGGATCTGCAGCCACGCTCACCCCAATGAGAACGATCTGATTTTTTCAATCATCAAATACTAAAATTCTGATTCCGTCTATTTTAATGTGATCTCCTAGTTGCTAAAACGATGCATCGTTGCCAATCAAGGAATCCTGAAAAATCGTTAGGAAAAAAGTTTTGGACTCCGATTCTCACAGGAAATAGCTGTCAATTCCAACTGGCAAGTTTTCAGCTAGTTTTATGTAAACAATTCCCAATATATGCATAATAATAGAAGTCTCAAACGTTCATTAATGTTTGAATGCAGAGGTAAAGAAAAGATATCACATCTCGCGAGACGGATTCGAACCATCGACCTAAGGATATCAGTGTGTACATCTACAGTCCTCGCTCTACCAACTGAGCTATCGCGAGTTGACGTTCCAACTGCATTGAATTTGGTATTTGAAAATTAAAATGATCACGTGCCGATTTCTATTACTCTTCACCTCAAGTTTTGGGGCTTTGAGTTTTTTAGATGAAATAATTCTGCGCTCTTTCTCCTGGTAAATACCAAGATATAGATAATAATATTAGCACGGTTTATTAGTTTCGGGCTTTGCTTGCTTTTTGTCAATGATTCGACGTGAAAACTATCAAAAAGGCTTTCAGTACATGTAGAACGTAAATAACTAGAGCGTCAAAAAATGGAGACGTAAAAATAGATAGCAGCTTAATTGTCGAACATTCTCAAAGATTCGACAAAAGCCTCTATTCTTCCGAACAAAAGACGCAAGACAACAAACAGAATATAAGTTATGAGTGACCAGATTGAAGGGTCACTCCGTGGGAGATTGACAAAGCCATCAAATAAACGAAAAAAAAAAGATCAGCTTCTTAACCATGTAACATTACCATCAGCATACTCAAAAAAGCTCATGAACTTATTATCAGGAAAGTAGCCATTCTATCAAACCGAAAACAGAGTGCTTGAAGATTACAACAAAGCAAACATAATGTTATTACATAGAGAAAAAGAAAATCCAAGTGTCTGAACAACTACAGGAGTTGAAACATGGAACCCAACTAAAAGGTTTGCCCACAAACTGAAATACTTTTGATATGTGCATATTGAAAAATCATATTCGATATAACATGAACAGATCCCAGAACAGTGCAGTACATTCGAAAAAAAACAAAAAAAACAGCAGGTTGGGATATCAAAGGATTCATCTATAAACTCAAATGGCAATTAGCTGGTCATGTTGAAAGAATGTCAGGCAACCAATGGACATCACGACTCACAGCGTAGATGTCAATATCCCATATGCAAAACTATATATGGTGAAAAATAAAATGATGTGATTAGATGAACGAGGTCAGAAAGTATTGGCTCCGCGAACGTCATGATAGAGATGTCTGGCTATCCTTGAAGAAGGTCTATGTACAACGGTAGGCGCTTAAAAACTGCTGCTGCGGATAGATAAGATTGTGGGTTTTGCTTATGTGCTCATCCTAGTGATAAGTCTGGTTCAGTTTATCTCTATTCGATCTCTTGGTAACTGAAATGGTGCATTATTAAAAATCATGGAAAAATGAATTCTCATCTCACATTTACAATATCAACAAGAAGTAACTAAAGATTCTTACAGGAGGGTTTCAGCTCGTTTGACATAAGCTATTTTTGATATTACGGTAATAAAGAAAGTCTCCTGAGTTCAAAAAGCTTAAAAGCAGACAAAGAGAAAAGGGAAAAACATCAAATCTCGCGAGACGGATTCGAACCATCGACCTAAGGATTACAGTAAGTACAACTACAGTCCTCCGCTCTACCAACTGAGCTATCACGAGTTGACAGAAGATCACTATTGAAATTGATACTTGGCAGTAAAAATGATCACATGTCATCCCCAGCAATTTGAGTCAGATATATCAAGCCAACTTCTAATGCCGTTGCAAAAAGAAACATTGTTGTTCTATATTCATGTTTTGATGTGATAACTTACGAATAAAATGCTGTATTCATGGGAGCATTTGGAGAGATCTTTTTTCCATGGACTCCTGAAAAAGAACTGAATGATTGATTCGAACAAGTATCAATCTCAATAAGACCAACTAAAGACGGCTATCGACTGACGAAATCGTCTGTCCGAGATCGGTTTAAAGAAAAGGCGTAAAATTCACTCATGGTGATACCAGACTGCATTTTGATAGTGTGACCAGATCAAAATTGTTACTGCTTCGATAGGAAATGTCTACGTATCCATCGTATACAGATTTCTTATATCAACATGGCTGGCTACTGCAATATTGAATCTGAGTCCAGCATTCATTCCCAACAAAGATAAGGGCGGTATTTGTTCTATTGTAAATACGATAAATATAAAATATAAAAACATATTATTTGAAAAAATGTGTTTATTAATTGGAATGTATTGATCACAAACGTATTTAAAAGATAAACTTTGGTTAATATCTAAAATTCGCTAACTTAGCTCGGACGGTTTCCTGGCAATCAGTTGGTGCAACGTTCAAATCACGTAAGGGAAAAGAGAATTTCAGGTATTGTGACCTGCCCACATTTTGGTGAGGATTGTTTTTGATGCTCATGATTTTGATACAATGAAAAACTGAAGTTGAAAAAAAAATTTAGTGATTGATGATATATTTCTCTTCATTCTCACTTAATACAAAGTTGGAACATTTTGCTGAGGTATTAGTTATCATCTGTATTTATAAATCGGCGATATAGATCCCCTGTCAACTCGCGATAGCTCAGTTGGTAGAGCGGAGGACTGTAGTTGTTAATACTGGTATCCTTAGGTCGATGGTTCGAATCCGTCTCGCGAGAGGCAAATTTTTCTTGGTTTATATCTGATTTAAAACTGAAAATATTTATCCAAGGAATCAACATTCATCACTGGGAAGTTTTTCGTTATTCCAGCTACGAAGGAATTCTCTATAAATTCAACATGTTTTGATGGAATTTTGCGTATGATCTATGTATTAAATGTTGATTGAACAATATATTGTAATAGGATAAGCATAGATGCCTCATATGGGAATAAATAAATGGATACGTTGTAATAGTTTGCAAGAACAGTCTGCAGTCTCCAACTCGATTAGCAGGGGATTTCGATCATGAAACAAATGCAAAAATAGTCATTATAAAAACTCATTTTCATACAATAAAAGAAAATATAAAACCACCGATTTACGAAAAAAATTGATAAGTGTGTGGGCTAGTGTATATCTTAATTCTAATTGCTTTTTATGGTAATTATAATAGTGATTCCTTTGCCATTCAGTGCACATTATAAATAAAGAATAAGCACTCATTGACTCAAACTATTCACCTCAGCCTCTTTTATCCTGATGGTGACCATTTTACGTGAAGAATGAGAGACAACGGGGCAATGATGAAATTAGCCATATAAACCTATTTCCCCCTTTAACTTGGCATCATCATCTTTAATACTAATGCAAAGAATACAGGCTAGGTAGATACGGCAACATTGTCCTATCGGTGAAGTATTTCATATTTTCGTCCGAAATGAATATATTGCTTATTATATATATATTAAACATATGTTTAACAAAATATATTTTTTATAATTATGAATGTATTTGTTAGAATGAAATAGGCTTCTGAGTATTTGCAAGATACAGTTGTATAGATGTAAGACTTGTTACTGTTGCTCAGTCAGTAAGTGAGCTGCCCATCATTATTTTGGTCAGGATTTCAAATAGCCGTGGGAAACTGTTGATTTGATTGCTGTATGTATTCATAGAGGGAAATAAAGCTTTTCCTGTTCCTAACATGAATTTCGGTGGATACGTGAGTCTTGCATGTTCAGTTCAGTCGGTAGGAGGAACGACTATCAATCAGTCCGATAAGTTAGTAAGAGTGAAAATCTTGTTCCTCTTGTCCAGTCAGTGAGAGAGTTGCCTATCAGTAAAATGGTCGCAATTTCAATAACCATTAGGCTAATGGTTATTTTTACTTGCTAAATTTTGCGAGGATTATTCTTGTTCCCGTAGAAAAACATAGTCAACTCCAGATTTGTATTGGTGTTTGAAAAACACTCTTGTAATCAGATCAGTTGACACGAATATTACGCCGTTGAATCTTTGGAATCTGTTTCCAAGAAACAGACTGAAGGTGAGAAGATTGACCTTATCTGCTCTGTAATCATTTACGTGTAAATAGCATTTCCAGAAAGATGCTTCGCCAGACACGTGCGATAGTTCTATTTGTAGAACGATGGAAAGGGGCTTGTTTCGGGAAAATTGGTAACGACACCAAATTTCTCTTCGAATGTTTTCTGTATAAAATTATTTTGTCGTAAGTCAACGTGCCTCTAACTAGCAATAGCTTAGTTGTTAGGATGGAAGAAGAAATCTGATTAAGGATATTTACGATGAATGACGTTTAATCATCCACTGTGTTTGATACTATTCTCAAAACTGTATCGTTGAGCACCTGATGATTGCTCAGTTGTCAGAGTGAATCACTCTTGTGGCTGTTAATGGAATTGATTGTTGGGGACCATTGTGCAAGAGTCTATATTCCTCTCATTTCTACCGCAGACATCTTATTGAATTTCAAAGAATGGAGATTTTATCCATAGGAATTTTTACTTCTGAGACGGCTTCTTACTTAGCAAGAAGCGAGAGTACTGTTGGTATATCGGAAAAATGAAAACGTTAGTACTGAAATCTTCAGGTGAATCATCCTAATCCGTCTCAAGATAGTCCAAATATGTTTCGTTTTAATTCTCTGACTGATAACTGGATATTTGGGTGTTTTATATTTTTGCACACCAAAATCTAAAGTCCAGAATCTCAAAGAATGAAATCCTAAAAATTGGGAAAAAGCATCAGTCTACAATTTTGTTTTCCATACAGTAAACACTGGGTCTCAATCACAAAGACAGAAAAACGAGTTTTAAAGTTTTAATCAGCTGGAAATAACAATGGAGCCTAAAAATGCTATGGCATATATATATGGCTATTATATGGTCATATATATATATATATATATATATATATATATATATATATTTGAATCAATCGTTCAGTTCTTTTTTAGATCCCATGGAAAAACGATCTTTCCCAATCCTCCCATAAATACAGAATTTTCTTCGTAAGTTCATTACATCAAAACAGGGATAAAGAACAACAATGTTTCTTTTTTAATGGTATTTGAAGTTAGCCTGAAATATCCGACTCAAATTACTGGAGATGACATGTGATCATTTCTACTATCGAATAGTAATTGCAATAGTAATTATCTGTCAACTCGTGATAGCTCAGTTGGTAGAGCGGAGGATTGTAGTTGTTGTATACCGTTATCCTTAGGTCGATGGTTCGAATCCGTCTCGCGAGAGTTAACTCTTTTTCTAATTACTCTTTCTCTGCTTTTAAACTTTCTAAACTCAGGAGACTATCTTCATTACCGTTATATAAAAACCAGTTTTTGTCGATCGAGTAGAAACCCTCCTGTAAGAATTGTTAGTTATTTTTGTTGATATTGTAAATGTTTGATGAGAATTCATTTTTCCCATGGTTGGTAATAATGAACCATTTCAGTTACCAAGAGATCGAATAGAGATATACTGAACTGATTTATCACTAAGATGAGCGCAAAAGCAAAACCCACAATCTTATTTAGCAGCAGCAGCTTTTAAGCACCTGTCGTTGTACATAAACCTTCCATAAGAATAGCCAGACCTCTTCATCATGGGAGTCGCAGAGCCAATACTTCATGAACTTGTTAATCTAATCACATCATTTTATTTTTTACCAGATATAGTTTTGCATGAGATATTGATATCCACGCTGTGGGCCGTGATGTCCATCGGTTAATTGACATTCTTGCAACATGACCAGCCCATTGCCATTTGAGTTTTTAGATGGACACTTTGACATCCCCACCTCCTGTTTGTTTTTTTTCGAATGTACTGCACTCTTCTGGGATCTGTTCATAAAATATCGAATATGATTTTTCAATGTGCACATATTAAAAGTATCTCAGTTTGTGGGCAAACTTTGTAGTTGGGTTCCACGTTTCAGCTCTTTTTTTTTATTCAGACTTTTTGGGTTTCTTTCTCAATAAAATAACATTATGTTTGCTTTGTTGTAATCTTCAAGGACTCTGTTTTTAGTTCAAGTTTGATAGAATGGCTACTCACTTGATAATAAGTTCATGAGCTTTTTTGAGTATTTTGATTAAATGATATATGGTTAAGAAGCTGATCTCTTTTCTCTCGTTTATTTGATGGCTTTGTCAATCTCCCACGGAGTGACCCTTCAATCTGGTCACTCATAAGTTATTTTCTGTTTGTTGTCTTGTGTCTTTTCTTCGGAGTAATAGAAGTTTTTGTTGAATTTTTGAGAATGTTCGACAATTAAGCTGCTATCAATTTTTACGTCTCCATTTTCTGACGCTCTAGTTATTTACATTTTATATGTACTGAAAGCCCTTTTGATAGTTTTTACGTCCAATCATTGAAAAAAGCAAGCAAAGCCCAAGACTAGTAAACCATGTTAACATTATTATCTATATCTTGGTATTTACCAGGAGAAAGAGCGCAGAATTATTTCATCTTAAAAGCTCAAACCCCCAAGACTTGAGATGAACAGTAATAGAAATTGGCTTGTGATCATTTTAATTGACAAATACTAAATTCAATGCTGTTAGAACATCAACTCGCGATAGCTCAGTTGGTAGAGCGGAGGACTGTAGTTGTGCCCACTGATATCCTTAGGTCGATGGTTCGAATCCGTCTCGCGAGATGTGATATCTTTTCTTTACCTCTGCATTCAAACATCAATGAACGTTCGAGACTTCTCTTAGAATATATTAAAAATTGTTTACATAAAACTAGCAGAAAACTTGCCCGTTGGAATTGACAGCTATTTCCTGCGAGGATCTGAAATCGAAGTCCAAAACCTTCGTTTTTTCAGGATTCCCTGATTTGCAACGATGCATCGTTTTAGCAACTCAGAGATCACGTACAGATAGACGGAATCAGACTTTAGTAATTGATAATAAAAAAATCAGATCGTTTTTATTGGGGTTACCGTGACTGCAGACCCCGCACTATCTTAATTCAGTTGAAATCACCCAAACTTAATTCTTTCAAGAGAGCTCATCTCAAGCCCCCGTAATGCAATACCACTGGCTGTAATTCACCTCTCCTGATACATACAGGTCATATACAGATAAATGGAGCCAGACTCTGAATCAAATTTTCAAATCTTTCTCCTGAACTTCAGGCTTTTCACTATGCTCACTGACTATGCACTCCAAATACGGTTGGGCTGCGCCCATGTTTACGATGTTTTTATAGCTTGACGGACATACACAAACCAACACTGCGAAATTATACATATATATAACCGATTATTAGTGGGCAAATAAAAAAGTTCCAACCGTTTTTTAGTAAAATAAATGACAAATCTAATTTCAAACTCCGAAATTGGAGTTGACTTTGTTTTTCCACCGTAACAACAATGAAGGATGTGATCCAACTTATATGCTGCAGTTTTGATTTGTTTGTTTTTTTTTTTATTTGTTTGCTCCAGTTTTTTTTTCAACTTGTTTGGGAATAAGTAAGTTGGCTGGGCATTACCCAACGGTAAGACACAGGCAGTATTTCCTACCTATAAGTATATCTCAGGTTAGGCACAAAGCCCAGGGCATAAGGCATCAATATAGAATTAAAACAATTACTAATAAACTACCAAAAACCATCTTGGACAAACTCACAGACGGTGGGAACTCAATGTGCTTCAAACTTCCTACAATCCTGTCAAATATAACAAATTATCTAATAGCACACCATAATGAATCCATGGATCTCTTCAGCGAACGAGTTGTGCAATATTGGAATAGACTGCCTAAATATGTGAAAAATAAAAGTACTATTAACCGCTTTGAGAATAGTATTGACAAGTTTCCAGAAAATAGCGTAAAAGATTGATTGAATGGTCAGTACTGAGAACTCAATGAGGGAATCTTTTGAAGAATTAAACTTATCAAGTATACAGTATAGCAAACCAATGTGTGATGAAACAGTGTTGAATTGATACAAGATTCATAAAACAATATATTATAATGAGAGGAACATAGAGACATAATATGGAAATAAATAAAAGTAAATATTTGTAAGGCTGCTATTTCCAACTCAATGACAAACAAAATTTTCATGGCAATTTCTCAAAAGAATCATTGTGTGTCAATTGCCAATCATCACAAATTTGAAATGAGGAATAATCTCTCGGTGAGACTCATACTCTTTAACCAAGCCTGTTCTACTGTGACATTAGCCCTACAGCTTGAAGTACGAGAGACAACTGGGCAATGAGGAATCTGACAATTTACTTACTGAAGATGATCACAGCCACTTTATTTTGAAAATATAATAGATATACAATTATCAAAATGTATATTTGTATCTGTTACAATGAAATAGGTCCTTGTGTATCTACATGATAACTTTTGCATATGTACTAGTTACTTAAGCTGAGTCAGTAACAGAACCATCAACAATAACGAAGTCGAGTTCTCTGATCTCGGTGGGGAACTATCAATTTTATTGATACATTTATTTATCTATTAGACTGGAACAAGCCCTTAGATACTATTAAATAATCTTTGCTAAATAAGTAAGACTTGCCAATTTAGCTCAGTCAGTGGCAGACACAACTATCAATCAGCCGGTGGTGATTCTGATTCATGCTAAAAGAATATATATTTCAATTTGGTGAGGCAATTCCTAGTTCAAATCGGTGTTGGACAGAATTCCTTCAAGAGGATCCGTTAACACAATGATAACGTCGTGATTTTCCTCGTTTTAAGTAAATGTGTCAAAGGTGAGACGATTGACCTGACCCTATTTGTGTGATATGGTACGGTAATCATTTACATTTAAATAGCATTTCCCCAAAGAAGGTCTGCCAGCTACATACAATAACTAGATTTGCAGATAGATGGATGGCGACCTGTTTCAAAAAGCTGAACGTTTGAAAGACGAGATTTTCTCTTTGATGTTTCTTGTATGTAATCATTTTCTGTTCAATAGTTTTTCGGAAGTCTACATGCCTGTAACTAACAATAACTCTGTTGTCAGAGTGGGTGAAATAAATCTGATTGGGCTTATTTACGTAAAATTAGATCCAATCATTCACTACAACGTTTGGTCACGATATCCTCCGATAGCTCAGTTAGTAGTGCAGAGGACTGTAGTTATTGATACTGAAATTCTTAGGTCGTTGTTTCGAATCGGACTTCGAAGAATCAATGTATTTCTGATTTATAACTGAAAATTCTAATCCAAGGAATCAAAAGATTATTTGTAGGAATTTTTTTTTTATTTTCCAGCTACAAAGGAATTCTCAATTATTTCAACCCTTTTAGGATTATTTTTGCAAATGATCCGTATAAGTTGTTGATTAAACAATATATTGTAATAAGATGAGCATAGGTTTATCATATGGAAATAAATAAATAGATATATTGTTGTAGTTTGCAAGAACAGTTTTGAGAAAACCCAAATGGCAATAAGCTGGTCATGTTACAAGAATGGTTGACAACCGATGGCCATATGACTCATAACATAGATTCCCACGGATCAAATGCTAAACTGAGGCCAAAAAAATACAAAATGGAGAGACAAACTAGACAAATTCAGAAAATACTGGCTGCGCTACGCCCATGACATAGAAATGTGGCGGATCCTGGGGAAGGTCTATGTCCAACGAGGGATATTAAAAGACTGCTACTGCTGCTGCTGATGATGATGATTTAAAGTTGGCTTGAGATATCCAAGTCAAATTGCTGGGGATGGTGTGTAATCATTCTCACTGTCAATTAGCAATTCCAAAGTAATTCCCATGTCAACTCGCGATGGCTCAGTTTGTAGAGTGGAGGACTGTAGTAGTGTTCACTGATATCCTTAGGTCGATGGTTCGAATCCGTCTCGCGAGAGTTTTTCTTCTCTCCCTCTGCTTTCAAACCGTAATTTATCTTCTTGATCTCAGGAGACATTCTTTATCATCAAATGATTAAAAATTCCGAATGTAGAACGAGTTGGAACCCCACCTGTAATCATTGTCAGCTACTTCCTGTTTGTTAATGTGTGACGAGAACTTCATTCACTCCTTTTTTCAGGGATGTAGTGATTGGTAATAATGCACAATATCAGCTAATATCACATTGAGATAAACAGAATGATACTTTGAGTATTAGATAGAAGTGAATCAGATCATAATTATCGGGATGACAGCAAAAGCAACCTTCACAATATTATTCATCATCAACTTTTAAGTGCCCCAAAATAGCCAGACTTCTCTATCATGGGAGTTGTAGAGCCAATAATTTCTGATCTTGCGTATTCCATCACCCCATTCTATATTTCACCTGCTGCAGTTTGGTATATGAGATATTGAGATCAGCGCTGTGAGTCGTGATGCCGAGTGGTTATCTGACATTCTTGCAACATGACCAGCCCATTGCCATTTGAGTTTTTGAATGGATCTTTTGATATCCCTGACTCCTGTTGTTTCTCTTACATACTGCACTGTTCTGTGATCTGTCCATGTTATGTCGAGCATGATTTTTTGCATGTGCACGTTATATGGTTCTCAGCATGAGGGTAAATTTTCTGGTTAGGCTCCATGTTTCAGCTCCTGAAGTTTTTCAGTCCTTTTGGGTTCCTTTTCTATGTAATAACATATAAGAGTGCAAAATTATTTCATCTAAAGAAATATTTCAAACTCCCAAAACTTTAGGTGAACAGTAATAGAAGTTGGCATGTGATCAATTCCACGATGAAATAGCAATTTCGATAGTCAAAAATTGTCAACTCGCGATATCTCAGTTGGTAGAGCGGAGGACTGTAGTTGGGCTCACTGATATCCTTAGGTCGATGGTTCGAATCCGTCTCGCGAGAGGCCACATATTTTCTCGTTTCTATCTCTGATTTATAAGTGAGAATCTTTATCCAAGGAATCACATTTTATCTCAACGAATTATTTCGTTATTCTATCTATAGAATAAATTTTCTATCATTTCAAACTTTTGGGGAGTATTTTTGCAAATGATTTTTGTATGAAATATTGATTAAACAAAACATTGTAATGAAATAAGCATATATTCATCTTATGGGGATTAAAGAAATGGCTATGTTGTGATAGTTTGCAAGAACAGTATGCAGTCTCCAACTCGATTACCGGGTGCTTTTTATCATGGAAAAAAAGATAGCAATTACAAAAACTCATTTTCAAATAGTGAAAGGAAATATAAAACCACAGACATACTAAAACCAATCGACAAGTGTAGGGGCTAAGGTCTATCTCTTCTCAATTTTGGTTGCTCTCATGGCAATTTTTTAAAACAGCCAATAAACGTCGATTGCCAATCAGTGCAGATTTGAAATTAGGAAAAATCTCTTGATGAGATTCATACTCTTCAACTAGGCCTGTTTTACCTTGTTAGTGACCCAACAGTCTGGAATACGAGAGACAACGGGACGATGATGAATCTTGCCTTAGACAGATTTGGCAAAATCTCTTTATTGGTGAAGTTTTGATATTTTTTTGCAAAAAAATAAATCTATTGATTAACTTTCCTCTTGTATTTGTAAAAACATTATGAAAATACCTTTTTGCAATAAAGATGTATATGTTGGAATGAAATAAGCCTATGGAGTATTTGCAAATCATATTTGGAATATATGCAAGACTTGTTACCTTAGCTCAGTCGTAGTCAGTGGACTACAAATCAGTCGGAGAAGTTTGTACGCATTGAGATCTTGTTCCTCTATCCTAGTTGGTCAGAGAGCTGCCTCTTAGGCAAATGATTATTTTGTCATCACCATCAGTTTTTCAATGTCTGTCGTTAGATATAGGCATTCCTCAGGATCCAGCACAATGCTCTATCATGGGGTGTCACAGAGCCAGTATTTCCTGAATCTGTTTAGTTCATCACTCCACCTTGTGTCCTATCGGCCTTGGTTTCTTTTGTGAGTTCTGGGGATCCATACTTGCTAAATTTAGTGGGGACTTATCCTTTTCCCGCAGAAAAACAAAGTCAATAACTTATTTTAATTGGTGCTTTATAAAATTTTTGTAAGGTGATCAGTCGATACAATAATTACGTTGTTAAATCTATTGGACCAGTTTTCATGAAATGGACTTTTGGTAGATACCTAAGGCTTGCCAATTTAGCTCAGTCGGTAAGAGACACGACTATCAAATTGGAGGTGATTTCATTTCATGCTAAGGAAATATTAATGTTACTTCCTAAATTTGGCGAATCAACTCCAGGTTTGTCGTAGTGTTTGACAACCTTTTTGCAAGCTTATTGCTCGACACAAAATATCACGTCGTTAAATCAATTGAATCTGTTTGAAATAAATGGACCAAAGGCAAGAAGACTGACCTTATTTACTTGGTAATCATTTACATTTGAATATCATTTTCAAAAAGACAGCTAACCAACCATATGCAATAAATCGATTTGTAGAAGCATGGAGAGGGGCCTGTTTTGGAACAATTGGAAAGGACACCATTTTTTAAATTTCTTTATATGTGATCACTTTCTCAGTCGGTACAGTGAAAGACTCTAGTGGCTGTCACTAAAATTGAAGGACTATAGTGGCTGTTACTAAAATGGATTGTTTGAATCTGTTGTGCAAAAGTCTATATTTTTTCGTTTCTATCCAGCATTTCAAACTAAAAACTGAAATTCAAAGAATTGAGATTTTATCCATAGGAATTTTTACTTTTTTATACGACTGCTCATTTAGCAATTAGCAAAAGCTGTCTTGGTAGATCAAAATAATGTAAACGTTGATACTGAAATCTCCAGGTGAATTATTTGAATCTGTCTCCCGGTAGTCCAATTATTTCTCATTTTAATATTCTGATTTATAACTGGAAATTTGGGTGTTTTGTATTTTTAGCCACCAATATTTAACATCCAGAATGTCACAGAATTGAATCATAAAAAGAAAAGGGAAAAAAGCATCAGTTTGTCATTTAATTATCAATTTCAAAAACACTGGATCTCAATCAAAGAAAAAAAAAACATTTTAGTTTTAATCAGCTGGGAATAACAATGGAGACTCAAACACTATACTGGATATATATATATATATATATATATATATATATATATATATATATATATAACTGGGCTAAATAAGTAAGGGTAAAATCTAAATAGCTGAAATGTGAACGGGATTGTTCATCTTTAAGTCTGTACGGGATCAATTCATTCTAATACATGACCTATTTTTTTTTTTTCAAATATAAGTTTCATTATTTCATGTTTAACATATATTCTATTGAACGAATGCAACAATTATCTTTTAGGGGAATGGAAGTTGGATTTGTGTTTGACCTTGCAGCAGACAAGCATGTTATCTAAAGAATTCTGTATACGATGGATAAGTGAACATTCCCAACGGAGCAGTAACAAATTCGATCTGGTCACACAATGATCTTCCAGTCTGGTGATACCATGGTCAAATTTCACGCCCTTTCTTTGTCCATAGCCGTCTTCAATTGGTCTGATTTTGATTGATACACGTACGAATCAATCGTTTTGTTCTTTTAAAAAAGTTTTTAGAGAAAGTATCTCTCCCTATCCCATAATAAATACAGAATTTCATTTGTAAGGTGAATATTGTTCTTTGCTTCTGTCTCTTCAAAATGTTTGCTGTGTTTTTTTTCTCTACAAATCGTCGACTTAGTTTTAAATTTACTCCCAAGGTCTCAAATTTACATGTTGTATATTTGACTTGCTTATCCCTTTTTTGATTTTGCTTGTCATAGTTTTTTGACTGTTTGGGGGATAATTTATAATTTGCTGGGCATCACCCAACGGCATGGCACAGGTATTGTTATTTACTCACGTATATCTGAAGTTTGACGCAAGGCCAGGACGATATGGCACCAATAGAGGATTAAGCTGACTTTTAATGATCTCCGAAACCATGTTGGTAACCATTGCGAGGAACTGATATTGATATTTCGAATCCGTCTCGCGAGATATGATATTTTCCTCCTTTTTCTCTTCCTCTGCTTTAAAATTGAATCGAATATTTGACCTTCATAAACATATGAGACATTTTGTATTACGCATACATTGAATATTGCTAATACAAAACTTGTTGAAATTGTGTAAGTAGGAATTCCAAGCAATTTCCTGCCAAAATCATAAATTGGTCTATAATTCATTTCTCCTTTTCAGGATACCTTGATAGGCAACACTGCAACGAAGAAATCGCATAGATATAGACAAATTCAGATTTTTAGTACTAGATAAGAATAAATCAGATCATTCTGATTAGGATGAGCGTGTTTGCTGACCCCACACAATCATTATTCAGTTGCAAATCACCCTGACTTAATAAGTTGACTTGGATCATTTTAGGCTACCTTGATGCAATACCACTGGCTACAATGCTACTCTCCTGATACTTACAGGTCACATGCAGATAAATAAAGTCAGACTTCTAAACAAATTTTCAAATCTCTATCCGACACTTTTTATTTTAAAACTTTTCACTGTGTTCACGGACTATGCTTCCCAAATATGGTTGGGCAGTACCCATGTTTACGAGGTTTCTATAGCTTGACGGACTGACACAAACCAACACCGCCAAATTAAACATACATATAGCTGGTTATTAATGGGCAAGCAAAAAACTTCCTACCGTTTTTTTAGTAAAATAAATAACAAATATGATGTCACACTCCAAAATTGGAGTTGACTTTACTTTCCCACCCTAACAACAATAAGGGGCTTGATCCAACTAATATGTTTTGAACTGTCCATCCACTGTTTGCAAGGATGCTGTTTTACTGACTGAGCTAAATTGGCAATTTCTGATATCCACGGCGGTTCATATTATAGATACGCTCGGGCTTATTTAATTGTAATGAATGGATAAATTCAATTTTAAATGAACATTTCTTTTTATCATACATACAACAGAGCAGTTGCATCAGTTATCTTCCGTCGGAATAGATATTAGAGTGGATTTTGACCTTGCAGCAATGAGTCTTGTTATCATAGATATTCTGCGATTGATGAGTATACCTTTCCAAGTCAAGCTCTAACAATTTTGAACGGGGCAAAAAATGAACATTCAGTTTATTGTTATGCTAGGCTTTTCTCATACCTAATTTCTGCACGTCGATTTTTGCATTCAATTGGACTAATTGTGATCAGTACTTGTTCGAATCAATTGTTTAGTTCCCCGGAAGAAGCTGATTGAAGAGGAATTTCATCAAATCCCATCAGGAACGTAGCATTATATTCTTGGGACTCAGACGAATCTTTGGTACGGTTGATTTTGCGTTGGAAGTGCATTTCATTTGCAAAAGTATTTCCTGTCTTTCGTGTTGGTGTAAAGTATCCATCTTTTAATTTCTCTCACTATTTCTTGTAGAAGTGTTACGGCTCAGACGTATTTTTTCGATTACCTAACGTGGAAGTCACACGTTATTTTGTAAATGATTGACAAGGCTTAATTTGGAGGTTTTCACGACTATGGCTATTCCATATATGATTGATTATTCTTAAATATTGTCTTGATTTGAGCGTTATCGATCTCAACTCAAGAATTGACGCTTTCTTTGTAACCGAACCGTCAGCTTAGGGATGACATTCTGATACATTTTCATGTCTATTCATAGGGAAAAACACCGGAACCATTCAAGTAGCACTCCTTCGCTGTCAGTTGTAACTACTGGCCAGCGGGGGAATTCATCATTTTCACTCACATATATACCCGGTATACATAGAGAATTGTTGCTTAAATCTAACGAAAGATAACACCCGTAATTTTAAAGAGATAACTAATTTGACTGAAAAGAAAAAGTATCAGTATTTGCATCGATTGAAGCAGTTGATTATTCGTTTTTATCAATTCAGGTATCTTGCTGTTGCTTATAATTTGCCCGCTGTTTTCTCTTTGATTTCTTGTTATATTTTGTGAATTGCTTGCCTAGATTTTTAAATCACTTGTCAGGTTTCTAATTCACATGTTATTGTTTTGATTTGTTCGTTTTTTTTTGTTTTCCTTTAGTTTTTTTTTACTTGCTTGGGAATGAGTACAGTTTACTGGACTTTGTCGAACAGCAAGATACAGGCATGATCACTTTCTTATAAGTATATATTAGGTTAGGTACAAGGCCACGAGTATATGGCACCAATAGAGGATTAAAACAATTATTGATGATCTACGTAACCATCATGATAAACATTGTAAGGAACTGATGTACATATTTTATAAACTCAACTTAATCAAAAACAAACCACAGAGGGCCGTACCCAATGTATTTCGAACTCATTAAAATCCTATAAAGTATCACAAATAATCCAATAGTACACCACAATGAATCCATGGATCTCTTTAGCGAACGAGTTGTGTACTATTAGAATAAATTACCTGAATATATCAAGAATAAAAGGACAATGAACTGCTTTAAAAATAGCATGAAAAAAAGTTTTGAGAAACGGCGTTAAAGATCGATTGAATGGTCAGTATTGGGAATTCTCTGGGGAAATTTTTCAAAGAGAGCATACAGTATAGGAAGCCTATGTATGATGGGACGCTGTTGAACTGATAAAAGATTTATAAATGTTGAAAAAACAATATATTAGAATGAGATGACGATAGAGACATCATATGGGAATAAATAAGAGGATATGCTGTAATGATTCTCATGTCTGCTATTTTCAGATCAGTGACTAGGTGTATTTTAGAGTAAAACAAATGCAAAAATAACGATTACTGAAAGTCATTTCCAAGCTATATAGCCAACAGAGATAAAAACTAAAGACAAACGAAAATATTTTACAAGTGTTTGGACTAGTGTATATTTCAACTTAATTTCAGTTGCTTTTAATAGCAACTACTTGAAAGAATCGTTGTGTGTCAATTGTCAATCATTCCAAATTTGAATGAAGGGATAACCTCTTGGTGACACTCATACTCTTTAACCCGGCCCGTTCTACCACTACATCGGCCCTTCACCTTGAGGTACGAGAGACAACTGGGCAATGATGAACCTAACAATTTACTTAAAGAAAATGATTACAGCAACTTTATATCGTGCATATAATAGATAAACAATTATCAGAATGTATATTTATATCTGTTACAATCAAATAGGACCTTGCGTATCTCCATGATAGTTTGCATATGTACTAGTTACTTTAGCTGAGTCAGTAAGAGAACCATCAACAGTAACTTGGTCGAGTTCTCAAATCTCGCTGGGGAATTATCGATTTTATAGATATATTTATCTATTAGACTGGAATAAGCAGTTGGATATTACTAAGATAATTTTTGCTAAATAATTACGGCTTGCTGATTTAGCTCAGTCGATGAGAGACACGGCTATCATGCAGGCGGTGGGGATTTCAATTCACATTAAAAGAATGTATATTTTGATTTCTGAATTTGGCGAGCCAATCTCTAGTTTGAATAGGTGTTAGAATTCTTTCAAGCTGAATTGTCAGCACAAATATTACGTTGTGAAATTCCCTGTTTTAAATAAATGGATCAAAGGCAAGACGATTGACCTGACCTTGTTTGCGTTCTATGGTATGGTGATCATTTACGTTTAAATAGCATTTCCAAAATGAAGGCCTGCTAGCCACATGCAATAACTCCATTTACAGATGTATGGATGGGTTGGGACCTGTTTCGAAAACACTAAACGTCTGAAAGATGTTATATTCTCTTTAATGTTACTTGCCTGTTATCATTTTCTGTAAAATAGTTTTCTCGGGAGTCTACATGCCTGTAAGTAGCAATAACTCAGTTGAGTGGTTGAAGAAATCTGATTGGGTTAATTTAAAACTAATCATGTACTTCTAGAAGTAATCATGGTATCTTGCATAAGTTTATTACATCAAAACAGGGATATAGAACAACAATGTTTCTCTTTGCAATGGTCTTAGAAGTTGGCCTGTTATATCTGACTCAAATTGCTGGGGATGATTTGTGATCATTTCCACTGTCAAATAGCAATTTCATTATGATTTCTCCGTCAACTCGTGATAGTTGGTCGAGCAGAGGACTGAGGTTGTTAATAACGATATCCTTCGGTCGATGGTTCGAATCAATTTTTTCTTGGTTTCTATCACAAGTTTATAAGTGAAAATTCCTATCCATAGAATCAAAATCAATCCGTAGGAAGTTTTCGTTATTCTAGCTGTAATGAAATTCTCTATAATTTCAACCCTGTTTGGAGTATTTTTCCAATTATTCTATCTATTAAATGTTGATTAAACAATATATTGTAATGATATGAGCATAGATACATCATATGGAATAAATAAATAGATATGTTGTCATAGATTTCAAGAACAGTCTGCTGTCTCCAACTCGATTACCAAGTTTTTTTTCATCATGAAATGAATGCAAAAATAACAATTACAGAAACTCATTTTCATACAGTGAAAGGAAATATAAAACCAAAGACATACGAAAAACAATTAACAATTGTGTGGGCTAGTGAATATTTCATCTCAATTTCAGTTGGTTTTTATGGCAACTATTTAAAAGAATCATTTGGTGTCGATTACCAATCAGTGTAGATTTGAAATAATGAATAATCTCTTGCTGAGACTCATATTCTTCAACCCAGCCTTTTTTACTATGATAGTGACCGTATAGTATGAAGAACGAGTGACAATGGGGCAATGATGAATCTAGCCATTAGGCAGATTCGGCAAAATCTCTTAATTGGTAAAGGTTTGATATTCTTTCACAAAAAATAAATATATTGTTTCATTTTCTCTTGTGTTAATAAAACATTACGACAATGCATTTTTTTCTCATATAAATGTATTTGTTGGAATGATATAAGCCTTTGAGTATTTGCAAGACACAGTTTGAATATATATAAGACTTGTTACCCTTGCTCAGTTATAATCAGGAGACTACCAATCAGTCAAGTTAGCATGTATTAAGATCTTATTCCTCTAGCTCAGTCTTTAAGAGGGCTGCCTGTAAGGCAAATGATTATTTCTACTTGCTAAATTTGGCAGGAATTTTTCTTGTTTTTGTAGAAAAACAAAGTCAATTCCTTGTTTTTATTGGTGTTTTACAAATTTTCTTTAAGTTGATCTGTCGACACAAATATTACGTCGTTAAATCTGTTGAATCAGTTTTCAAGAAATGGATCCTTGGTAGATATATGAAGCTCGCTAATTTAGCTCAGTCGGTAGGAGACACAACTATCAAGTTGGAGATGATTTCAATTCACAGTAAGGAAATGTAAATTTCACCTTCTAAATTTGGTGAGTCATCTCCTGGTTTGAACTAATGTTTGACAAACATCTTGCAAGCTTATTGCACGACACAAAAATATCACATCATTAAATCACTTAAATCTGTTTTAAATAAATGGACCTGGGGCAAGAAGATTGACCTCATTTGCTTGGTATGACATAGCATAGTAATCATTTACATTTGAATAGGATTTCCAAAATGATGGCCAACCAACCACATGAAATAATTTGATTTGTTGAAGCATGGAAGGGAGCTTGTTTCGAAAGAATTGGAAAGGACTCCAATTTTTCCCTTTCATGTTTTTAATTTTTTATTTTGTTATGTGTGATGATTTTCTCAGTTCGTAAAGTGAAGGACTGTAATGGCTGTTGCTAAAATCAATCATTCGAAATTGTCATGCAAGATTCTATATTCTTTTCATTTCTATCCAGCACTTCTAACTGAAAACTGAAATTCAAAGAATCGAGATTTTATTCGTTGGAATTTTGACTATTTTAAACTGTTACTCATTTGGCAATAAGCGGAAGCTCTGTTGGTTGATCGGAATACTGTAAACGCTAGTACTGAAATCTTCAGGTGAATTATTCGAATCTGTCTCTCAATAGTCCAAATATTTCTCCCCTTAATTCTCCGTTGTTTATATGATTGCGTCATTGTTTCGTTGTATTACAACTCTTCAGTGTGGCTAAATTGCTGGACATGACAAATAGCAATTTCAACATAACTCAAGAAGTTAACTCGCGATAGCTCAGTTGGTAGAGCGGAGGACTGTAGTTGTGTTTACTGACATCCTTAGGTCGATGGTTCAAATCCGTCTCGCGAGAGTATTTTCTTTTCTTCCTCTGCTTTCAAACAATGATTCATCTTCCTCAATTCATGAGACTTTCTTTATTACCGTAGAATTGAGAAAAATTCCTTTAAAACAAGGTGAATCCCCGCCAGTGATAATTATCAGCTAGTTACTGCAGATATTGTATATCAGCTCTCAAGAGATCGCATAGGGATAAACAGAATCAGAATTTTAGTAACAGATAGAAATAAATCGGATCATTATCGCCAGGATGAGCACAAAAGCAAAAGAAACAATCTTATTAATAATCAGCAGCTTTCAAGCACCCGTTGTTGTACATAGACCTTCCCCAGGAATTTCCAAACATCTCTATCATGGGAATCGCGGAGCCAATACTTTCAATTTCATCACATCATTTCATTTTTTACCTGCAGCAGTTTGGCATATGAGATATTGAGATCAACGCTGTGAGTCGTAATGCTGAGTGGTTGTCTGACATTCTTTCGACATGACCAGCCCATTGCCATTTGAGTTTTTGAATAGATCCTTTGATATCCCTGACTCCTGTTGTTTCTCTAATATACTGTGCTTTACTGAGATCCTTCCATGTTATTTCAACCATGATTTTTTTTCGTCTTCACGTTAAATGAATCTCGAATCCTTTCCTACCTCGGCCTGTTTTACCATGGCACTGGCCCTTGCACATGATCTACGACTGACAAAAGGCCAATGATGAATGAGACCAGATAAACTTTATTCTCATTTTTTCCTTTAACATTGCATTGCCATCTTTGACATTACTGTTAAGTATATATGATTGATATTCTTTACAAGTAAATGAATAAAGTTTTTCACTTCAATTAAAAACAGATCTAGAAAGAATTAACTCAAAGAATTAGACAAAAAAGCGTCCGGGTGATTTACAAAAGAATAATGATAGATTTGGGTCTGTATTCACTTTCATCCCGATAATAATGATCTGATTTATCATTAACTAAAACTAAAAGTCTGATTCAGACTATTTGTATGGGATCTTTTAGTTGCTAAAACGATGCATTGTTGCCAAACAATGTATCCTAAAAAAAAGAAAAGAAATAATGTTTATAGCTCCTGTTTATCCTGCAAGTAGCTGGAATTTCGTATTGCCAAGTTTTCAGCTAGTTTTACAATATTCAATGCATGCGTAACAGTAGAAGTCTCATATATTCATGAAGATGGACTATTCTGTTCTCTCAGTTTAAAAGCATAGAGAGAAAAAAGGGGAAAAACATCAGATTCGAACCATCGACCTAAGGATATCTGTTATCACAACGACAGTCCTCTGCTCTACCAACTGAGCTATCGCAAGTTGACTTTCTTACCCCATTTGAATTGCTATATGACAGAGATAATGATCACATGCCAACTTTTGATACTGTTCACCAAGTTTTCAGGGTTTGAGTTTTCATTTTATATGAAATAATTCTGTTCTCTTTTTTCTTGTAAATACAAGAAAAATAATAAAAAAATTAATATGGTTAACTAGTTTGGAGCTTTTTATCGATGCAATGTTGCCTCTTGTCAAAGGTAGAGACTCAAAATCTATTCAAAAGTTTTCCAGTACAGATTGAATGTAAAAACTAGTGCGTTCAAAAGAATGGAGACGTAAAAATTGATAGCAATCAAATTGTCACATATTCTCAAGAAATCTACAAAAATCTTCATTTTCCCAAATAAAAGACACAAGACAACACACTGAATATAAGTTATTAGTTACCACTTTGAAGAATTACTCCTTGGGATATGGAACAGGCAATCAAACAAACGAAAAGATGAACAGCCTTCTGACCAGATAACATCAACATTGATATATTCGAAAAAGCTGGTAAACTTTTTTTCAGGAAACAAATCATTCTACTTCTGAGAACCATGTAGCGTACCCATGGGAAAGATCATTCTCAACATCACAAGGAAAGATAATAGAACAGCCCAGTATACTAGAGAATCAACGGGAGTCATTGATATCAAAAGATCCATTCACTCAATGGCAATGGGCTGGTCATGTTGCAATAATGTCTGACAATCAATGGATGATGTAATGGTGTGAAGAAATAGGCGAAGTAAGAAAGGATTGGCTCTGCAACTTTCATGATAGAGAGGTCTGGATATTCCTTGGAAAAGGTCTTTGTATAACAACTGACGCTTAAAAGCTGCTGCTGCTGCTGATGATGATGATGATGATGATGAATGCAGCCTTAGATTTTGCGTTTATGCCCATCGAGCTGATAATGTTCTGATTTTTTCTTCTAATACAAAAAATCTGATTTTGTTTATCTCTATGCGAACTCTTGATAGCTGAAATGGTGCATTATGACCAATCATGGTTTCCCTAAAAAGGGAGAATGAAGTTCTCATAACACATTTACGGAGAGTAGCTGACAATTCTTACAGGCAGGGTTTCAACAAGATTTACCTAAAAAATTCTAAATATTACGGTAATGAAAAAAGTATCCCGAGTTCAATCAGTCGAAATACAGTTTGAAAGTAGAGGAAGAGTAAAGGGAAAAACAAAAAATCTCGCGAGACGGATTCGAACCATCGACCTAAGGATTTCAGTGATCACGACTACAGTCCTCCACTCTACCAACTGAGCTATCGCGAGTTGCTGCTATGATTGCGTTGAAATTGCTATTTTGTTGTGGTATTGATCCCATAAAATTCCCTGTAAGTTGAGTCAGACTTATCACTAACTTCTAATGCTGTCCATCAGACGTTTTGGGAGTTTGTGGGTTTTTAGATGAAACAATTCTACTATCTTTGTTCTTATTAATAACGGAGATCGATATTATACCATTTTCTCGACTAAATACTGCATTTTTTGTCAAGAGTTTGTTTCTACTGAAAGATTCCAAAAGTAGAAAACGTACAAATAACTGATAAAATGATTGTGGCTTATTCTACATTTGTATTCACATATTGTCTTATACTTGATAAAAAAAACTATGCAAATTTGACGTCGGAATAATGATGTAATCGGTGATGAAAAAAATTAGAGAGTTATATGAAAAACCATGACTGACAAAATCGAAAATACTGTGAGCCAGTCAAATTTACAGCATGTAAATTGGAGACCTTATAAGTAAATTAAAAACTAATGCCAGAAACTGAGGAAAAAAAAAAACTCAAAATAAAACAAAAAACAAAAAGCAAAAAAAAAAAATAAACTCTACCAAGGAACGATCTTCATCCTAAAAATATGATGCTGTGTTTTTGATCGGACTGGAAGAGACCCGTTCTATGAGTCCCTTCAAGAAAACCAAAAGATTGATTCGAACGTGTAATAATCACAATTAGACCAATTGAACGCAGTGATCGACATACAGACAGTATCCACCCCGAATTAGCTAGAAATAAGGACGTGGATTTCCATCATTGTAACACAAAACAGTCTGATCATTGTGTGACCAGATCAAAATGGTTACCGCTTGGCTAAGAAAAGTTTACTTATCCATCGTATACAGAACTCTTCTGATAACATTGGCAGCTGCAGGGTCAAACTCCATTCCAATTCCTATTCTGTCAAGAGATGATTGTTGCAACTGTTCTATTGTGTATATGAGGAACATGAAAAATAGAAAAATACATAAAAAAAATGTTTTTTTTTTTATCAAAATGAAATAATTTCGTACGTATTTATAGGATAATTCAATAAAGTTTTGTTGATATTTCAGATTTACTAATTCAGCTCATTTAGAAAGACAGCTTCCTGTTGACCAAGAATTCAAATTACTGAAAAGAAAAGTGAATTACACATAACGATGTATGCTCTTCATTTTGACGAGGATAGTTTTTGTTGTTCTTGTTTTTGTTACGATACAAAACTGAAATCAACTGTAGTTGGCCGAGTAATTTCTTCTCAATCCAGTCTGTTTCTCGTCTAGTGTTTTAGTAATCCGGTTGGTGATGATTTTTTTTTTTTTTTGTGAAAGTTGGTATATGCAGTTGAACAGGCTTATGGGTCTGTAGTTGTTGAGGTCTTTATGGGTTACCTCTTTTATGTAAAAGCATTATAATAGCAGTGTTCCAGTCTGTCGGGACTTTACCGCGTTTCAGACACGAGTTGAATAAAATAACTTGCTTTCTGTTGACTTTCTAACCAGCCTTTTTGGGTAGATCGATGGTGATGTTATCTTGTCCAGGGGCTATTCCTTTTTTGGTCTGTTTGATGGCTTGCTTTACTTCCCATGGTGTAACTTCGGGGAAGTCATCCAACTGATTATCGGCATCTTGTGTATTCTGGTCGTCGTCGTTGTATTGTCTGTGTTTTGAAGAGTAGAGTTCCTAGTAAAATTCTTGGTTGCGTTCAACTATTCTGTCTCTATCTGTTATTATGTCTCCGTTATATTTGGTTAGATTTAAGAAACATTTTTCTACTTATACCAGGGATATACGTGAGTTGCAATAACGAATCCACCCACTGGCCAACAGTAAAAACTGACAGTGAAGGAGGACTACTTCAGTGGTTTCAGGATTTCTCGCAATTATCAGACATGAGCAAGTATCTTAACGTCATCCTTAAGTTCCATGTTTCAGCTCCTGTAGTTGTTTAGTCCTTTTGGGTTCCCTTCTTTATGTAATAACATTATGATTGCAGTGTTCCAATTATCTGGGACTTTTTTTGGTATACATTGAATAAAATAGCTATTTTCCTGATTAAAAGTTAATGAGCTTTTTTGAGTATGTTGATGTTAATATTATCTGTTCCAGAGTCTGATCTTTTTTCGTTTCTTTGATGGCTTGTTCCACCACCCACGGAGTAACTCTTTAAACTGGTTACTCGTAACTTATATTCTGTTTGTTGTCTTGTGTCTTTCGATTGGAGGAATAAAGGTTTTTGTAGAATTCTTGAGAATGTTCCGCAATTTGACTGCTATCTATTTTTACGTCCACATTTTTTGACGCTCTATTCAGTTGCGTTTTATATATATTGAAAGCCTTTTTGATAGTTTTCTCACCCTATAATTGACAAAAAGCAAGTAAAGCCCAATTCTAGTAAATGATGTTAATTTTATTATCAATATTTTGGTATTTACAAATAAAAGAGCGCAGAATCATTTCATCTAAAAAAAACCTCACCCCAAAACTTTAGGTGGACAGTGATAAAGGTGGCAGGTGATCATTTTAATTGTCAAATAACAATTTCAATTTTGTTGCAATAGTAACTCATGGTAGTTCAGTTGGTAGAGTGATGGACTGTAGTTTGGCTCACAGATATCCTTAGGTCGATGGTTCAAATCCGTCTCGCGATAGTCTGATTTATAACAGGATGTTTTTTTCCAAGGAATCAAAATTCATCTCAAGTAAGTTTTTTCTTATCCCAGCTGCAAAGGAATTCTCTATATTTTCAACCCTTTTGGAGTGTTTTTGATCTATGTATTGAATGTTGATTAGATAATATGCTTCAATCTTTTACAAAAAAAATCAATATATTGTTTCACTTTTCTCTTGTATATGTAAAAGCATTATGTAAATGCATTTTTTATATTAATGTATTTGTTGGAATGAAATAAGCCTTTGGGTATTTGCAAAACACAGTTTGAATATCTGTAATACTTGTTACCTTAGCTCAGTCGTAGTCAGTAGACTACCAATCAGTCGGGGATGTTTATGTGTATAAAGATCTTGTTCCTCAAGCCCAGTCGGTAAGAGAGCCGCCTGTTAGGCAAATGGTTATTTTTACTTGTTAAATTTGGTGGGGATTTGTCTTGTTCCCGTAAAAAAAAACAAAGTCAATTCCTTGTTTGTGATGGTGTTTTACAATTTTTTTCAAATCTTATCGGTCGACAAAAATATTACGCTGCTAAGTCTGTTGAATCAGTTTTCATGAAATGGAATCTTGGTAGACACGTAAGGCTTGCCAATTTCGATCAGTTGGTAGGAGACACGACTATCAAGTCGGAGGTAATTTCAATTCACAATAAGGAAATGTTGATTTTACCTTCTAAATTTGGTGAGTCAACTCCAGGTTTGTTTTTGTGTTTAACAAATGTCTTGCAAGCTGATTGCTCGATACAAAAATATCACATCGTTAAATCAATTAAATCTGTTTTGAATGAATGGACCAAAGGCAAGAAGATTGACCTTATTTGCTTGGTAATCATTCTTATTTTAATAGTAACATGCAATAAATCGATTTGTAGAAGCATGGGAAGGGGCCTGTTTCGAAAGAATCAAAAAGGACACCAAAATTCCACTTTCATGTTTTTTTTTGTTATTTTTTTATATCTGATCTCTTTCTCAGTTAGCAGAGTGAAGGACTCTAGCGGCTGTTTCTAAAATAGATGGTTCAAATCTGTGCAAGACTCTAGTTTCTTTTTGTTTCTATCAAGCTGTTCTAATTCAAAGAATCGAGATTTTATCCTTGGGAATTTTCACTTTTTAGACGGATACTTATTAAGCAATCAGCTAGAGCTCTGTTGGTAGATCAGAATACTATAAATGCTAGCACTGAAATCTTCAGGTGAATTATTTGAATCCGCCTCACGATAGTTCAAATATTTCTCGTTATTATTCTCTGGCTTACAACCGGAGATTTGGGTGTTTTCCATTTTTGCCCGCCATAATCCAGAATCTCGAAGAATGGAATCCTAAAAAGAAGGGGGAAAAAGTATCAGTTTGTCATTGTGTTTTTCACAGCCAGAACACTGGGTCCCAATCACAAAAAATATAGCGTCGAAGTTTTAATCAGTTGTCATTGACAATGAAGCCTGAAAAATCTATCCCATATACGTATGAATTTGATATAACTGTCAAAATCATAAATGTAAAATTGGGAAAAGTGTACCACTACGTCTACCTAGGACAACGAATCTCTAAGAAACCCGCAAAAGAAAAGGAAATCAAGCTGAGAATCACCCAACAATGGCAAGCCTTCGGCAAAAAAGACGATTCCAAAAACCCTAAAAGGAATAGTTTTCAACCGATGCATACTCCCAATAGTCACTGATGGACCTGAAACATGGAACCTAACCAAGAGTCAGACTTGCAAACTGAAAAGCACGTAGCGTGTGCATGAGGGAATCATGCTCAACCACACAAGGAGAGATCACAAGACAACACAATATATAAAAAAGAAAATTGGAGTCCGAGACACCATAGAATCTATTAAAAGACTCAAATGGCGATGTTGATAATGATTTGAAGATGGCTTGATTTAACTGACTCAAATTGCTGGGAATGATATGTAATCATTCCAAGTGAGAAATAGCAATTTCAAGGCAATTCTCGCATTAACTCGTGATAGCTCAGTTGGTAGAGCGGAGGACTGTAGTTGTGCACACTGGTATCCTTAGGTCGATGGTTCGAATCCGTCTCGCGAGATTGTTTTTTCACCTTCTCTTTTCTGCTTCCAAATTGCGATCTATCTCCCTGAGACTTTCTTTATAACATAATATTAGAAATAGCATACGTGGAACGGGCTTAAAACCCAGCAGTAAGAATTGTCAGCTACTTATTGCAGGTATTGTATTAGAAACAAATTAGATCATTATCACCTGGATGAGTGCAAAACCAGCAATCGTGTTCATCATCAGCGGCTTTTAAGCATCTCTAATTGTATATAGACCTTCCCCAAGAACTGCCAGACCTCTCTATCATGGGAGACGCGGATTCAATACTTTCTAAACTTGTCAATTTCATCAACCCATTTCATATTTTACTGGCTGCAGTTTTGCATATGATTTATTGAAATCCATGCTGTCGTGTGGTCCATTGGTTGTCTTACATTTTTGCAACATGACCAGCCCATTGCCATATGCTTTTTTAAGTGTGTCCTTTGATATCCCTAACTCATGTTGTTTCGCTCATATACTGCACAGGTCTGTGATCTGTCCATGTGATGTCGAGCATGATTTTTCCCATATGTACATTGCATGGTTTTCAGTTTGAGGGAGGATCTTTTGGTTAAATTGTATGTTTCGGTTCCTCTAGTTCTTTTGGGTTCCCTTCTTTATGTAATAACATTATGATTGCAGTGCCCCAATTTTCTGGGTCTTTTTCCAGGTACACGTTGAATAGGATGACTAGTTTCCTGATGAAGTTCATCACTTTTTTTCAAGTATGTCGATGTTAATGTTATCTAGTCCAGAGGCTGATCTTTTTTTGTTTCTTCAATGGCTTGTTCTGCCTCCCACGGAGCAACTCTTCAAACTGGTTACTCATAACTTATATTCTGTTTTTTTTTTGTTTCGTTTTTTTTTCCTAGATACCTTGATTGGCAGCAAAGTATCGTTTCGGCAACTAAGATATTGTATCATGATAGACGGAATCAAACTTTTGGTGTTTGATAATAATAAATCAGATCATTATCATCGGGGTAAGCGTGATTGCAGACCGCCCCCCCACAATCATTATTCAGTTGTAAGTCCCCGGACTTATTCTTTAAGTCAGCTCATTTTAGGCTACCTTGATGCCATGCAAATGGCTACAATGTACTGCTTCTTATACTTACAGGTCACATGCACATTGGGCTTCACTTCTTTATGTAATAACATTATGATTGCAGTGTTCCAATTTTCTTGGACTTCATTTCTGGTATACGTTGAATAGGATGACTAGATTCCTGATATTAAGTTCATTACTTTTTTTGAGTATGTCGATGATAATGCTACCTGGTCAAGAAAGTGATCTTTTTTATTTTTTTAATGGTTTGTCCCCCTCCCTCCCACGGAGTAACTCTTTAAACTGGTTCCTCATAATTTATATTCTGTTTTTTTTCTCTCAGGGTACCTTGATTGGCAGCAAAGCCTCGTTTTATTAACAGATATATTGCATCCTGATAGACGGAAGTAAACTTCTGGCATTTGATTATAAAAAATTATCATCGGGGTAAACGTGATTGCAGACCCCACACTATCATCATTCAGTTGTAAGTCCTCTGACTTAATTCTTCAAGTTAGCTCATTTTAGGCTACCTTGATGCAAACTACTGCCTACAATGCACCAATTCTTGTATTTGCAGGTCACATGCAGATAAACTGAGTCAGACTTCAATAATTTGAAGTGATTTTCTCTTTCATGTTTCTTGTATGTAAACTTTTTCTGTTTAATAGTTTTCATTGGAGTCGGTATGCTTGTAACCAGCAATAGCTCAGTTCTCAAAGCGGGTGAAGAAATTCAATTAGGTTTATTTACGTTAAATGCAATCTGTTTATCTAATACTCGCGATAGCTCAGTTGGTAGAGCGGAGGACTGTAGTTGTTGATACTGATATCCTTAGGTCGATGGTTCGAATCCGTCTCGCGAGAGTCCATGTTTTTCTGGTTTTTATCCCTGATTTATAACTGAAAATTCTTATCGAAGGAATCAAAATTTCTTTTATAAGAATTTCATGTTATTCCAGCTGCAAAGAAATTCTCTATGATTTCAACCTTTTCGGAGTATTTTTCAAATTGATTTATGTATTAAATGTTGATTATACAATATATTGTAATGAGATGAGCATAGATACATACATAAATGGATATGTTTTTATAGTTTGCAAGAACAGTCCGCAGTCTCCAACTCGATTATCAGGTGCTTTTTCTTATAAAAGAAATGCAAAAATAGGAATTATAAAAACTCATTTTCATACAGCAAAAGGAAATATAAAACCACAGACAGACGAGAAATTCTCGCTAAGTGGGTGGGCTCGTGTATATCTTAATTTTATTTGCTTTTTATGGCAACTACTCAAATTCATCATAGTGTGTCCTTTGCCAATCAGTGCACAATATAAACAAAGAATAAGCTCTCATTGAGACTCGAAGCCTTTACCTCAGCTTTTTTTTATCACGATGATGTCCCAACTGCGTGAAGAACGTAAGACAACGGGGTAATGAATCTAACCATATAAATTTATTTTTCCTTATAATGTGGCATCATTATCTTTAATATTTTTCTCGAATATATATGGTGGGTGGGTTTGCCAAAATTGCCTAATTGGTGAAGTTTTCATATTTTTGTACAAAAATGAATATGTTGCTTATTACACATAATCAATTGAAAATTATGGAAGTGTATTTTTTTTAATTATGAAAATATTTGTTAGAATGGAATAAGCCTTTGAGTATTTGCAAGATACAGTTTGTGAAAATGTGAGACTTGACTTTATAGCTCAGTCGGTAAGTGAGCGACGTATCAGTATCTATATTTGAATTTCAAATTACAGTGAGGAACTGTTAATTTTATCGCTGTATGTATTCATTTCCTATCCCTAACATTAATTTTGGTAGATACGTGAGTTTGCCAATTCAGCTCAGTTGGTACGAGGAACGACTATCAATCAGTCAGATAATTCTTAACGTATAAATATCTTGATACTCTCGCCCAGCCGGTAAGAGAGTCGCCTATCAGTAAGATGGTCGTGATTTCAATAACCATTTGGCGAATGATTATTTTTACTTGCTAAATTTGGCGAGGAATATTCCTGTTCTGGTAGATAAATAAAGTCAACCCCAGATTTGTACTAGTGTATGACAAAATTCTTGTTCGCTGATCAGTTGACACAGATATTACGTCGTTGAATCTTTGAAATCTGTTTTCAAAAAACAGACTGAAGGTGAGAACATTGACCTTATTTGCTTGGTTATCATTTACATTCGAATAGCATTTCCAAAAAAACGTCTTGTCCGACACATGCAATAATTCTATTTCTAGAAAGATGGAAAGGGGCCTGTTTCAGAAAAATTAGAAAGGACACCAAATTTTTCTTCGAATGTTTTTTGCATGGAATCATTCCATTGTAAGTCAGCGTGCTACTAACTCTATAGCTTAGTTGTAAGGATGGAGGAAGAAATTTGATGAAGGACATTTATGGCGAATGACGTCAAATCATCCACTGTATTTGATACTATTCTCCAAATTGTATCGTTGAGCACCTGATGATTGCTCGGTTGTCAGAGTGAATGACTCTAGTGGCTGTTAATGGAATTGATTGTGGGGACCATTGTGCAAGAGTTTATATTCCTCTTATTCTTATCGCTGACTTCTTATTGAATTTCAAAGAATAAAGATTTTATCCATTGGAATTTTTACTTTTGAGGCAGCTACTTATTTAGCAAGAAGCTAGAATTCTGTTGGTGGATCGGAATACTGTAAATGCTTGTACTGAAATCTTCGATTATTCAAATCCGTCTCACGATGGACTAAATGTCTCTCGTTTTAATTCTCTGACTGATAAATGGATATTTGGGATTTTTCCATTTTTGCAAAGAATGGAATTCTAAAAAAAGGGGAAAAAGCATCAGTTTACCCTTTCGTTTTCCATTCACTGAACACTGGGTCCCGATCGCAAAGATAAAAAGACGAAAGTTTTAAAGTTTTAATCAGCTGGAAATAACGATGGAACCTCAAAATGCTATGCCATATGTATATATATATATATATATATATATATATATATATATATATATACATCTATGCCATATATATATATATAGCTATTGTATAGTCATTGACAGTCAAGAATGATCACCCCAAGTCTTTTATATATGATGAGTGAATTTTTTCAAAATACTTACATTTCTATAACGTGACAGACAGACAAAAATAACATCGCCGATTTATAAATACAGATGATAACAAAGAGCTCAGCAAAATGTTCCAACTCTGTCAGCATTAACTGAAAATAAAAACGAATATATTATCAAACTCCAAAATCTTAGTTGATTTCAGTTTTTTCACCATAACAAGAACACGAGCAACAATAACAATCTTCACCAAAATGTGGGGTGATAACAATACTTTAAATTCTCTTTTCCCTTACGTGATTTGAATGTTACCACAACTGATTGCCAGCTTGAGGTAGAAATGACAACTGGGCAATGATGAATCTAACAATTTACTTTCTGAAGATGATCAAAGCAACTCTATATTGTACATATAATAGATAAACAATTGTTAAAATGTAAATTTGTATCCGTGACAATAGAATAGGACATGGCATATCTCTTTGATAATTTGCATATGTACTTGTTGTTTACTTCCGCTTCTTTTACCATGATAATGACTCTACTGCGTGAAGAACGGAAGACAACGGGGCAATGATGAATCTAGCCATATAAACCTATTTTCCCCTTTAATTTGGCATCATCATCTTTACTATTACTGCTAAGTATATATGCTAGGTAGATTTGGCAAAATTGCCCTGTTGGGGAGGTTTTTCATAATTTTGTACAAAATATAATCTTTATTATATATATGATGAACAGAAATTTATGAAAATGTTTTTTTTTTCAATAATGAATGTATTTGCCAGAATGAAATAAGTCTTTAATTATTTGCACGATATAGCTTGTATAAATGTGAGACTTGTTTTCAATAACTCGGTCGGTAGGTGAACCATCTATCAGTATCTTTGTTTGGATTTCAAATTACAGTGGGGAACAGTTAATTTTATCGCTGTATGTATTCATAGAAGGAAATCAAGCATTTCCTATTCCTTGCATTAATTTTAGTACATACGTGAGTCTTGAAAATTTAGCTCAGTTGGTAGGAGGAACGACTATCAATCAGTCAGATGATTCTGTATGTATAAAAAAACCTTGTCACTGTTGCCATGCCGGTAAGAGAGTCACCTATCATTTTGCACGGTCGTGATGGTTCTTGTCCTGGTAGAAAAACAAAGTTAACTCGAGATTTGTATTGGTGTTTGACAAAATTCTTTCAAGCTGACCAGTGGACACGAATATTACGTCGTTGAATCTGTTGAACCTGTTTTCAAGAAACAGACCGCAGCTGAGAAGATTGACCTTACCCGCTTGATAATCATTTACACTTAAATAGCATTTCCAGAAAGACGCGGTGCCAAACACTTGCAATAATTCTATTTGTAAAAAGATGGAAGGGGGCCTGTTTTGGGAAATTGGAAAGGACACTAAATTTTCCTTCTAATGTTTTTTGTATGAAATCATTTTGTTGGAAGTCAACGTGCTTCTAACTAGCAATACCTCAGTTGTTAGAGTGGAAGAAGAAATTTGACCAAGGATATTTACGATGAATGACGTCCAATTGACAGTTTTTTTTAAAAATTTGTCAGCTTGATTTTCAATTTACTTCTAAGGTCTCCAATTTACGTGCTGTAAATCTGACTTGTTTACTCAATCTTTGATTTTGCTTATCATAGTTTTTTGACTTTCTAGGGAAATTTATAATTTGCTGGGCATCACCCAACGGCATGGCACAGGCATTGTCATTTACTCACGTATATCTAAAGTTTGACTCAAGGCCAGGAGGATTATTCACCAATAGAGGATTAAACTGATTGTTAATGATCAACAAAACCATCTTGCTAACCATTGCGAGGAACTGATATTGATATTTTATAAACTTGATATAGTCAAAGACAAAACAACAAATGGTGGGCACTTAATGTGAATCAAATTTAATACAATCCTCTTAAATTTTCTCTAATAATCTAATGGTGTACCCGAATAAATCTACAGATTTATTTAGTAAACAAGTTGTGCACTAACAGAACAAATTACTATCAATAGCTTTCAAAATAGTATTCATAATTTTCAAGAACATGAACAGTATTTCATGAGTTTTTCTTATTGACTCTACAATTTGAACTACAAAAAACAATAGAGAAATGATGAATGTAACCTTATGAACTTGTTTCTTATTTTCCACGGTTCCATTGTCATATTTGATAATACTGTTACATAATGGACAGGCAGTTTCGTGTGAGCATGATGGAAATTCCCGCCCTTATTTCTTGCTGATTCCGGACAGGCGCTTCCCGTACTTTGATTGCCAGCTTTCATTGGTCTAATTGTAAATATTACACGTTCAGATCAATCATTCAGATGTCTGGAAAGAGCTCATAAAAAGCATAAAAAGGGGTCTCTTCCAATCCCATCATAAACAAAGCATTATAGTCTTACGGTAAAGATCTTTCCCTGGTATTTTTTTCTTTCAAATTGTTCTCTGTTTTTTTTAAGTTTTTTTTTCTCAAATTTCTCCCCTTAGTTCTCAATTTACTTGCAAGATGTCTAATTTGCATGCTGTGATTTAGACTGGCTTACTATATTTTCGATTTTGCTTGTCAAAGTTTTTATCCCGTTTCTTCCAACACCGATTATATCAGTACTTCGACGTCAAATTTGCATAGTTTTTTAAGTATAAGACAATCAATTTGTCATACATTTTTTTACCTTTGAATCTTTCAGCTGCCACCAACAGACTTCTTCTAAAAAAGCAGCATATCTCAAAATAATGCTCTCAAAAGTTAAATCATGTTGATGATGTAGTATCAATAAGAAAAAAGGTTGTTGAAGAGAAGAGTTTCATCTAAGAAAAAAAAAACCCTCAAACTTCTAAAATTTTAGGGGGGATAGTATTTGAAGTTGGCTTGATATATCTGACTCAAATTGCAGGGAATAACATGTAATCATTCGACTATGATATAGCAATTTCAATGCAAATACACCTGTCAACTCGCGATAGCTCAGTTGGTAGAGCGGAGGACTGTAGTTATGCTTGCTAATATCCTTAAGTCGATGATTCGTCTCCTCACTTCATCTGCTTTCAAACTATGAATTATCTTCCTGAATTTATTAGATTTTTTAAATAAACATAACATTAAAGAAATGCTTCTGTAAAACGTGGTGAATTCCCGCCAGTAATTGTCAGCAAGGGCAGATGCTTTATGTGTAATGATAACTTCAATCTTCACTTTTTCAGGAAAACCATGATTGGTAATAATGCACGATTTTAGCTACCAAAAGACCACATAGAAATAAATAGAATCAGACTTTTAGGATTAGGAATATATCAATTCATTATCACCAGAATGAGCGCAAATGCAAAACATACATTCATCATCAACAGCTTTTAAGTGCCTGTCGTTGTACAAAGACCCTCCCGAAGAATTATCAGACCGCTCTATCATGGGAGTTGCGGAGCCAATACCTTTGAAATTGACTATTTCACCACTCCATTTAATATCTTATCAGCTGCAGTTTTGCATATGAGATGTTGAGATCCAAGATATAAGTTGTGGCGTCAATTGGTTGACTGACTTTCTTTCAACAAGACCAGCCCATTGCCATTTGAGTTTTTGAATGGAACCTTTGATATCCCTGACTCCAGTTGTTTTTCTAATATACTGCACTGTTCTGTGATCTGTCCATGTTATGTTGAGCATGATTTTTTCCCGTTTGCACGTTTTCAGTTCGAGTTTGGTTCTCAGTTTAAGGATGGATCTTTTGGTTAGATTCTATGTTCCAGCTCCTGTGGTTGTTTAGTCATTTGGGTTCCCTTCTTTATGTAATAACATTATGATTGCAGTGTTCCAATCATTTGGAACTTTATTTTTGGTATACTTTGAACAGGATGACTAGTTTCCTGATAATAAGTTCATGAGTTTTTTTGAGTATGTCGATGTTAATGTTATCTGGTTCAGATTCCAATTTTTTTTTTGCTAAATAAGTACGGCTTGCTTATTTAGCTCAGTCAGTGGAATACATGACAATCAATCAATCCGTCGGTGGTGATTCCAATTCACATTAAGGGAATGTAAATTTTACTTTCTAAATTTGGTGAGCTAATCTCCAGTTTGAATTAGTGTTAGAATTCTTTCAAGTAAATGGCTTGACACAAATATTACGTTGTTAAATGCTTTTTTTCAATAAATAGATCAAAGGTTACACGATTGACCTGACGTTATTAGCGTGGTAGAGTATCGTAATCATTTCTGTTTGAATAGAATTTCCCAAAAGAAGGCCTTCTAACCACATGCCATAACTGGATTTACAGAGAGATGGGTGGAGACCTGTTTCGAAAAAAGCTAAACGGCTGAAAGATGGTATTTCTTCTTCAATGTTTCTTGTATGTAATCATATTCTGTTGAATAGTTTTCTCGGAAGTCTACATGCCTGTAAGTAGCAATAGCCTAGTTCTCAGAGTGGTTGAACAAATTGGTTAATTCAAAACTAATCATGTACTTCTAGAATTAAGCATGGTATCTTGCATAAGTTTATTACATCAAAACAAGGATGTAGAACAACAATGTTTCTTTCTGCAACGATATTAGAAGTAGGCCTGATATATCAAAATCAAATTGCTGGGGATGACTGCTCGCGATAGCTCAGTTGGTAGAGCGGAGGACTGTAGTTGTGCACACTGATATCCTTAGGTCGATGGTTCGAATCCGTCTCCCGAGATTTTTTTCTTGCTCTCTATCTATGATTTATAAGTAATCATGTTTATCTATGGTATCAAAGTTTATCCCTCGTTGATCTTTCGTTATCACAGCTGCAAAAGAATTCTCTATAATTCCAACCCTGTTTCGATTGTTTGCGTAAAAGATTCAGCTATTAAATGTTGATTACACGATATATTGCGATGAGAAGAGCATAGATCCATCATATGGGAATAAAATAAATGCATATGTTGTCATAGTTTGCAAGAACAGTCTGCTGTGTCCAACTTGATTTCCAGGTGATTTCATCATGAAACAAATGCAAAAATAGCTATTACAAAAACTCATTTCCGTATTGTGAAAGGAAATAACCACAGACGTAAGAACAAAATTTGACAAGTGTGTAAGCTAGTGTATATCATAATCTCACTTGCTTTTATGGCAACCACTCAAAATTATCATCCTTTGCCAATCAGTGCACAATGCAAATATAGAATAAGCTTTCATTGAGGCACGAATTCTTTACCTCAGCTTCTTTTACCATGATAATGACCCTACTGTGTGAAGAACGAAAGACAACGGGGCAATGATGAATCTAGCCATATAAACCTATTTTTCCCTTTAAATGTTCACTTATCCATCGTATGCAGAATTCTTCTGATAACATGCTTGGCTGCAGCAGGGTCAAACTCCATTCCAATTCCTATTCTGTCAAAAGATGATTGCTGCAACTGTTCTATTGTATATATAATAAACGTGAAATATGAAAAATATACATAAAAATGGAGTCATTTATTAAAATAAAATAATCTCGTACATATTTATACAAAAATACAATGAGGTTCTGTTAATATCTCAGATTTACTAATTCAGCTCATTTAGAAAGACAGCTTCCTGTTGGCCAAATCACTTAAAAGAAAAGTGAATTTCACATAACAGTGCATGCTCTTCATTTTGATGAGGATAGTTATTGTTTTGTTACAATACAAAACTGAAATCAACTCTAGTTTTGGTGTTTAGAAAATTAATCATCTTTTATTCTTACTTGATACACTGTTGGAATTTTTTTGCTTGCCAACTAGTTTCCATCTATACATATATTCCAGTGAAATGTGTTTGTGTCTTTCTGTCACGCTATTGAAACCTCCTAAACATAGGTGCATCCCAACACAATTTAACATGTTTTATCAATGGACATCGTGGAGTTTTTAAAATAAAGCTATGGGATGAACATTTTGAAAAATTGTCGGGTCTGCGGTCTTGCTGACCCTTTTGTTTTTTGTATGCCATCAATTTCTGTTAAATAGTTTCCCTGGAAGTCTTCATGCCTCTATAACTAGCAATATTTCATTTGTCAGAGCAGAGGAAGAAATCTGATTAAGCTTATTTACGGTGAATGACATACTCATTTACTGTTTGACTTGTCTTTCAAAGGTTTGTAGTAAGATATTTCGCAATGGCTAAGTTAACAGAACAGGTACTGAAAGTTTTAGGTTGAGGGTTTGAATCAGTTTCTGGAGAGTAAATATATTATTCTTATTTGTATCACTAACTTTTAACTGAAAATGGCAAAATAATGATCAAATTTACCATTGAAAATACCAAGAGTCTGATTCCAACTACTGATATGTAATCTTTTTGTTGCTAAAACGAGGCAATTTTGTCGAACAAGTTACCCAGAAAAGTTGGAAAATGAAGTTTCGTGCTCCCTTTAATGATTCCTGCCTGAAATAGGCAAAATTTCCAACTGGTAGGTTTTCATCTAGTTTTACATGAAAAATATTCAATACATGCGTAATAACAGAAGTCTCGAATATCCATCGAGATGAAATATTGGGTTCTCCCAGTTTGGAAGCATAGAAAGTGAAGGAAAAAAAGCACATCTCGCGAGACGGATTCGAACCATCGACCTAAGGATATCTGTTACCACGACTACAGTCCTCCGCTCTACCAACTGAGCTATCGCGAGTTTACATTTTCAGTTTATTGAAATTGCTATCTAACAGTGATTGTGATCATATACCATTTTTAAATACCGTCCCCCTAAAGTTTGGGGGGTTCGAGTTGTTTTTTTAGATGAAATAATTCTACTATATTTTTCTTGTAAATGCAAACAAATAATTGTAAAAATAACATGGATTGCAAGTTTTTAACCTATTCATTGACGGAATATTGCTTTTTTGTCAAAGGTAGGGACCTGGAAACTATCAAAAAGCCTTTTAGTATAGATAAAACGCAACCAACTTGTGCGTTTGAAAAATTGGGACGGAAAATGAATAACAATCGAATTGTCAAACTTGCTCAAGAAATCAACAAAAAACTCTATTCTTCCAAATGAGGGACACAAGACAACAAACAGATTATGACTTATGAGTTACCAGTTTGAAGAGTTACTCCCTGGGAGGTGGGACAAACCATCGAACAAACGAAAAAGGGAGCAGCCTCTTGACCAGATAACATCAAAGTTGATATACTCAAAAAAAGTGGTGAACTTATTACCCAGAAACTGGCCAAACTATCTAACTTATACCCAAAACGGAGCCTTAGAAGGTTGGAACACAGTAATCGTAATGCTACTACAAAAGAAACAGAATTTGGAAGAACTAAACAACTACAGGGGCTATATCATAGAACCTAACCAAAAGATCCACCTGAAAACTATATTACGTGCACATGGGAAAAATCATGCTCGACATCACATAGAGATCACGGAACAGCTCAGTATATTAGAAAATAAATGGTAATCTGGGATATCGAAGGATTCATTGAAAAACTCAACTGGCAATGAGCTGGTCATGTTGCAATAATGTCTGACAACCAATGAATGATGAAATGGTGTGATGAAATTGGTAAAGTAAGAAAGGATTGACTCCGTGACTTCCATGATAGAGAGGTCTAGCTATTCTTGGAGAAGGTCCATGTACCTCAACTGACGCAAAAAAGCTGCTGATCATGATGATGATAAATGCTGCTGTGGATTTTGCTTTTATGCCCATCCAGCTGATAATGTTCTGATTTATTTTTTTCTAATACTAAAAGTCTGATTCTATTTATCCCTATGCGAACTCTGGGTAGCTGAAATGGTGCATTATTACCAATCATGGTTTCTCTAAAAAGGGAGAGAATGAAGTTCTCATCACGCATTTACACAGAGAAGCAGATAATTCTTAGAGTCGGGGTTTCAGCAAGTTTTACCTAATCAATTCTTAATACTATGGTAATGTTGAGAGTCTCCTGAGTTCAATAAGCTGAAATACAGTTTGAAAACAGTTTGAAAACATAGAAAGAGTTAGACGAAAAAGAACAAATCTCGTGAGACGGATTCGAACCATCGACCTAAGGATTTCAGTGACCACGACTACAGTCCTCCGCTCTACCAACTGAGCTATCACGAGTTGACGCAATGTTTGCATTGAAATTGCTGTTTGACTGTGGGAATGATCCCATATAATTCCCAATAATTAGAGTTAGACTTATCACTAACTTCTAATACTGACTACCCGACGTTTTGGGAGTTTGTGGGTTTTTGGATGAAACAATTCTATTATCTTTGTTCTTATTAATAACATGTGATCATTTTAATTGCAAAATCAAATAAACGATTTCAATATACTTCAATAACTCGTGATAGCTCAGTTGGTAGAGCGGAGGACTGTAGTTGTACTCACTGTTATCCTTAGGTCGATGGTTCGAATCTGTCTCGCGAGGGTCAGTTTTATCTCTGATTTATAACTGAATCCTTTTTTCCTAGTACTCAAAATTCATCCCAAGGAAGTTTTTTGCAATTCCAGCTACAAAGGAATTGTGTATAATTTCAACCCTTTTCGAGTATTTTTGATCTATGTATTGAATGTTGATAAAATAATATATGGCAATTTTTTTACAAAAAACAATATATTGTTTCACTTTTCTCTTGTATACGTAAAGGCATTATGAAAATGCGTTTTTTTATATTAATATATTTGTTGGAATGAAATAACGCTTTGAGTATTTGCAGAACACAGTTTGAATATCTGTAAGACTTGTTACCTTAGCTCAGTCGTAGTCAGTGGACTCTAATCAGTCGGAGAAGTTTGTACGTTTGAAGATCTTGTTCCTGAAGCCCAATCAGAAAAAGAGCCACCTGTTAGGCAAATGGTTATTCTTACTTGTTAAATTCGGTGGGGATTTTTGTTGTTCCCGTAAAAAAAAGAGTCAATTCCTTGTTTGTATTGGTGTTTGACATTTTTTTCAAATCTTATCGGTCGACACGAATATTACATCGTCTGTTGAATCAGTTTTCATGAAATGTACTTTTAGTAGATACGTAAAGCTTACCAATTTAGCTCAGTCGGTAGGAAACATGTCTCTCAAGTCGGGGGTGATTTCAATTCACACTTAAGAAATGTTAATTTTACCTTCTAGATTTGGTGAATTAACTCCAGGTTTGTTTTTGTGTTTGACAAATGTGTTGCAAGCTGATTGCTCGATACAAAAATATCACATCGTTAAATCAATCAAATCTGTTTTAGATAAATGGACCAAAGGCAAGAAGATTGACCTTATTTGCTTGGTAATCATTCACATTTTAATAGCAACATGCAATAAATCGATTTGTAGAAGCATGGGAGGGGGCCTGTTTCGAAAGAATTAAAAAGGACACCAAATTTCCACTTTCATGTTTTTTTTTTTAATATGTGATCTCTTTCTCAGTTGGCAGAGTGATGGACTCTAGTAGCTATTACTAAAATAGATGGTTCAAATCTGTGCAAGACTAATTTCTTTTTGTTTCTATCAAGCTGTTCTAATTCAAAGAATCGAGATTTTATTCGTGGGAATTTCTATTTTTCAGACGGCAACTTTTTTGGCAATCGGCTTGAGTTCTGTTCGTTAATTGGAATACTGTAAACGCTAGTACTTAAATCTTCAGGTGAATTATTTGAATTCGTCTCACAATAGTTCAAATATTTCTCGTTATTATTATCTGGCTTACAACTAGAGATTTGGGTGTTTTCCATTTTTGCCCACCAGAATCCAGAATCTTGAAGAATGGAATCCCGAAAAGAAGGGGGCAAAGTATATGTTTGTCATTGCATTTTTCATAGCCAGAACACTGGGTCCCAATCACAAAAATATAGTGTCAAAGTTCAATCAGTTGACAATGACAATGAAGCCTAAAAACATCTCTGCCATATACATATGAATTTGACATAACTGTCAAAATGAAAAATGTAAAACTGGGAAAAGTACACCACTACACCTACCTAGGATAACAAATCTCTATGAAACCCCAAAAAGAAAAGGAAATTAAGCTGAGAATCACCCTACCATGGCAAGTCTTCGGCAAAAAGACGATCCCGAAATTCCTAAAAAGAATAGTTTTTAACCAATGCATACTCCCGATTGTCACTTATGGAGCTGAAACATGGAACCTAACCAAGAGTCAGACTTGCAAACTGAAAAGCATGGACCGTGTGCATGAGAGAATCATGCTTAACCTCACAAGGACAGATCACAAGACAACACAATATATAAAAAAGAAAATTAAAGCGCAAGACATCATGAAATCTAATAGAAAACTCAAATGGGAAATGGGCAGGCCATGTTGCAAGAATGGAAGACGACAGATGGCCATCACGACTCACAACATGGATCCCCAGAGATCAAATGCAAAACCAAGGCCAACAAAATACAATATTGAGAGATGAATTGGACAAATTCAAAGCTTACTGACTCATTTACACCCATGATAGAGAAATGTGGTGGATCCTGGGGAAGGTCCATGTCTAACGATGGATGTCAAAAGACTGTTGCTGTTGACGATGTTGATAATGATTTGAAGATGGCTTGATTTAACTGACTCAAATTGCTAGGAATGATATGTAATCATTCCAAGTGAGAAATAGCAATTTCAAGGCAATTCCCGCATTAACTCGTTATAGCTCAGTTGGTAGAGCGGAGGACTGTAGTTGTGCACACTGGTATCCTTAGGTCGATCGTTCGAATCCGTCTCGCTGTTTTTACTCCTTCTCTCTTCTTCTGCTTCCAAATTGCGATTTATCTCCCTGAGACTTTCTTTATAACATAATATTAGAAATAGCATACATGGAACGGGCTGAAAACCGAGCAGTAAGAATTGTCAGCTACTTCCTGGAAGTATAGTATTAGAAAATTATAAATTAGATCACCTGGATGAGTGCAAAAGCAAAACCAGCAATCGTATTCATCATCAGCGGCTTTTAAGCATTTCTAATTGTATATAGACCTTCCCCAAGAATTGCAAGACTTCTCTACCACGGGAGTCGCAGATTCAATACTTTCTGAACTCGTCAATTTCATCACCTCATTTCATATTTGACTAGCTGCAGTTTTGCATATGATTTATTGAGATCCATGGTGTCGTGTGGTCCATTGGTTGTCCGACATTCTTGCAACATGACCAGCCCATTGCCATATGTTTTTTTAATGTGTCCTTTGATATCTGTAACTCATGTTGTTTCTCTAATATACTGCACAGGTCTGTGATCTGCCCGCGTGATGTCAAGCATGATTTTTCCCATGTGCACATTACATGGTTTTCAGTTTGTTGATGGATCTTTTGGTTGGATGTAAGTGGGTCTTTTGTTTAATCTTTCGGGCTTCCCTTCTTTATGTAACAACTTTATGATTGCAGTGTTCCAATTTCCTGGGACTCCATTTCTGGTATAGGTTGAATAGGATGACTAGATTCCTGATTAAGTTCATCACTTTTTTTGAGTATGTCGATGTTAATGCTATCTGGTCAAGAAAGTGACCTTTTTTTTAAATTTTTTTAATGGTTTGTCCCCCCTCCCACGGAGTAACTCTTCAAACTGGTTCCTCATAATTTATATTCTGTTTTTTTCTCTTTCAGGATACCTTGATAGGCAGCAAAGCATCGTTCCATTAACTGATATATTGCATCCTGATAGACGGAAGGAAACTTCTGGCATTTGATTATAATAAATCAGATCATTATGATCGGGATAAACGTGATTGCAGACCCCACACTATCATCATTCACTTGTAGGTCCTCTGACTTAATTCTTTAAGTTAGCTCATTTTAGGCGACCTTGATGCAAACTACTGGCTACAATGCACCAATTCTTGTATTTGCAGGTCACATGCAGATAAACTGAGTCAAACTTCAATAAATTGAAGTGATTTTCTCTTTCATGTTTCTTGTATGTAAACTTTTTCTGTTTAATAGTTTTCTTTGAAGTCGGCATGCCTTTAACCAGCAATAGCTCAGTTCTCAAAGCGGGTGTCGAAATTCAATTAGGTTTATTTACGTTAAATGTGATCTATTTATTTACTACTTAGGTATTTGAATTAAATCTGCGATAGCTCAGTTGGTAGAGCGGACGACTGTAGTTGTGTACACTGATATCCTTAGGTCGATGGTTCGAATCCGTCTCGCGAGAGACCATGTTTTTCTGGTTTCTCTCCCTGATTCATAACTGAAAATTCTTATCGAGGGAATCAAAATTTCATCTCTAAGAATTTTATGCTGCAAAGGAATTCTCTATGATTTCAACCTTTTCGGAGTATTTTTCATATTGATCTGAGTGAATGTTTAATGTTGATTACTCAATATGTTGTAATGAGATGAGCATAGATGCCTCATATGAGAATAAATAAATGGATATGTTGTTATAGTTTGCAAGAACAGTCTGCTGTCTTCAACTCGATTATCAGATGCTTTTAATCAAGGAACAAATGCAAAAATAGGAATTACAAAAACTCATTTTCATACAGCAAAAAGAAATATAAAACCACAGACATACGAGAAACTTTCGGTAAGTGTGTGTGCTGATGTATATCTTAATTTTTTTTTGCTTTCTATGGCAACTACTCAAAATCATCATAGTGTATCCTTTGTCAATCAGCGCACAATTTAAACAGGGAATAAGCTCTCATTGAGACTCGAACCCCTTACCTCAGCTTCATTGATCATGATGATGACCTTACTGCATGAAGAACAAAAGATAGCGGGGTAATGATGAATCTAACCATATAAAATCATTTTGTTCGAAGTCAACGTGCTTCTAACTCTATAGCTCAGTTGTAAGGATGGAGGAAGAAATCTGATTAAGGATATTTACGATGAATGACGTCTAATCATCCACTGTGTTCGATACTATTCTCAAAACTGTATCGTTGAGCGTCTGATAATTGCTCAGTTGTCAGAGTGAATCACTCTTGTGGCTGTTAATGGAATTGATTGTTGGGAACCATTGTGCAAGAGTCTATATTCCTCTCATTCTTATCGCAGACTTTTTATGGAATTTCAAAGAATAAAGATTTCATCGATTGTAATTTTTACTTTTGAAGCAGCTACTTATTTAGCAAGAAGCAAGAATTCTGTTGGTAGATCGGGATACTGTAAATGCTTGTTCTGAAATAAAGGATTTTTCAAATCGGTCTCACGATAGACTAAATGTCTCTCGTTTTAATTCTCTGACTGATAACTGGATATTTGGGAGTTTTCTATAGTTGCAAAGAATGGAATTTTAAAAAAAGGAGAAAAAGCATCAGTTTGCCATTTCGTTTTCCATACAGTAAACACTGGGTCCCAATGACAAAAACAGAAACACTAGTGTTTTAAAGTTTTGATCAGCTGAAATGAGGATGGAGCCTCAAAAAGCTATGCCATATATATATATGTATATATATATATATATATATATATATATATATATATATATATATATATATATATATATATATATATATATATTTATATATATATTGCTATTTTATGGTCATATATACATATATGTATAGCTATTGTATCGTCGTTGACAGTCAGAAATGATTACCCTAAGTATTTTATATATGATGAGTAATTTTTTTTCAAAATACTTACACTTCTATAACGTGACAGACAGACAAAAATGAACATCGCCGATTTATAAATACAGATGATAACAAATAGCTCAGCAAAATGTTCCAACTCTGTCAGCATTAACTGAAAGTAAAGACTAATATTTTATCAAACTCCAAAACTTTAGTTGACTTCAGTTTTTCACCATAACATGAACATGAGCAACAATAACAATATTCACCAAAATGAGGGGTGATCACGATACGTTAAATTTTCTTTTCCCTTACGCGATTTGAACGTTGCAACAACTGATTCCCAGGTAGTTGTCCGAGCTAAGTTAGCTAATCTTAGATATTAGCCGAAGTTTATCTTATAAATACGTTTGTGATCAATACATTCTAATAAATGACCACTTTTTTTTTTTCAAATATATATTTTTATATTTTAGGTTTAGTGTATATGCAATAGAACAAATACCACTATTATCTTTGTTGGGAATGAATGTTGGACTGGGATTTGACCTTGCAGCAGCCAACCATGTTAATATAAGAAATCCGTATACAATCGATAAGTAAACATTTCCTAATGGAGCAATAACAATTTTGATCTGGTTACACAATCAAAATGTGATCTGGTATTACCATGACTGAATTTAAAGCCATTTTTTTAAAACCAATCTCGGACAGACACTTTCTGTCTTTTGTCAGCCGTCTTCATTTCGTCTAATTTTGATTGATACTTGTTCGAATCAATCATTTGTTTTTAATTTTTAGGATTCTATGGAAAAACAATCTTTCCTAATCCTCCCATAAATACAGCATTTTATTCGTTAGTTATCACATCAAAACAGGGATATAGAACAACAATATTTCTTTTTGCAACTGTATTAGAAGTTGGCCAGATATATACGACTCAAATTGCTGGGGATGACTTGTGATCATTTCCACTTTTAAAAAGCAACTCCAATATGGATTGTCTGTCACCTCACGATAGCTCAGTTGGTAGAGCGGAGGACTGTAGTTGTGCACACTGATATCCTTAGGTCGATGGTTCGAATCCGTCTCGTGAGACGTGCTATTTTTCTGATTTCAAACTTTTTGAACTTAGAAGACTTTCTTTCTTACCATAATATCAAAAAATGCATATGTAAAACGTACTGAAACCCCACCTGTAAGAAATGTCAGCTACTTCCCGGTGTTTATTGCAGATGTGTGATGAGACGTTCATTCTTCTTTCTTTTTTTCAAAAAGGGATTCATCACCAATTTGAAAGAAAGGATAATCTCTCGTTGAGATTCATACTTCTTGACCCGGCCTGTTCTTCTGTGACATCGGCCCTACAGCTTGAAGTACGAGAGACAACAGGGCAATGATGAATATAACAATTTACTTAAAGAAGATGATCACAGCAACTTTATATTGTGCATATAATAGATAAAAAGTAATTAAAATGTATATTTGTATCTGTTACAATAGAGTAGGACAGGGCATATCTCCATTATAATTTGCATATGTACTTGTTACTTTTGCTGAATCAGTAAAAAGTCCACCAACAGTAACTTGGTCAAGTTCTCAAATCTCGGTTGGAAACTATGAATTTTATTGATACATCTATTTATTAAACAGGAATACGTCCTTACATATTACTAACAAAATCTTTTGCTAAATAAATACGGCTTGCTTATTTAGCACAGTCAGTGGGATACATGACAATCAATCAATCAGTCGGAGGTGATTCCAATTCACATTAAGGGAATGCAAATTTTACCTTTTAAATCTGGTGAGCTAATCTCTAGTTTGAATTGGTGTTAGAATTCTTTCTAGTAAATCGCTTGGCACAAATATTACGTTGTTAAATGCCTACTTTCAATAAATGGATCAAAGGTGACACAATTGACCTGACCCTATTAGCGTGGTATAGTATGGTAATCATCTATGCTTAAATAGCATTTCTGAAATGAAGGTCTGCCAACCACATACAATAACTGGATTTGCAGATAGATGGGTGGGGACCTGTTTCGGAAAAAGCTAAACGTCTTAAAGATGGTATTTCTTCTTTAATGTATTTAAGCATTTTTTGTTAAATAGTTTTCTTGGAAGTCTACATGCCTGTAAGTAGCAATAGCCTAATCCTCAGAGTGGTTGAAGAAATCTGATTTGGTTAATTTAAAACTAATCATGTACTTCTATAATTAAGCATGGTATCTTGCATAAGTTTATATCATCAAAACAGGAATGTAGAACAACAATGTTTGCTTTTGCAATGATATTAGAAGTTGGCCCGATATATCAAAATCAAATTGCTGGAAATGACTTGTGATCATTTCCGTTGTCAAATAGCAATTTTAATTTTGGTTCTGAGGCAACTCGCGATAGCTCAGTTGGTAGAGCGGAGGACTGTAGATGTGCACACTGATATCCTTAGGTCGATGGTTCGAATCCGTCTCGCGAGAGTTTTTTTCTCGCTTCCTATCTCTGATTTATAAGTAAACATATTTATCCTTGGTATCAAAGTTTATCCCTCGGAATTTTTTCGTTATTCCAACCACGAAGGAATTTCCCATAATTCCAACCCTGTTTGGAGTATTTTTGCAAAAGAGTCAGGTATTAAATGTTGATCACACATATATTGCAATGAGACGAACATAGATCCATCGTATGGGAATGAATAAATGCATATGTTGTCGTAGTTTGCAAGAACAGTCTGCAGTCTTCAACTTGATTACCAGGTGTTTTTAAGAAACAAATGCAAAAATCGCAATTACAAAAACTCATTTTCGTATCGTGAAAGGAAATAACCACAGATGTAAGAAAAACTTTTGACACGTGTGTGAGCTAGTGTATAACTTGATTTTAGTTTGAATCTGTTGAACCTGTTTTCAAGAAAAAGACCAAAGTGAAGAGATTGACCTTACTTAGTGATCATTTACATTTAAATAGCATTTCCAAAAAGACGTTTTGTCAGACACATGCAATATTTCCTTTTGTAGAAAGATGGAAGGGGGCCTGCTTCGGGAAAATTGGAAAGGACACTAAATTTTCCTTCTGATGTTTTTTGCATGAAATCATTTTGTCGAAAGTCAACGTACCTCTAACTAGCAACAGCTCAGTTGTTAGAGTGGAGGAAAAATTTGATTAAGGATATTTACGATGAATGACGTCCAATCGATGTTTTTTTTTATTAGTCGGCTTGATTTTCAATCTACTTTTAAGGTCTCCAATGTACAGGCTGTAAATCTGACTTGCTTACTCAATCTTTGATTTTGCTTGTCATAGTTTTTTGACTTTCTAGGGATATTTATAATTTGCTAGGCATCACCCAACGGCATGGCACAGGCATTGTTATTTACTCACGTATATCTTAAGTTTGACTCAAGGCCAGGAGGATTATTCACCAATAGAGGATTAAACTGATTGTTATTGATCAACAAAAACATCTTGCTAACCATTACGAGGAACTGATATTGATATTTTAGAAACTTGATATAGTCAAAGATAAAACAACAAATGGTTGGCACCTAATGTGAATCAAAATTAATTCAATCCTGTCAAATTTTCACAAATATTCCAACAGTATACCCCAATAAATCTACAAATTTCTTCAGCAAACGAGTTGTGCACTATTAAAACAAACTACTATCAATATCTTTCAGAATAGTATTTATAATTTTGAGAACATGAACAGTATTTCACGAGAGTTTCTTTTTTCTTAACGGCTCTACAACTTGAACTACCAGAGACAACGGAGAAATAATGAATGTAACCCTATAAACTTTTTTTTAAATTTTCCCCTGTTCTATCGGCATATTTAAATATACTGTCACGCAATGAACAGGCAGTTTTTTTGTGAGCGTGAGGGAAATTGATGCCTTTATTTCTTGCTGATTCTGGACAGGTGCTTTCTGTACGTTGATCACTGGCTTCCATTGGTCTAATTGTGATTATAACAAGTTCAAATCAATCTTTTGGTTCCGTGGAAAGAACTCATAAAAAGGGGTCTCTTCCAATCCCATCATAAACAAAACATCATAGTCTAAGGGTAAAGATCCTTCTTTTGTATTTTTTTTTCTTTCAAATAGTTCTTTGTTTTTTTGTTTTTTTGTTTGTTTTTTCACATTTCTCCCCTTAATTTACTTGCAAGGTCTCTAATTTGCATGGTGTGAATTTGACTGGCTTACTGTATTTTCGATTTTGCTTGACACGTTTATTTTTCTCCTTTCTTCCATCACCGATTATATCAGTATTTTGACTACAAATTTGCATACGTTTTTTTTTTTACATAAAACAGTGAGTGAATTAAAAAAATTAAGAAAATTAAAAAAATTGGAACTTACAAAACTCCAGCTGGACTATATCAAAATTAGGCCTGATAGATCTGACTCAAATTGCTGGGAATGACATGTCATCATTCCCACTGTCAAGTAACAATTTGGAAGTGCATTTCATTTGCCAAAGTATTTCTTGCCTTTAATTTTGTTATATGTTAAATAGTTTTCTCGGAAGTTTACATACCTGTAAATAACAATAGCTCAGCTGTCAGAGTGCCTGAGAAATCTGATTTGTCTCATCAGATCTGATTATGTACTACTATGAGATTACATGGAATGTCGTGATAGCTTAGTTGGTAGAGCGGAGGACTGTAGTTGTCGATATCGTTATCCTTAGGTCGATGGTTCGAATCCGTCTCGCGAGAGTCAATTTTTCTTGGTTTTTACCTCGTATTTATAACTGGAAATTCTCATTCAAAGAATCAAGGATTATATCTCTGACTTTTTTTGTCATTCCAGCTACAAATGTAATTCTTTATTATTCCAACCCTTTGGGGAATATTTTTGCAAATGATCTATGAAATAAGATTCTTGAATGTTGATAAAACGAAATCTGATTGAGTTTATTTAAAATGAATGACACGAAATCATTTCCTGTCTTAGATACTACATTAAAGATTTGTAATCTCGTGATAGCTCAGTCAGTAGAACGGAGGACTATAGCTTCTGACATTGGAACCCTTAGGTCAATGGTGAGCTGAGCATAGATACATCATTTGGGAATAAACAAATGGATTTATTGTTAGAGTTTGCAAGAACAGTTTGAAGCCTTCAACTTAATTACCAAGTCTTTTTTTATCATGAAACAAATGCAAAAATAGACATTAAAAAACTCATTTTCCATAAACTGAAAGGAAATGAAGATCATAGACATACGAAAAACTTTTGGCAAGTGTGTGAGCTAGTGTACATCTTAATTTCAGTTGCTTTAAATGGCAATGGCTTGAAATTATCATAGTGCGTCCTTTGCCATTGAGTGCACAATAAACGTAAAGAATAAGCTCTTGCTGAGACTCGAACTCTTTACCTCGGCCTACTCTACGATGATACTTTCTGACCTTGTCTATTCCATCACCCCTGTTTATATTTTATCAGCTGTATTTTTGCATATAAGATATTGGGATCAACGCTGTGAATCATGATGTCAGTTGAAATTGCTTTCTGACAGTGATAGTATATACATCAATATCTCATATACAAAACTGCAGCTGGCAAAAAATAAAATGGTGTGATGGAATAGACGAGTTCAGAAAGTATTGGCTCCACGACTCTCATGATAAAAGGTCTAGCAATTCCTGGGGAAGGTCCCTGTACAATGATGTGTGCTAATGATGATGATAATGATGATAAATAAGATTGTTGGTTTCGCTTTTGCACTCATCCCGGTGATAATGATCTGATTTATTTCTATCTAAAACTGAAAATCTGATTCTGTTTATCTCTATGTGATCTCTTGGTAGCTAAAATGGTGCATAATTACCAATCATAGTATCCCAGAAAAAAAAGATAGAATGAAGTACTAGTCACACATTTAAAATATCTGCAGAAAGAAGCTGACATTTGTTTCTGATGAGGTTTCAGCCCGTTTCACATATGCAATTTTTAATACTACGAAAATAAAGTGAGTCTCTTGAGTTCAGGAAGATAAATATCAGTTTGAAAGCAGAAGAAGAGACGGATAAAAAAAAAAAACTCTCGCGAGACGGATTCGAACCATCGACCTAAGGATATTAGTGAGCACAACTACAGTCCTCCGCTCTACCAACTGAGCTATGGCGAGAAACGAAACCGGTCTCATGAAGCAAATGACTAGATCTCATAAAATGTGAATGAGCCCAATCAGATTTCTCCAACCGCTCTGAGAACTGAGCTACTGCTTGTCAGAGGCATTTATACTTCTGAGAAAACTATTTATCAGGAAATGATTTTATACTAGAAACATTAAAAAGAAAATCTTGTCCTTCAGACATTCAGCTCTTTTCAAATCCAGTTATTGCATGTGGCTGGCAGACTTTCTTTTAGGAAACGCTATTTAAATGTAAATGATCGCCATACTTTATCACGCAAATAGGGCCTGGTCAATTATCTCGCCTTTGATACATTTATTCGAAACAAGGAATTTCACGACGTAATATTTATTTCAACTGATCAGCTTGAAAAAATTCTGTGTAACAAAAGTTCAAACTGGGAATTGGCTCACCAAATTCAGGAAGTAAAATTTAAAGATATCTAGCCATTCTTGGTGGAGTTCTATGTACAACGACGATCACTTAAAAGCTGATGATGATAAATGTTTGTTTTGCATTTGCACTCATTCCGGTGATAGTGAATTGATATATTCCTAATACTAAAAGTCTGATTCTGTTTATCTCTTTGTGATCTCTTAGTAGCAGAAAAAGTGCATTATTACCAATCATGGTATCCCTGAAAGAAGGACATAATTAAGTTTCCATTGTACATTTACAATACCTGCAGAAAGTAGCTGGCAATTTTTACTGGCAGTTTTTCAGCTCATTTTTATCACGAAAATCGAGTAAGTCTCGTGATTTCAGGAAGGTATATTATAGTTTAAAAGCAGAAGTTGAGAGGAATAAGAAAAAATCTCGCGAGACGGATTCGAACCATCGACCTAAGGATATCAGTAAGCACAACTACAGTCCTCCGCTCTACCAACTGAGCTATCGCGAGTTCACATTAACGCATTGAAATTCTTAGATCACAGTAGGAATGATTACATGTCATTCCTAGCAATGTGAGTCAGATCTTTTCAGCCAACTTCGAATCATGATCATCATCGTCAGCAACAGCAGTCTTTTAACATGCGTCGTTGGACACAGACCTTCCCCAGGATCCGCCACATTTCTCCACAATGGGCGTGCTACATCCAGTATTTTTTAAATTCTTCTAATCCATCCCTCAATCTTGTAATTTGTCGGCCTCAGTTTCGCATGTGGTCTCTGGGGATCCATGTTGTGAGTTGCGATGTCCATTGGTTGTCTGCCATTCTTACAACATGACTAGCCCATTGCCATTTGAGTTTTCTAATAGATTCTATGATGTTTCTGAGCCCCGTTTTCTTCTTTATGTATTGTATTGTCTTGTGATCTCTCCATGTGATGTGTAGCTTGAGTCTCTCATGTGCACACTGCATGCTTCTCAGTTTGTGGGTCTGTCCCTTATTTAATTTTTTATATTCAAGCTCCATAAGTGACTATCGGCAGGATGCATTGGTTGTGGACTGTTCTTTTTAGGATTATTGGGATCGTTTTGTTTTTAAAGATGGAGCTTGCTCTGTAGAAGGCTTGCCATCCTCGTTTGATTCTCCGCTTGATTTCCTCTTCTTTTGTTGGCTTCAAAGAAATTCGTTGTCCTAGGTATATGCAGTTGTCTACTTTCCTCAGTTTTGCATTTTTTTTTGACAGCTATGTCCTTATTCGTGATGTGATTGTTGCACATGAATTTTGTTTTGCTGAAGTTTCTGTGTAGGCCGACTTTTTTGCTTTCTTCGTTTAGATCATCTAGCATTAGTTGAAGGTTGTGTAGTTTCTTTGCAAAAAGGACGATGTCGTCTGCAAATCTGAGGTTACTCTGATATTCGCTGTCTTTTTTGATTCTTCTATTCTTCCAGTCCAGGTTTCGGAAGATCATCTTGAGGCAGGGAGTGTACAGTTTGGGTTAGCTGTTATCACATCATCTTTGTCTCCCTAAATTTTTTGGAATTTTGAGGGTTTTTTCCATAGATGGATCTCTTCAATAATCTTTGTTTTTATTGACAATAATGATCGTTTTTACATCATCAGCATGGTTTACAGGTTTTTTGTGCATTTTCTCGATAAATTGCTTCTTTTTTTGTGGAAATTCTGTTGATTTCAGCAGAAAGATTCCAAGGTAAAAAATGTATGAAAAATTGATATGCCACCAGAGATACATTAATTATTTTTCTTCACTCACTGTCTTATACTTAAGAAAAATTTACAAATTTGACATCGAAATACTGATATAATCAGCGATTGAAGGAATAGAAAGTTGACAATTCACACTGTTTGGTCAGTATCAATGTAAAACAGGCTGGCTTGAAGAGTAAGAGTCTCACCAAGGGACTATTCCTCATTTCAAATCTGCACTGATTGGCAATTGACGCCGAATAATTCTTTTAAATAGTTGCCATAAAAAAAAAAAAATTTGACGATATATGCTCTAGCCCATACACTTGACAATTGTTTTTCGTATGTTTGTGGTGTTTATTTTTTTTTGCTATATGAAAATAAGTGTTTGTAATCGCTATTTTTGCATTTGTTCCATGATAAAAAGCACTTTGTAATCGAGGTAGAGACCACGGACTGTTTTTGCAAACTATGACAACAGGTCCGTGTATTCATTCCCGTATAATGCATACATACTCATCTCATTCCATTATATTGTTTTGTCAACATTTAATACACAGATTATTGGAAAAATACCGCAAAAAGGGTCTAAATTACAGAGAATTCCTTTGCAGCTTGAATAACAAAAACTTCCACGAAGTGAATTTTGATTTTTTGGATAAAGTTTCCAGTTATAAATCGAAGATTGAAACTAGAAAAAGATTGACTCTCGCGAGACGGATTTGAACCATCGACCTAAGGATATCAGTGCACACAACTACAGTCCTCCGCTCTACCAACTGAGCTATCGCGAGTTGACATTTCAGCTCCATCGAAATTGCTATAAGATAATTGAAATGATCACACGCCAATTTCTGAAATTGTCCACCTAAAATTCAGAGGGTCTGAGTCTTTTTTAGATTAAATAATTCTGTGATCTTTTTCTTCCAGGTGAAAACCGAAATATCGATTATAAAATTAACATGGTTTACTAGCTTTGAGCTTCACTTGCTTTTTGTCAATGATTTGGCGTGAAAACTATCAAAAACGCTTTCAGTACATATAAAACGCAAATAACTAGAGCGTAAAAAATGGAGATAGATAGGATTCAAATTGTTGAACATTCTCAAGAATTCTACAAATCTTTCATTCCTCCGATAGAAGAGCACCAAACAACGAACAAATTATGATTTATGAGTGACCAGTTTGGAAAGTTACTCCGTGGGAGGTGGACAAGCCATCAAAGTACAAAAAAAAAAAGATCAGCCTCTGGACCAGATAACATTAACTTTGACAAACTCCAAAAAGCTGATAAACTTATCATGAAGAAACTAGTCATTCTGTTCAACATATACCAAAAATAAAGTCCCGGATAATTTGAACACAGCAATCATAATGTTATTACACAAAGAAAGGAAGCCAAAGGACTGAACAACCACAGGAGCTGGAACATGGAACCTAACCAGAAGATTCACCCTCAAACTGAAACAATGTAACGTACACATGAAATATCATACTCGACGTGACATGGACGGATCACAGAACAGCGCACTATATTAGAGAAACAACAGGAGTCAGGGATATCAAAGGATCCATTCAAAAACTCGAATGGTAATGGGCCGGTCATGTTGCAAGAATGTCAGACAACCAAACGGCATTACGATCACAGCGTGGATCTCTATATCTAATATGGAAAACTGTAGCAGGTAAAATATAAAATGGGGCGACGGAATAGACGAGTTCAGTAAATATTGACTCCGTGACTCCCATTATAGAGAGGTCTGGCTATTCTATGCGCAACGACGGATAGTTACAAGCTGATGATGGTCAGTAAGATTGTTGATTTTGATTTTCGGCTCATACCCATGATCTGAATTATTTCTATCTAATACTGAAAATGATTTTGTTTATCTTTATGTGATCTTTCAGTAGCTGAAATGGGGAGTAAATTACCAATCATGGTATCCCTGAAAAAAAATTCTATTGCTCATTTACAATATTTGCACTAAGTAGCTGACAATTCTTACTGGCGTGGTTTCAGCTCGTTTTACGTAAGCAATTTTTGATATTATGGTTATAAAGAAAGTCTCCTGGGTTCATGAAGTTTAAATATAGTTTGAAAATTGGGGGAGAGTAAGTGTAAAAAAGTCAGCACTCGCAAGACGGGTTCGAGCCAAAACCAAAGGATATCAGTGAGAACAACTACAGTCCTCCGCTCTACCAACCGTGCTTTAGCAAGTTCACAGTGAGGCCCATTAAAATTGCTATTTGACACAGATCACATGTTATTCCGAGCAATTTGAGTCAGATGTATAAGACTAACTTGAAATAGTGTGTACTTAAAGTTTTAGGAGCTTGAGGGTTTTTAGATGAAACGATCCTACATTTTTTTCATATCAATAATAAAGATCAACACTATAACATGATTATGTTTTACTTCTCATTTCCAACGTTTTATTGACGAAATTCTGCATTGAAAAGAAAAAGTCTCTTTCTGTCTGCAGAAAGATGCCAATGTTAAAAACGTACGAATAATTAATAAAACATTTTTATTCAGTATATACACACTGTCTTATGCTTAAAAACTGCAAATTTGACATCGAAATGCTAACATAATCGGTGATCTATTTTTATCAAATTTAGTTTTCGAATAATGGAACCAAAAATATGGAAAAAGGAGATAGAGTGGCCTTTCATTTTTCTTGTCAACTAAAAACTCGATTTGTGGTGTCAGTTTGGCGTCAACATTTTAACAGCTTTTTGACCTTGCAAATCAAAACATATCTCCATTTCCCTCCAACTGTCCATCTTGTCACAGTCCCGTTCAAAATCGGTCGTTGACATTTTTCTCCTACTGTTACGTTTAATATGTTTTAAATATCAAAGAAAATTCATTTCCCCAATTACACATAGACTTCTTGAGAACCATGCAACCTGCAAATGAAAGAATAATGCTGGGCCTCTCATGGAGAGACCACAAAACAGCACAGTACATCCGAGAAAAGACAAGACTTACAGACATCATAGAATCTATTAAAAATCTCAAATGGCGGTGGGCTGGCCTTGTTGCAAGAATGGCAGACAATCGATAGACATCACGACTCACAACATGGATTCCCCGAGACCACATACGCAACCAAGGCCGGCAAAATGTTGGATGGAGAGACGAGCAAGACAAGTTCAGGAAGTACTGGCTCCGTGACGCCCATGATAGAGAAGTGTGGCAAATCCTGAGGAAGGTCTATGTCCAACAACGGACGCTAAAAGACTGATGATGGTGATGATGATGATGATGAAATATAATAAAAGAGAAAAAACAGTACATATTTTTAAAATTTCTCATTTGTGATGGGAAAAAGTTACTGTAATAATATACAATCATGATAGATGAAATGGAGTGTGACCATGCAATTACAATACATATATATATATATATATATATATATATATATATATATATATATATATATATATATATATATATATATACATATTCTCTCTTACACAAACGCACACACACACACATATATATATATATATATATATATATATATATATATATATATATATATATATATGTATATATATCCACACATACACACACATATGCATATTCATATATATATTTCTCACTCAAAAGATTGATTTAAACGTGTAATAATCAGATTCAGACCAATGGAAGGCAGCCGTCGACGTACCGAAAACCTTCGTCCGGAATTAGCTCAAAATAAGGGCGTGAATTTCCATCATGGTATCACGAAACTATCTTTTCATTGTGTGACCAGATCAAAATTAGGAAATGATTACTTATCCATCTGCTGAAAGATAGTCGCTGCAGCTGTTCTATTGTATACACAATAAACGTGAAATATATAAAAATACATCAAAAAATGTTATCATTTATGAGAATGAACTTATCTCGTGCGTATTTTTACAATAATACGGTAAAGTTTTATTTCTTTATCGGATTTACTAACTTTGCAAATTTAGTAATTGCTTCCTGGCAATCCGTGGATCAAGAGTTCAAATCGTGTAAAAGAAAAGTGAATTCCACATAACTGTGTACACTGTTCATTTTGATGGGGATAGTTTTTTTCGCTCTTGTTTTCGTTACGATACAAAAATGAAATTAGCTCTAATTTTAGTATTTGAACATTTATACATCTTTTATTTTTACTTGATACACAGTGGGAACTTTTTCGCTTTACAACTAGTTTTCATCTGTTTATGTATTTCAGCGATGTTCGTTTGTGTCTTCCTGTCTATCACGCTATTGTCACGGAATTTTTTAAGTAAGAATTTTGGATGAAAATAAAAAAGATTGCCTGATTTTCAATTATTTTCTCATATAATTACAGGTCTGAATTTGTGTATCTCTATATAACATCTTAGTAGCAGAAGCTAGCATTGTAGCCAGAGGTATTGAATTAAGGTACCTCTGAATACACGAACTTGAATAGTGCAAAAAGAGAATGGTTTGCTTTCACGCTCGTTACGATGAAAGTGATCTGATCTACGTATTTTATACTAAAAATCTGTTTCTGTTCAATAGTAATTGATTTTTAAGTAGCTGAAACGGTGCAGGGTTGTGATCAAGATATTTCCACCTGAGGTAATCGGAAATTCTAATAAGCGGGTCTTTAGCTTTGACATGAACAATATTCAGTTTAAGCATCATGAAAGAAGTCTCACAATTTCATGAAGATGAGATAATGAGTTGTGTCAGTTTGAAAGCAAGAAATGAAAAATTAGCTCTCGCGAGACGGATTCGAACCATCGACCTAAGGATCTCAGTAACGTCATCTACAGTCCTCCGCTCTACCAACTGAGCTATCGCGAGTTAACGTTAAAACTGCATTGAAATTGCTATTTGACGGTGTAAATGATCACATGTTATTCCAAGCAGTGAAAGGCAGATAAATCAGACCGATTCTCATTATTGGACACTTAGTTTTGGGATTTCAAATTTCTTTCTAGATGAAACAATTGTACAATATTTCTTCTTATTGATAACAAAGATCAACAAAACAGAATTAATGATTTATTTGCTTTGGGGATTTTATAGACAGAATTTTGCTTTGTTGTCAGAAGTCTCTTGGTTTTTTTCTCAAAGATTTAAAGGGAAAAACAAACCAAAAATCGATGTTTTTACTCAATTCAATTCTCAAATAGTGAACCTCGAAAGAAAATTCAAAGATTGCTCTTTATTTTCCTCATCGACTGAAACCTCGATTCGTGGTGTCAGTTTGGGTTCAAATTCTAACAGCCATTTGATCATGAAAAATGAAAAATTTCCAAATTTGCCTCCGACTCTCTGTCTTATTATTAACCTCATGTGAAAATCTGCTGTTTCATACTGTAACGAGACCAATGAGAACAATCCTCATCAAAATCACAGGTATAAACCGATAAGTATGGACAATATTAGACATGTCAAAGACATCAGGATAAATTTATCATAATAAATACATACGGACTTTCAAATTATTAAATGAATAACGATAATTAAATGTAATTAAAAATAAAATATGTTTCATCTATTGCATATATATATACATAAATACATACATATATATATATATATATATATATATATATATATATATATATATATATATTTATATATATATATATATATATATATATATATATATATATATATATATATTTATACACACACACACACACAAACGTTACTGTAATTATCTTCTACTGTCCTCAACTCAACCAACTAAAATGTTACAAGATGCTTAAGACAATTTTTAAAATAGTATCAAACACAGTTGAGGATTTCAAGTCATTCACCGTAAAAATTGCAAAATAATAATTTCTATCTCCGTTATAACAACTGACGTATTCCTAGTTAGAGTCATGAAAACTTCTGGAAAACCATTCAATAGAGAATGATAACATATAAAGAACATTAAAGAGAAAATATGGCCCTCAAATATTTGGCATTCTTTCTTATTCTTTCAAAAACAGGTCTCCACCTTTTCCCTTATTCATTTTTCAATAATCTGTGCTGATTGCTATTGGCCATGTTATGAATTTCCGAGTAGTTCCGATAAAATGCAACTAAAATGAAGATGAAAGATACATCCGTCCGACACTTGTAAAATACTATCAATATTTTTGTGGTTTCGATTTCTATTTGTCATATGTCTTGAAAATGAGAGTTTTTTTTTTCTATCATTTATTTTCATAACTCTGAAGCGCCTCTGATCTTCAAGTTTGAGAAAGTAGATTATTCTTGCATATTATTACCATTTAATTATTCATTGTGATTTTACAAGTGTTCAGGATAATAAGTCTCTCCTCTTAACTTCAGGTTCTTTCTATTGGAACTACTGAGAAATTCATTATACATCAATTGGCAATCAGCGCAGATAAGAAATAATGTATAATCTTTTTATGAGACTCAAACTCAAATTTTTTTTTACCTCCACAGCAACCCTAAGCCTTGATCTACGAGAGACAAAAGGCCAATGATAAATGAAACCAGATTGACTTTTTCCTTATTTTCCCCACTTAACGTTGCATTGGTGTATTTGATATCACTGTTAAGTATACATGTTTGATATTTTTTACAACAAAATGAATAAAGTTTTTGATTTCTCTTAGAAACTTGATCAAACAGGGATGTAAAACTACTATGTTTTTTACAATCAGAAGTTTTTTCAATGAAAATTAAATATTTTTGCTACAAAATCCAATCTCATTACGCAAGTCAGGTAATGCCACCATTCGACATTACATATATACATTAGTAGGATTAATAGTGATATTTTCTGGGATTCTTATTAGATAAATTTTTACTCATCTAGGAGGGCAACTTATTTAGCAAATTAAAAGAGTCTGAAAATGCTGGCACTGTGACTTATTCAAATCCATCTCATGATAGTTCACATATTTTTTGTTTTTATTCTCCTAATATTCATTATCTTGAGATCAGGGTATTTTTCGTTTTCACCCATCAAAAGCTTTTAATGGGCAAAAATGAAAAAAAATAAAATAAATGGCCGAATGCAGCGTAACGTTTTGAGGCCCCATCGTTCCTAGCTGATTAAAATTGCAAAAACAGGCTGGCGTTTTTTGTGGTGGAGATCCAGCCTTTTGTGTCTTTTTAACTAAAAAAATTCAGATGGCAAACTGTTTTTTTTTTCTCTTATTGTTTTTCCATGATTCCGTGCTTTCTAATTCTTTATGTTAGCTTTTAGTTGTCAAAAGTGAAAGACCCAAACCTTTACTTACAAGCTGGAGAATAGAAACGAAAAATCAATGGATTGTACTGAGACGGATTTGAATCTTCCATATAACAATACCAGTACCAGCTTTAAGAGTCCTCTGATCTACCCACTGAGCTGTTGCCAATTGTCAAATAAGTCAGTAGGGAAATTGCTAAATTCCCAATTCTTCACATATGTTTGCAATTATACTGACATGCTCGTGGCTCGAATAACAAACAGGAATTTTAGAATTGCTACCTAAATAAGTAAAAATTCCGATGAGTGAAATCTTGATTCCGTGAATAAAGGATTTCAGCTGTACAGATAGTGAGATAGGCTCTCGCGAGAATGATTCGAACCATCGACCTAACGATTTCATAATCAGCAACTCTAGTCCTCTGCTAAGCCAACTGAGGTGTTTCAAGAAGTCCAATTACCGAGAAAGGTTTTGAAAAAAGTATCTCAGACAGGGAGTAATTACTTGTCATTCACTGTAAATAATCTCAATAACATTTCTTCCTCTGCTCTGACAACTAAGCTTTTCTTTGTAAGGGACATGAAGACTTCCAACGAAACTATTTAACAGAGAATGATTACACACAAAAAAATTGAAGAAAAAATACCCCCCCCCCCGAGCAACTTTTGGTGTTCCTCCCAAATCTCCCGAAACTGGTCATCACTTTTTTCTTTGGGAAATTTCTGCTCTGTTCGAAACAGGTCCCCGTTTATCCTTCTGCAAATTGTATTATTGCATGTGGCTGACAGGTTGTCTTTTCAGAAGAGCTATTTAAATGTAGAGGATTACGATGCCATACCAAGCAAATAAGGCCAGTCAATCGCCTCGCCATTTGTTTAAAACATGTTTCTTTTAAATTGGCAAGCCTTACGTATCAACTAAAATGTATGCTACAAATATTTTGTAATGAATAAACACATCAATGAAGTCAACAGTTCTACACCACAATTTGAAGTCTTGACCAAGTTATTGATAGGCAGCCCTCTCATCGACTGAGCTAAAATCAGTAAGTTTTGCACTTGTAGAAAAGTTATCTTGCAAATACGCAAGAGCTTATTTTATGTTAACAAATACATTTTTCATTCAAAAAAAAACATATTTTAATAATTTAATGGTTTTTATTTCTATTTGCTACACGCGTTCAAATGAGAGATTTGTAATTCTTATTTTTGGATTAGTTTTATGATAATTCTATAAGGCACCATGTTTTTGAATTGAAAACAGCAAACCTTCCCTGCATACAATTACAACATATCTATTTATTTATTCCCATATTATGTCTCTTTCGGTATCTCATTATGATACATTGTTTTATGAATATTTATAAATCTAATTCCAGGTCAACATTGTCTCAGCACACATTGCTTTGATTTACGACATTCTTGATAACTTAGATTCTTTGAAAAATATCCCCCAAGAGTTCCCAATACTGACCATTTAATCAATTTTTTACACCATTTTCTCAAAAGTTGTCAATTCTATTTTCAAAGCTGTTAATAGTACCTTTATTCTTTATATATTCAGGCAATTTTTCCGATAGTGAACCGCTCTTTGCTAAAGAAATCAATAAATTTCTTTGGGATTTGATATTAAATCATTTGTTCTATAAGACAAGATTATAGTAAGTACGATCCACATCGAGTGCTGGCCCTCTGTAGATTTGTCTTTGACTAAGTTAAGTTTATGGAATATCTATACCAGTCCCTTACAATGGTTTGCAAGATGGTTTTCAAGATTATTCGTAATTGGTTGAATCTTATGTAGGTGTCCTATGATTGTAGCTTTTTACTAAACCTGATATATACTTATGTGTAAATAACTATGCCTGTGGTTTTCTGTTCGGTAATGCCCAGCAAATTTTACATATTCTGCAGCATTTTTTTTTAAATACTGCAAGCAAAATTTTTAAAAAATAGAGCCAGCAAATCAAATCAAAAGCATGATGATTAGGAACCTTACAAGTAAACTTAAAAAATCAGGCAAGCATTTCACAAAATACAGCAAGAAATTTAAAAACAGAAAACCAGGGGGCAAATTATGAACAACGGCAAAAAACTGAATCGATAAACATGAATGTGAGTGAAAATAATGATGATAATAATTTTCCCGCTGGCCAGCAGTAAAAAATGTCAGTTAAGGAATGCTTCTTCAATGGGTTTTTGGTTAGCAGATATGAAGTATCTTAATGTCATCTTTAAATTGACAAGGTGAAAAGAGACCATATTTGAGCTGAGATTGATAACACTCAAAAGACATTATTTGAGAATCATCACCCTTGTGTATTAGGCAATCAACACTCAGAAAACATCCAAATTAAGCCTTGTCAATCGTTTGCGATTTCTCGTGTAACTTCCACATGAAGTGATAAAAAAAAAACACGTCTGGACTGTACAGTTTTTTAAAAGTAATTGTGAGAGGATATAAAAATAGATACTTTATAAAAACACTAAATGCAGGAAATACTTATGCAAGCAAAATGCAACTCCAAAGCAAAATAAACTGTACTAAAGACCTGCCTCAGTTCAAAGGAGATCCGTGTATGATATCTTAGTAACTAAAACGATGCATTGTTGCCAATCAAAGTATCCTTAGAAATAGGAAAATAAAGATTCGAGCTCTCATTCACACTTTCTGCATAAAGTAGTTACTTGCAAGTTTTCAATATATGCGTAATGTGAAAATTCGAATAAGTTCATGAGAATTAATTTTTGGGGTCTTCAAGTTAGAAAGCAGTGAAAGAGGAAAAAAGTCACGTCTCGCGAGACGGATTCGAACCATCGACCTAAGGATATCAATGTCTACATCTACAGTCCTCCGCTCTACCAACTGAGCTATCGCGAGTTGACAGCTAGGGGTTTTGAAATTGCTATTTGACACTCGAAATGATCACATGCCAACATCTATTACTGTTCACCTAGAGTTTTGGAGGTTGAGTTTTGCTTTGTTTTTTTTAAAATAAGATAATTCTGCTATTTATTCCTGTAAGTACAAAAATTGATACAATAAAATCAACATGGTCTACTAGTATTGGGCCTTTTATTGACGAAATGTTGCTCTTTGTCAAAGGTGGAGACTCGAAAAATATCTAAAGATCATTCAGTTCAGATAAAACGCAAAAAAATACAGCGCTCAAAAAAACGGACACTTAAAATGAATAGCGATTGAATTGTCAAACACACTCAAGAATTCTACAAAAACCTTTATTCCTCCCAATGATGGACACAAGGCAACAAAACAGAATATAAGTTATGAGTTACCTCTTTAAAGAATTGGTCCGTGGGAGGTGGGACAAACAATTGAATAAACAAAAAGGATAGCCTCTTGACCACACAACATTAACATTGACATACTCACAGAAGCTGGTGTATCTATTATCAGAAAACTAGCCATTCTATTCAGCTCATACTCTAAGAAAATTGGAACACAGCAATCATAATGAAAGAACTGAACAACAATTGGAAGTATATCGTGGAACCTAACCAAAAGATCCAGCCTCAAACTGAGAACCATGAAACGTACACATGGAAAAAATCATACTAGACATCACGTAGAAAGAACACAAACTAGTGCAGTATAATAGGAAAGCAATAAAAGTAAGGGATATCATAGGATCCATTCAAAAACTCAAATGACAATGGGCTGGTTATGTTGCAATAATGTCTGACAACCAATGGATGATGATGAAATGGACAAGTTCAGAAAGTATTGCATTTGCAACTCCCATGAAAGTGAGATTTGGCAATTCTTGGGGAAGGTTTATGTACAATGAAAGACACTAAAAAGATGATGATGATGATGATGATGATGATTTGCTTTTGCTCTCATTCCGGTGATAATGATCTGATTTACTCCTAACTATTTAACACTAAAAGTCCGACTGTTTATCTCTATGTGATCTCTTGGTAGCGGAAAAGGTGCATTTTTGCCAATCTTGGTATCCCTAAAAATGAAAAAAAATGAAGTTCTCATTAAGCATTTATTCTATCCACAGGGAATATCCAGATTGTTTTACACAAGCAATTTTTGATATTACGGAAGTACAGAATGTCTCCTACGTTCTTGACCTTGAAAATGAGATTCTTTTATCATTATAATGATTAGATTCATCATTATCTAACCCTAAAAGTCTGATTCCGACTATCTGTATGGGATCTCTCAGTTGCAATGCATTGTTGTCAAATAAAGTATCCTGAAAAAAATCTAGATACATAAAAAGCTCCAATTTACTGCCGAAAGTTGCTGCAATTTCCTATTAACAAGTTTTCAGCTGGATTACATAAACAATATTCAATATATGCATTAATAACAGAAGTCTCATATGTTCATGGAGATGAGATACTGATTCTCTCAGCTTGAAAGCACATCTCTTGAAAAAACATATCTCGTGAGACGGATTTGAACCATCGACCTAAGGATATCTGTTACCACAACTACAGTCCTCCGCTCTACCAACTGAGCTATCACGAGTTGACGTTTTTACTGACTTGAAATTGCTGTATAACAGCGATTGTGATCACATGCCAACTTTCGATACTGTCAAACTATAATTTTGAGGGTTCGAGTAGTTATTTTAGATTGAATAAATCTATTCTCTTTTTTCTTGTAAATGCAAATAATAATAATAAAATTAACATGGTCAAGTCTGGAGCTTTTTAACGACGAAATGTTGCTTTTAGCCAAAATTTAGGACTCAAAAACTATCAAAAAGGCTTCCGGCAGAGATTGAATGCAAAAAACTTGTACGTTCGAAAATGGAAACGCAAAAATGGGTAGCGATCGAATAGTCAAATATGCTCAAGAATTCTACAAAAAAATTTATTCCTCCTAACAAGGGACACAAGACAACAAAAAGATATATGTTATGATTACTAGTTTGAAGACTTAGTCCGAGGGAGGAAGAACAAGCTATCGAACAAACGAAGAACGGAACAGCCTCTTGACCTGATAACATCAACATTGATATAGACAAAAAAGTGGTGAACTTATCAGGAAACTGGCAATTCTATCCAACTTATACCCTAAACAAAGTCCAAGAAAATTGGAACACAGCAATCATAATGCTATCAAATAAGAAAAGGAATCCAAAAAACAAACGAAAACAAACAAAGTAACTAAAGGGGCTATATCATGGAACCTAACCAAAAGATTCAACCTAAAACTGAGAACCATGTAATGTGCATATAAAAGAATCATACTCGACATCGCATGGAGAGATCACCGAACAGATCAGTAGATCAGAAAAACAACAGGAGTCAGAGATATCAAAGGATGCATTCAAAAACTCAAATGGCAATGGGCTGATCATGCTGCAATAAAATCTGGCAACCATTGGCTGATGAAATGGGGTGATGAAATAGACAAATTCAAAGAGTATTGGCTCCGTGAATCACATTATAGCAAAATCTGGTAATTCCTGAGAACGGACAATAGACGCGTAAGAGCTGCTGTTGATAATGATGAATAAGATTGTTGGTTTTGCTTTGCACTCATCCAGGTGATAATGATCTTATTTATTTCTATCTGGAACTAAAACTCTGATTCTGTTAAACCCCATGCAATCTCTTGGGAGCTGATATTGTGCAATATTACCAATCATGGTATCCCTAAAAAAAAAAAGGAAAAATGATCTTCTCGTCACATTTTTATAATATCTGCAAGAAGCAGCTGACATTACTCACTGGTGGGTTTTCAGCTATATTTTCATAAGGAATTTTTATTACGGTAATGAAAATGATCTCCTGTGTTTATCTTGATGAAATCCAGTTTGGAAGTAGAAGAAGGGTTAGTGAAAAAAGTTTCCTCTCGCGAGACGGATTCGAACCATCGACCTAAGGATATCAGTAACTACAACTACAGTCCTCCGCTCTACCAACTGAGCTATCACGAGTTGATGGTAACGTAATATTGAAATTGCGATTTGAGAGTGGATTGATCACATGTCATTCCTTACAATTTGAATCAGATGTTTTATTACAACTGTTCACCTGAAGTTTTGGGAGCGTTTTTTTCGATGAAACAATTCAACAATCTTTGTTCTTATAGATAACGATGATCGATACTATAACATCAGCATGGTCTCGGGCATTTAAAAAAAAAGTCTGATGGTGTCAATTGGAAGATTCTGTGTTGAAAAAAACGTACAAAAAATCGATGAAATAACTAAAGTGTGTTAAACATTTTTATTAAGTATGTACTCACTGTCTTATACCTAAAAAAAAACATGCAAATTTTACGTGTAAATAATAATATAATCGATGAAAAAATCATTTGATAATCCATTATTGTCTAATTGAATTCTCGAATAGTGGAACCTAAAATATGAAAAAGGGAGATAATGTGGTCTTTCATTTTTCTTATCGACCAGAAACTCAGTTTGTGGTTTTAATTAGGCATTAACATTTTAACAGCATTCTTATCTTGAAGGATAAAACCATTATTTAATTTCCCTCGAACCGTCCACCTTATTGTAAAACTCCTGTTCAAAATCTGTCGTTTACATTCTTCTCATACCGTTAAAATAATATGTCTTATACATGAAGAAAAATCCTTCTCACAAAGTACACATAGAATTTTTTTGATTTCAATAATCAAATAAACTTAAATAAACAAAGATATTTTCATAATTTCTCGTTTGCGATGTATAAAAAAGGTACAGTGATAATATGCAATCAAAAGAAAAGTTGGAGCGGAGTTGGACCATGCAGTGATTATATATATATATATATATATATATATATATATATATATATATATATATATATATATATATATATATATATATATATATATATTCTCTGAATTAGGGAATACGATTCTGGAAGCTGTTAATACAACATTTATTTTTCACATATTCAGGCAATCATTCAAATAGTGCTACACTTGTTTGCCACTGAAATCCATTCATTTGGGCGTGCTCTTGGATTATTTGTTCTTTTAGTAGTAAAACTGATCCACACTGGGTGCCCGTCATTTTTGTTTTGTCTCTATCTCATCTATTAAATCTGTTAAATCTAAAAAAATATCTAAATCACATCCTTGCAATGGTTAGCAAGATGATTTCGTAGATCATTAGCAATTGGTTCAATCTTTCATTGGTGTCGTATACTCGTGGCCTTGTACCAAACTTACGATATACTAAAGTGAATGAGAATGCTTCTGTCTTGCCATCGGGAAATACATAGCAAACTATGAATTTTCCCTTGAAAATTGAAAAGCTATGGCAAGCATAATCGAAAATAGAGGAAGCAATTCTAATTTACAGCAGGTAAATTGGAGACCTTAAAAGTAAATTAAAAAAATTTGAAAAAAAAAAAATGCCACTTAAGAAGGATCCTTATTCTCAAGATATGATGCTGTGTTTATTATGGGATTGGAAGAGACCCCTTCTTATGAGATCCTTCCAGAATGACCAAAAGATTGATTCAAACGTGTAATAATCACAATTAGACCAATTGGAGGCGGTGATCGGCGTACAGACAGTATCCGCCCCGAATTAACTAGAAATAAGGGCGTGAATTTCCCTAATGGTGACACAAAACTGCCCTTACATTGTGTAACCAGATCAAGATGGTTATCGCTTGTCTAAAAAATGTTTACTTATCCATTGTATACATGATAACATGATTAGCTGCTTCTATTGTGTATATGAGGAACATGAAAAATCGAAAAATTCATATAAAAAATTGCGTCATTTATTAGAATAAAATAATCTCGTACGTATTTACACAAAGATACAATAAAGTTCAGTTAATATCTCAGATTCACTGATTTAATTCATTTAGTAGAGACTTTTTTGATTGCTAACTAGTTTTCATATATATATATATATATATATATATATATATATATATATATATATATATATATATATTAAATGAGGGATTTGTAATTCTTTTGTTTTGACTGATTTTACGATGATTCTATTGCACACCATGTCTTTGAATTGAAAACAGCAAAACTTTATTGCATACAATTACAAGATATCCATTTATTTATTCCCATATTATGTCTCTTTTGGCATCTCATCATATTCTATTTCAAGATCTTATTCCAGTTCAATATTATCTCTGCACACATTGCTTCACTTTACTGTATTCTTTATAACTTAAACTCTTCGAAAGATTTTCTTCTCTGAGTTCCCTATACTGACCATTTAATCCATCTTTTGCACCATTTTCTCAAAACCTGTCAATCCTATTTTCAAAGCGGATAAAATTACCTTCATGCTCCACATATTCAGTCAATTTATTTCAATAGTGAAACACTTGTTTGCTTTTGGAATCCATAGATTTCTTTGGGATGTACAATTAGATTATTTGTTTTATTAGACAAGATTGGAGTAAGTACAATCTGCATTGAGTGCTGACCCTTTTTAGTTTTGTTTGGTTTTCAAGATCATTTGTAATTGGTTTTATCCTATATTGGTGTCTTATAATCGTGGCCTTGTACTGAACCTGATATATACTTATATTTAAATAACGATGCTTGTGCTTTGCTGTTTAGTAATGCCCATCAAATTATGAATATTCAGCTGGAAGTGAGTGAAAATAATGAATTTTCCCGCTAGCCAGCAGTAAAAATTGTCAGTTAAGGAGTGCTTCTTCAATGGGTTTTGGCTTAGCAGATATGAAGTATCTTAATGTCATCTTTAAATTGACAAGGTCCAATCTTGACAAGAGACCATATTTAAGCTGAGATTGATGACGCTCAAAAGACATTTTGCCTAAATCAAGACATCATTTGAGAATTATCAATCCTGTGTATTGGATAACCAACACTCAGAAAATATCCAAATTGAACTTTGTCAACCATTTGCAATTTCACATGTGACTTTCACAGAAGGTATGGGACCGTAAAGTTTTAAAAGAAATTGTGACAGGAGATAAAGATGAATACTTTATAACAACAGAAAACGCAGAAAATACTTAGGCAAGCGAAATACGACTCCAACACAAAATCAACCGTACGAAAAACCTGCCTCAGTCCAAAGAAGATCTGTATATCATATCTTAGTTGCTAGAACGAGGCATTGTTGCCAATCAAAGTATCCTGAGAAAAAGGAAAAGAATATCGAAGCTCCCATTTACAATTTTAGCAAGAAATAGCAACTAGCAAGTTTTCAGCTCAACTCAACTCAAACTGCTTTTTTATCAGCTCGTTCGATATATACAATTATCAATATATGCGTAACGTAAGAATTTGAATATGTTCATGGAGATGAATTTTTTGGGTCCTTAAGTTTGAAAGCGGTGAAAGAGAAAAAAGTCACCTCTCGTGAGACGGATTCGAACCATTGGCCTAAGGATATCAGTGATCACAACTGCAGTCCTCCGCTCTGCCATTGAGCCATTGCGAATTGACTGATAGCCGCTTTGAATTGCTCGTTTGAGCCTGAAATGATCACATGCCCACTTTTATTACTGTCCACCTAAAGTGTTCTGGATTGAGTTTTTCTTTAAAATAAGATAAATCTGGTATTCTCCTATATAAGTACAAAAAACGATACATAAAATAAACATGGTTTATTGATATAGTGTCTTGTATTGACAAAATATTGCGCTTTGCCAAAGTTCGGGACACAAAAACTATTAAAAAATCTTTCAGTGCAGATGAAACGCGAAATATAATGCGCTCAGTAAATAAGACGTACAAATGAATAGCAATCAAATTATCAAACATGCTCAAGAATTCTACAAAAAACATTAATTCCTCCCAACGAAGGACACAAAGCAATAAAACAGAATATAAGTTATGAGTTATCTGTTTGAAGAGTTAGTCCGTGGGAGGTGGGACAAGCAACCGAACAAACGAAAAGAAGAACAGCCTCTTGACCACACAACATTAACATTGACATATCATAGGATCCATTCAAAAACTCCCCCCCCAAAAAAACAAAAACAAAACAAAATAAACTCAAATGGCAATGGGCTGGTCACGTTGCAAGAATTTCTAACAACCGATGGATGATGAAATAGACAAGCTCAGAAGGTACTGGATCGGCCGTTCCCATGATAGAGACATCTGGCAATTCTCAAGGAAGTTCTATGTACAATGACTGACACTAAAAAACTGATGATGATGATAGTGGGATTCACTTTCACTCTCATGCTCGTGATGATGATCTGAATTATTTGTAATACTAATGTGAACTTTTGGTAACTGAAAAAGTGCATTTTTACCAATCATGGTATCCCTAAAAAAAGACGATGTTATTATGCAATTTCAGTATATACAGGGAGTAGCTGGCAGAGTTTCTGCTTGTTTTACTGGAATACAGTTTGAAAGCAGCAGAAAAGGAAGAATCAAAAGTCACCTCTCACAAATCGTATTCAAACCATATACCTACGGATATTGGTGACCACAGACCTCTGCTCTACCGACTGAGCTATCGTGAGTTGACAGATTAGTTTCATTTAAATTTAAATTGCTATTTGGCATTGGGAATGATCAAATATCTTTCCTCTCGATGGGAGTCCGATCTATAAGGTCAACTTCTTATTCTGTTCACCTAAGTTTAAGGAGATTGAGGGTTTTTTTTCTCCAGATGAAACATTTCTACAATCTTTGTTCTTATTAATAACAAAGATCGATTCTATAACATGAAGATGGTTTCCCCCATCCATCGAACATTTTCTCGATAAAATATCGCTGTATATTTTTTTTGCTCTCGTTCTTGGGTAGGTATAAGTCTGAAATGAACTCTAGTTTTGAACTTTGAAAATTCATTCAATTTTTATCTTTTCTCAATACACTGTAGGAACCTTTTGCTTGCTTACTAGTTTTCATCTCTATATATTTTTCAGCATTGTTTTGTTTGTGTGTGTATGTCACGCTTTTGAAACCTCCTAAACATCGGTGCATCCCAGCAGAATTTGTTATTAGTCAATGGACACGATAGAATTTTCAAAGTAGATATTTTAAATGAGTATGAAAAAAGAATGTCTAGTCTGCGTTGTCGCTGACCCTAATGAAAATGATCTGACTTTCAATTATTAAATTATTTTTCTCATAATATTAGTGTTCTGAACTAGTCTATCTGTAAATGACATATTAGTAGCAGAAGCTGTGTTTTGTAACTAGAGGTATTGAATCAAGATACCTCTGAGATACACTAACTTGAACAATGCAAAAAATCATGAAGTTTGCTTCCACACTAATTGCAATGAAATGAGCTAATTTATTCAATTCATACTAAAAGCCGAATTCTGTGATCACTCAGTGGCTGAAACTGTGCATGGTTGTCAATCGAGATAATTTCTAGCGGCAGTTATTCAACAATTCTGATATGAACAATCTTCAGTATAAGCATGACAAAGGAAATTTCATGAATTCATGATTTCTCAGTTTGAAAGCAGTGAAAGAATACAACTGGATTCGAACCATAAACCTAAGGATATCAGTGACAACATCATCAATCCTCTGCTCTACCGACAGAGCTATCAACAATAGTAACAGTAATGCTGCATTGAACTTACTATTTGAGGGTGTAAATGATCACATGTCATTCCAAGCAATGGAAGTCAGATAATTCGGACCGACTCTTATCATCGGCTGCTTAGTCGTGCGATTTCAAGTTTCTTCCTAAATAAACCTATTGTGCAATATTTCTTCTTATTTAAATGATAGATTGATGAGACAGATTTGATATGATTTCCAGGTTTTAGGCATTTTATAGACGGAATGTTGTTTTGCCGTTGAAAGTCTGTTGGTGTTTACTCATAGATATAAAGGGGAAAAACAAAATAAAAATCGATATTTTTATCCCATTCAATTCTAAAACGCAGTAGTTAAATAAGAGATTGGCCATGCAGTAGCGAGTCTTTAATCTAAAGGTTTCGGTACTAGTCCTTTCAGTCCTCCGATTTACCAACAGAACACTTGCTAATTGCCAAATGAAATGCCAACTAAAATTGTAAAAATTTCTTTTGATGAGATCTTGATCCTTTGAATGAAAATAATTCAGTTCGACTTCAAAGATGAAACCAAAAAAAATAGAGTCACGCAAGACATATTTGAACAACCGACTTACAGAATTCACTATCAACGACTACAGATTTCTGCTTAACCAACTGAACTGTTGCAAATGCCTAAGTCAGTTTTGAAAATAGTATCAAACTCACTAAATTATCAGAAGTCATTCCGCGTAAAATTGATACTGTTATCTTTTTTGCAGTGGAATGACTATTCAGTTATTATTTGTCATTTTACAAGTGTTTGGGATAGCAAATCTCTCACCATAATTTCAGTTCCCTTTTATTGGAACTACTCTGAAATTTATTATACTTCCAATGACAATTTTACCTCAGCTTGTTTTACTGCAACAGCAACCATAGAGGTTGATATACCAGAGACAAAAGTCTGATGATTAATGGAACTAGATGAATTTTCTCTCATTTTTCCTTTTAACGGTGCATTGCCATGTTTGATATTACTGTTAAGTATGTATGTTCGATATTCTTTACAAGAAAATGAATGAAATGTTTCACTTCTATTAGAAATTTGATCAAAGCAAATCTAAATTCAGCTAAATCAAGAAATTAGAAAAAATGTCTTGGTGATTTGCGAAAGAATAATGATATATTCAGGTCTGCATTCACTCTGATCCCGAGAGTAATGATCAGATTTATCATTATCTAATCCTAAAAATCTGATTCCTACTATCAGTATGTGATCTCTTAGTAGCTAAAATGATTTATTGTTGCCAAATAAGGTATCCTAAAGAAAATAAAATTTGGAGTTACCATTTACGATTTCTACCGGAAGTAAGTGTAATTTCCAACCGGCAAGTTTTAAGCTGGTTTTGCATAGATGATATTTAATTTCTGCATGATAACTGAAGTCTTTCATGTCCATGGAGATAAAATATTGGGCTCTCTCAGTTTGAAAGCAGAGAAAGAAAAATCACATCTCGCGAGACGGATTCGAACCATCGACCTAAGGATATCCATAATCACAACTACAGTCCTCCGCTCTACCAATTGAGCTATCGCAGTTAACGTATATACTCAATTGGAATTGCTATTTGACAACGATAAATATCATATGCCAACTTATAACACTGTCCACCTCAAGTTTTGGGGGGTTGAGTATTCATTTTAGATACGATAATTCTACAATCTTTTCCCTGGTAAATGCAAAAAAATGATTATTAACACGGTTTGCTAGTTTGGAAATTTTTATCGACAAAATGTTGTTTTTTCTGAAAGGTACGGACTTGAAAACTATTATAAAGGCAAATCAAACGCAAATAACAGGTGCGTTCAAAAAATGGAGACGTAAAACTGGATAGCAATCGAATTGTCAAACACGCTCAAGAATTAAAAAAAAAAGAACAATATCCCTCCAAACAAAGGACCTATGACAAACAAACAGAATATAAGTTGTGAGTAAACAATTTGAAGAGTTACTCTATGGGACGTGAGACAAGCTATCAAATGAAGGAAAAAGGAAACAGCATCTTGACCAGATAACACTAACATCAATATACTGGAAAAAGCTGGTGAACTCATAATCAGAAAACTGGCCATTCTATCCAAATTATACCAAAAGCAAAGTCCTAGAAAATTGGAACACAGCAATCATAATGCTATTACATATGGGTATCCGGAGGAACTAAACAACGAGAATAGATATACCATGGAACTTAACCAGAAGATTCAGCCTCAAACTGAGAACCATGTAACGTGCACTTTGGAAAAATCATGCTCGACATGTTCAGCAACTGATGTTCAAAGCTCCTGAATTCAGGAAATTGGAATAGACTTTGACAATAGAGGGAGAGGAAATACATCACCCCTTGCAAGACGGATTCGAACCATCTGAGCTATTGCAATTTAGCAGTACAAGTACATTGTATTTACACAATGTAGATTAGTTAATATCTCAGACACATAGACACACACACACACACACACACTTATATATATATATATATATATATATATATATATATATATATATATATATATAATTGGCAATGTTTATTCGTTTCTGTATGTCAGGCTATTGAAACCTCCTAAATAGGCGCACCCCAACTAAATTTGACATAATTTAGTCCAGGAACATGATCAAATTTTCAAAGTAAATTTTGGGGATGATTATTAAACAAGATATCAGGTCTGCATTCCCACTGACCCTAATGAAAATGAACTGATTTTCAATTATTCTTCTCATAACAATAGAGATCTGAATTAGTTTATCTGTATACAACTTCTGAGTTGCAGAACCTGTGCATTTTAGCCAAATGTATTTGATTAAGGTATCTCTCAAATGCTCTAACTTGAGCAATGCAAAAAAAGTGTGAGGTTTGCTTTCACGCTCATCCAGATGAAAAAGATCAGATTTATTTCTATTTATTAATGTAATGATAAAAGTCTGATTACCTTTATCTGTATATAATCCCTAAGTAGCTGAAACGATGCATTTTTGTCAATCAAAGTATTTCTGTTGGGAGTAATTGAAATTCCAACCTGGAGGTTTTTTTTATCTCACTTGACGTGAACTATATTCAATACGAGTGTAATGAAGGAAGTCTCATAAGTTCATGAAAATGGCATAATGGGTTCATCCAGTTTGAAAGCAGCAAAAGTGGAAAAGAAGAAAAAAAAACCTCTCCCGAGACGGATTCGAACCATGGATTTAAGGATAATCACTGAAAACTTCTACAGACCTCCGTTCCGCCAACGGAGCTATCGTGATTTACCAAAAGAAATCAATATTTTTAATGGATTCGATTCTAAAATAGTGAACCCTAAGTAAGAAATAAAAGAAAACAAAAACAGCCCTCACCAAAATTATAGTTGTAAAGTGATACGCGAGGATAACATTTGACATGTCTCAGATATTAATGTAAATTTATCATCCCAGGTACTTATGAACTTTTTTCAATTTAATGAATTAATAAATATACTTCAAAATGAAAATAAAATGTAATGTTCCATTTGTTATATATATATATATATATATATATATATATATATATATATATATATATATAATTACGTATGTACGTATGTATATACAAAAGTTGATCATCTTCAGTTGGTTGGGGAAACAGAGTGAAGCTTGAAAATGGTTAAGCTTAATCAATCAATTGTAGCCAGTCCAAATATTTCAATACTAGCGTTCACATTCTTCCAATATATCAACAGAGCTCTTGCCAATTGCCAAATGAGTTGCCATCTGAAAGAGTGAGAATTCTTTTCAATGAAATTTTGATCTTTAAATTTTTTTTAAAAATTCAGTCAGAATTCAGAGATGAAAACGAGAAGATAAGAGAGTTTTGCGAGACTTGTTCGAACAATTGATCAACAGATTTCAGTATCAACGACTGTAGTCCTTCACTCAACTAACTGAACTGTTACAAGATGACCAAGACAGTTTGAAAAATAGTATCAGACATGGTTAATGATATCAAGTCATTCACTGTAAAATCACCTCATAATATCTATTTCTCAGTACTGACAACTTTATGTCATCAATTTCTGTTAAATAGTTTTCGTGGAGTCTCCATACCTCTAACTAGCAATATCACATTTGTCATAGCAGAGGAAGAAATCTGATTAAGCTTATTTACGGTGAATGACATAATCATTTACTGTTTGACTTTACTTCCAAAAGTTTGTAGTAGGGTATCTCACAATAGTTAAGTTAACAGACTAGTCATTGAAAATTTTAGGTCGATGGTTTGAATCATTCTGTGTATCAGGTGAGATGAATTTTTCTTAATATCTATGATATGTCATACGTAATTTTTGCATATCGGTTTACACCTGTAATTCCAGCAAAGATTGTTCTTCCTATTCTAGTTAGAGTTGGAAGAATAAGTCAACTACAGAGCTAGTTTGACAATTAGACAGAGAGTTCATAGGAAATTTTGAAATGTTTTAATTTTCCAAAATCAAATGGCTGTTAGAATTTGATGCCAAACCAAAACCACAAATAAAATTATGAATCGACAAAAAAAATAAAAAGAAACCTAACCATTCCTTTCATTTTTTATTTATCCTTTATTATTTGAGAATTGAATTGAATGAGAATAGATTGAATTTTCTCTTTCCTTTGTTTACCTATAGTAGGAATATTTTGACTTCAATTATGCATAATTTTTTTGAAGTATAGGCCTGTCACTTTAAACTGAATTGAAATGTAGAACAAGTATAGTAATTTCAATTATATTTTTCTTCTGATCATTTAAGCTTACTCTAGCTGACAATACACAATGAAACAACATTTTGATGATTAATGCCTGGAGGTAATAAACCATGTTGATCTTATTGTTCTAATCATTTTTATTGATGAAAAGACAGATTATAGAATTGTTTCATCCGACAAAATTCTCCAACCTTTAGGTGGCCAAAAAAATCAAAAACTGGCTGACATATCTGACTTCAGGACTGTTACCGTTGTTGCTGATAGTCTTAGGTTGATGGATCAAATCTTTATATAATATTTATTACTTTGTTCGTACAAAAAGCAAATGCAATCGAAAGTTTAAATTTTTCCTTAGAATAAATCACGAAATACAACGCACTATTCTGAGGCTCAATCGTGAACTCGAAGCTGATTAGAATTGCAAAAACTGGTAGTTGGTTTTGTGGGGGAGATTCAGCATTCTGGGCCCGACTGTCAATTTGTATATGGCCTGTATGTGATCTCTTAGTTGCTAAAACGATGCATTGTTGCAAAACAAGGTATCCTGAGTAATAAGGAAATGAACTTTGGGGATCACATTTAAGATTATTGCCGGAAATAGCTGGAATTTCCAACTGGAAAGTTTTCAACTAGTTTTACATAAACAGTATTTGATATATGCGTAATAACAAAAGTCTCATATGTTCATGAAGATAAAATATTCAATTCTCTCTGTTCGAAAGCAAAAAAAGAGGAGAAAAGACTCTCACGAGACGGATTCGAACCATGGACCTATGGATATCTGTTATCTATAACTACTAGCCCCCACTCTACCAACTGAGCTATCGAAAATTAACATTTTTTGCGATGTTGGAATTGCTATCTGACAGTGATAATGATCACATGCCGATTTTTAATACTGTCCACTTCAAGTTTTAAGAGCTTTTTTTTAGATGAAATAATTCTACTATTTGTTTCTCGTAAATGCAAATAAATGATAATAAAATTTACATAGTTTACTAGTTTTGATGCTTTTAGTCAAAGGTAAGGACTCGGAAACAATGGGCTCCCAGTAAAGATTGAACGCAAACAACTACTACGTTCAATGGATGGAGATGTAAAAATGGATATCGATCGAATTGTCACACATGCTCAAGAATTCTACAAAGATCTTTATTCTCCCAAACGAGGGACACAAGGCAACAAACAGAATATAAGTTATGAGTTACCAGTTTGAAGAGTTACTCCCTGGAAAGTGGGAAAAGCTATCGAGCAAACGAAAAGAAGAACAGCCTCTGGCCCAGATAACATTAACATCGACGTACTCAAAAAACCTGGTGAAAGTACTGTAAGATAACTAGTCATTCTATCAAACTTAAAACAGAACACAGAGTCCCAGAAGATTGGAACACGGCAATCATAATGCTATTACATTAGAAAAGGAATCTGAAGGGACTATAGGAGCTGAAACATGAAATTTAATCTGAAGATCCAACCTCAAACTGAGAACCAAATAATGTGCACATGGCATAAAAACACATGGAGAAATAAAAAATGCTCAGTATATTAAAAAAAAAAACGACAGGAATCAGGGATATCAAAGAATCTATTAAAAAAACTCAAATGGCAATGGGCTGGTCATGTTGCAAAAATGTCAGACAACCAATAGATGATGAAATGGTGTGATGAAATAGACAAGTTCAGAAAGAAATGGCTCCACGATTCCGATGATTTAGAGGTCTTGCAATTCCCAGGAAGGTCTCTGTACAACGACAGACGCTCAAAAGCTGATAACAAATAATATCGTAAGGTGTGCTTTTATCCTCATCCCGGTGATAATTAAGTGATTTTATTTCTATGGATCTAATATTCAAAGTCTGATTCTGTCTATCTCCATGTGATCTTACGGTGGCAGAAATGGTGCATTATTAACAATCATGGTATCCCTAAAAAGAAATTCTCATCACACATCTACAATACCAGCAGAAATAAACTGAGATTTAATACTGGGGAAAGAGTCAATGGGTTACACATAACTAATTTTTAATATCACGGTAATTGAAAGAGATACATGAGTTCATCAAATTGAAAAAACTATTTGAAAGCGGAAGGAGAGTAATAGGAAAGGCAACATCTCGCGAGACGGATTCGAACATCGACCTAAGGATATCAGTAATTACGACTACAGTCCTCCGCTCTACCAACTGAGCTATCGCGAGTTGATATGGTTACATTGGAATTCTGAGTAATTGAAGTCAGATGTAGAAGTCCAACTTTAAATACTGTTCACCTGAAGTTTGGGACTTCGAGGGATTCTCTCGATGAGAGAATTCAACAATCTTTGTTCTTAATGATAACAGAGATCGATACTATAACATCAACATGCTTTACTACTTCTTTAGAGCATTTTCTCGACGAAATGCTGTTTTTTATGATTCCCTGCTTTGGGATTCTTGATGTTAGTTTTTAGTCGGTAAAAGTGAAAGACCCAAATCTCCATACAATTACAACATATCCATTTTTTCATTCCCGTATTATGTTTCTATTGCTGTCTCGTTATGAAATATTGTTTTATCAATATTTCTGAATTTTATTACAGTTCAACATCATCTCATCACACATTGCTTTGCTATACTGTATACTTGATAACTCACAGAATTCCCAATACTGACCATTTAATCGACCTTTTACGCCATTTTCCCAAATCTTGTCAATTCTATTTGCAAAGCGGTTCATATTCACGCAATTTATTCCAATAGTAAACTACTCGTTGAATGAAGAATTCGATAGATTTCTTTAGGATGTACAATTAGATTATTTGTTCTATTAGACAAGATTGCAGTAAGTAAAATCCACATTGAGTGCTGAACCTCTGTAGATTTGTCTTTGACTAAGTTAAGTTTATGGAATATCTATATTGGTCTCCTGCAATAGTTTGCAAGATGGTTTTCAAGATCATCAGTAATTGGTTTAATCCTATACTGGTGTCCAATAATTATGACCTAGTACTGAACCTTATATATACTTATATGTAAATAACTATTCCTGTGCTTTGCTGTTCGGTAATACCCAGCAAATAATACATATTCCACAGCAAGTTTAAATAAACTCTTGCAAGCAAAATAAAAAAAATAGAGCCAGAAAATCAAAACCACAGCATGTAAATTAGGAACCTCACAAGTAAACTAAAAAACAAGGCAAGCAATTCAGAAAATAGAACGAGAAATTCAAAAACAGAAAAACAGTGGGCAAATTATGAACTAGGGCAAGAATATACTCAAGTGAAATACATTGCAAATTATTAATAATCCCCCGAATTAAAAAAAAGCTATGGCAAGCAAAATCAAAAAAGTGAAGTAACTCAAATTTACAGCATTTAAATTGGAGACCATAAAATAAATCAAGAACAAAGGCAAGAAATTTAAAAACACAGAAAAATTTGATAAAAAAATATTACCTAAGAACAACCTCCATCATAAGAATATGATAGTGTGTCCATGAAGGGATTGGAAGAGACCCTTTATTATGGGTTCCTTCAAGAGACCTGAAAATTGATTTTAACGTGTGATAACCACAATTAGACTAATTGGAGACCGTGATTGGCGTGCGAAAAGCCTTTGCCTAGAATTAGCGATATATAAGGGCGTGAATTTCCATCATGATAACAAGAAAATGCCCTTTCATTGTATGATCAAAATTGTTTCCGCTTTGCAAAGAAATATTTACATATCCAAGGTATACAGAATTCTTTTGAAAATATGATTGGCTTGTGCAAGGTCAAAGCCCACTCTAACTTCTATTCAATCAAAAGATAAATGCTGCAACCGTTCTATTGTGTATATGATAAACGTGAAATATTGAAAAATACACATAAAAATCTGGTAATTTATTAGAATAAAATAATATCGGATGTATTTACACAATAGTACTTGTATAGTATTTGAAAAATTGTACGAACTGCGAGGAAGCAGACCTCAATGAGATGATCTGATTTCCATTTATTTCTACATAATATAATCGTTCAAAATTGTTTATCTGGTAGTATTGCCAAAAGCATTAGAAAAAAATCTTCACTTCTCACGAGACGGATTCAAACCATCGACCTAAAGTATCACTAATCGCATCTATAATCCTCCGCTCTACTAACTGGGCTATTGCGAGTTGACATCGAAATTGCAATTTTTAGTTGAAATGATTACATGTCATTCCTAGCAATTTGAGTCAGATGTTTCATTATAACTGTCCAGTTTTAGGAGTTTGTGTTTTTTTTTAGATGAAACAATTCTACAATCTTTGTTCTTATTAATAACAAAGATTGATAGTATAACGTAACAAAATGTGGGGATTTATTAAAATGAAATAATCTCGTACGTATTTAGACCAAAATACAATACAGACCTGTTAATATCTCAGAACTAAAAATTTATTTCATTTAGTAAGGATTATGGTTTTGTCACTCTCCTTCTTGTTTAGGTACAAATCTAAAATCAATACGAGTTTTGAAGTTTGAAAATTTATTCATTTTTTATTTTGATTTGATACTCGGTAAGGTCTCGTTTGCTTGCCGACTAGTTTTCAGTCATATATATAATCGGGCAGTGTTTGTTCGTGTACGTATGTCACGCTTTTGAAAACCACATATACCTGGGTACACCCCAACCAAATTTGACATCTTTAGTCAATGGACATTGTGAAATTTTCAAAGTAAATATTTTGGATGAGTTCTCACTGACCCTAATAAAAATGATATGATTTTTATGTATTTTTCTCATAATGTAAGAGGTCTGGATTTGTTTATCTGTATAATATCTCTTAGTAGTCGTAGCTTTGCATTGTAAGCAGACGTATTGGATCAAGGTATCTCTAAAATGCTATATCTTGAACAATACAAAAAATTGTGAGGTTTGCTTTTATGATCATTGCGATGAAAGGTGATCTGAATTATTTTTATCTATTTATCTAATATTAAAAGTGTGATTTTCTTTATCTGTATATTATCCCTAAGAAAGTGAAACAGCATCGTCGTCCATCAAAGTATTTCTGCTGGAAGCAAATGATATTCTTTTGCAAGGTTTTCATCTCGCTTGATGTGAACTATATTCAATACAAGTGTAATGAAGATGAAATGATGGGTTCATTCAGTTTAGAAGCAGTAAAAGAGAAGAAGAAGAAGAAAATAACATCTTCCGAGACAGATTTCAACCATTGACCTAAGGGTATCAATAACAACATCTACGGTCCCCCACACTACCAACTGAGCTGTTGCGAGTTAACAATTACATTGAAATTGCAATTTGATAGTGTAAATGATCACATGTCATTACAAGCCATGAAAGTCAGATAAATCTGACCATCTCTTATTACCAGCCACTTAGTTTTGGGATTTCAAATATTTCTTGATGAAATAATTCTACAATATCTCTTATTGACAACTGAGATTAATACAATAAAACTAAAATGATTTATTACCCTGGTCATTTTATAGATGAAATATTGCTTTGTTGTCGGAAGTCTGCTGGTGTCTCTTCAAAGATATGAAGGGAGAAACAAAATAGAATTGAAATCTTTATTCAATTCAGTTCTAAAAAAGTGAACCCTAAAAAGAGAATCAAAAATTGCTTTTTACTTATCTCGTCAACTAAAAACTCGTTTTGGAGTGTGAATTCGGCTTCAAATTCTAACAGCCTTTTGATCATGAAATATATAAATCATCTCCAGCCGGTCAGGGAGTTTATTGGAGTTTGACCATGCAGTAGCCAGTCTTTGAAATAAATGTTTCGGCACTTGCGACCACAGCCCTCTGATCTACCAACAGAGCTTTCATCGATTGCAAAATGAGTTGCCATCTAAAAAAGCATTTATTCATTCAGATGAAATCTCAATAATTCTAATAAAAAAAATTCAAAAAATAGAGTCTTGCCAGACACATTCGAACAACCAACTAACGCAATTCACTATCAACGACCACATTTCTCCACTCAACCAAATGAACTATTGCAAGATATATAAGTCAGTTTTAGAAATACTTTTAAACACAAAAATTATTACAAGTCATTCTGAATAAAATTGACGAATCATATTTCTCTATCCGCTCCGATAACTGAGCTATTGCTTGTAAGGGTCATGAAGACTTCCAAAAAACTAACAGAAAACGATGACATACAAAAAATATTAAAGAGAAAATAAGGACCCTAAATATTTGGTATTCCTCTCAATTCTTTCGAAACAGGTCCCAACCTTTTCGTTCGTTCATTATTTCTAATCTGTGTTGATTGCCATGTAATGAATTTCTGAGTAGCTCCAATAAAAAGTGACTGAAATTAAGATGAGAGATACTCCAACGAAACACTTGTAAAAGTATTATTATTTTTGCAGTTTTCATCTTTTATCTGTCTCATTCCTTAAACAATGAGAGTTTTTTTTATCATTTGTTTTATGATAACTCTGAAACACCACTGGTGTTTGAGGTGGAGACAGCAAATTATTTCCGATTACTTTTACTATTTATTTATCTATTGTGATTTTACAAATGTTCAAAATGATGAATCTCTCATCATTTTCAGTTCTTTCTTATTAGAACTACTCAGAAACTCAATATACTTCCAGTGGCAATGAGTGCAGATAAGAAACAATGTATAAGCTTTCAGTGAGACTCAAACTCAAATCCTTTTTTACCTCAGCCTGTTTTACCGTGACAACGACTCTAGAGCTTGATCTTCCAGAGACAAAAGTCTCATGATTAATGAAACCAGATAAATTCTTTTTATCATTTCCTGCTTAATGGTGCATCGCCATGTTTGATATCACTGTTAAGTATATATGTTTGATATTTTTACAAGAAAATGAATGGAGTGTTTCACTTCTGTTAGAAACTTGATCAGAACAGGGATGTCAAACAACTATGTTTTTTTATTACCATTGATTTTCACAAGTATTTCTTCCACCTGAAATATATTGCTTTCATCGTATTGACTGCTGATGTATTTCCTGCCTACGCTGTTTAATAATGACTGTACAATGATGTCTTAACTCGATTCTTACTTTTATTCTGAATAAATATGATTACCACAACTTCTCTATTGTATAAATGATAAATGAACAATCATGACAGCGTGATTTTTCAATCATATACTTATTTGTTAGAATGAAATAAACCCTGGTGTATCTGAAAGATACATTTTGTATTCATGCTAGACTTGCTACTTTAGCTCAATCGGTAAAAAAAGCAATCTATCAGGAACTTTGTTGAGATTTAAAATCTCGGTGGAGAACCGTTAGTTTTATCGGTGTATTCATTTATTAGACTGGAATTAGTGCTTGCATATTTCTAACGTACATTTTAGTAGATACATAATGCGTGCCAGTTTTGGCTGAGTCGGTTAAAGACATGACTATCAATCAACTGGTGGTGATTTTAATTCACGGTAGGGGATTGTCAATTTTTACTTCAAAATTTGGCAAAAATTATCCTTGTTTCTGCAGAGAAACAAATCCAACTTAAAATTCATCCTGGTGTTTGTAAGTTTTTGTAAGCTGATCAGTTAACTCAAGTTTTACGTCGTTAAATCTCTTGAACCAGTTTTTGAGAAAGGGACAAAGCGAGAAGATTGAGCTAATTTTCTTGGTATGGCATCGTAATCATTTACATTTTTATAACATTTCCTAAATGACGATTTGCCAGATACATACGATATTTAAATTTGCTAGAAGATGGACAGGGACCTATTTTTAAAAAAATGAAAAAGACGCCAAATTCCCTCTTTGATGTTTACTGCGAGTCATCATTTTGTGTTTAATTGTTTCGCCGGAAGTTTTCAAATCTCTAACTAGCAATAACTCATTTGTCAGAGCAGAGGAAAAAATCTGATTAAACCTATTTACGGTGAATGATAAAATCATTTTCTGTTTGACTCTTCTTCCAAAAGTTTATCGTAGGATATTTGGCAATTGTTAAGTTAACAGAGCTGTCATTGAAATATTTTGGTCGATTGTTTGAATTAGTTTCTGGAGAGTAAATATATATTTTTTTTTTTGTTTTTATCCCTGACCTTTAACCGAAAATGGCAAAATAAATGACCAAATTTACCATTGACTAAAACTGAAAGTCTGATTCCGAATATCTATATCTGATCTTTTTGTTGCTAAAATAATGCAATGTTGTCAAACATAGAATCCTCAAAAAATCGGAAAATGAGGTTTGTAGCTCCAATGAAAGATTCCTACCAGGAGTAGGCAGAATTTCCAACTGGTAAATTTTCAGTTTGTTTTACATAAAAAATATTTAATACATGCGTAATAACAGAAGTATCGTATGTCCATCGAGATGCAACATTGGGTTTTTTCAGTTTGGAAACGTAGAAAATTGAAGGAAAAAAAAGCACATCTCGCGAGACGGATTTGAACCATCGACCTAAGGATATCTGTCTTAACAACTACAGTCCTCCGCTCTACCAACTGAGATATCGCGAGTTGACGTCCTCATACCCCTGAAATTGTTATCTCACACTGATAATTATCACATGCCAACTTTTAATACTGTCCATCTAAATTTATGGGGGTTTGAATTTGTTTTTTTAATGAAATATTTCTCCGATATTTATCTTGTGATGGCAAACAAATTATTATACAATTAGCATGGTTCACTCGTTTTGAGCTATTCATTGAAGAAATGCTACTTTTTGTCAAAGGTAGGGACTCAAGAACTATTAAAAAGCCTTTCAGTACAGATAAAACGCAAATAACCAGTGTGTTCCAAAAATAGGGACGTAAAAATGAGCAGCAAAGGAATTGTCAAACTTGCTCAAGAATTCTACGAGAATCTTTATTCTTCCTAACAAGGGACACAAGACAACAAACAGAATATGAGTTATGAGTGACCAGTTTGAAGTGTTACTCCCTGGGAGGTGGGACAAGCTATCGAACAAACAAAAAAGGGAATAGGCTTTTGACGAGATAAAATTAATATTGATATACTCAAAAAAGAAGTGAACTTATCATCAGGAAACTGACTATTCTCTCCAACTTATACCCAAAAAAGAGTCCAAGAAGATTGGAACACAGCAATCATAACCAGGTATATCAAAGTATCCATCCAAAAACTCAAATGGCAATGGGCTGGTCATGTTGCAATAATTTATAACAATCAATAGATGAAGAAATAGTGTGATGGAATCGACAAGATAACCAAGTATTGGCTCTGCAACTTTCATGGTAGAGAGCTTAGGCTATTCTTGGAGAAGGTCGATGCACAACGACTGACGCTTAAAAGCTGCTGCTGCTGATGATGATAAATGTTATTATAGACTTTGCTTTTTGGTTCATCCAGGTGATAATAATCTGATTTATATCTATCTAATACTAAAAGTCTGATTCTGTCTATCTTTATGTTATCTCTGGGTAGCTGAATTGAAGCATTATTACCTATCATTGTATCCCTAAAAAAAGGAAGAATGAAGTTCCCATCACACATTCAAAATATCTACAGAAAGAAGCTGGCAATTCTTACAGGTGGGGCTTGAGCATGTTTTACTTATTCTTAATATCACGGTAATAAGGAAAGTCACCTGAGTTCAATAAGTTGAAATACTGTTTGAAAGGAGAGAAACAGTAAGAGGTAAAACAACACTTTTAACTAGACGGATTCGAACCATCGACTTAAGGATATCAGTGACAACACCTACAACCCTCTGCTCTACCAACTGGGCTATCGCAGGTTGACGCAAAGTGTGAAAGTTGATAGAAATTTGGATTGAAATTGCTCTTTGACAGTGGAAATGAGCCCATATGATTCCCAGCACTTTGAGTCAGATATATCAGTCTAACTCTTCATACTGTCCACCTGAAGTTTTGGGAGTTCATGGGGTTTTAGTTAAAACAATTCTACAATCTTTGTTCTTATCAAAAACGGAGATTGAAACTATACCATCAACATGGTTTACTACTTCTTTCGAGAATTTTCTCGACTAAGTACTGCATTTTTTGTAAAGAGTCTGTGTCTACTGGAAGATTCTAAAGTAGAAAACGTACAAATAATTGAGGAAATGACTGAGGTGTATTGAACATTTTCATTCACACACTGTAGTATACTGAAAAAATCTATGCAAATTTGAAGTCGAAATAATGATATCATCGGTGATCGAAGAATTACAGAAAGTTAGAAAAAAATTAGAAAAACACCATGATTAACAAAATTGAGAATACTGTAAGCAAGTCGAATTTACAGCATGTAAATTGGAGACCTTACAATTGAATCAAGAACTAATGCCGGAAATTAAAACCAAAATATCACAAATAGAACTATTCGAAAAAAAAAACTCTAACAAGGAACGATCTTCATCTTAAGAATGTGATGCTGTGTTTATGATGGGATTGGAAGAGACCCCTTTTCATGAGCCCCTTCTAGAGAACCAAAAAATTCATCCGGACGTGTAATAATCATAATTTGAACAATTGAAGGCAGTGATCGACGTACAGACAGTATCCACCCCGAATTAGCTAGAAATAAGGGCATGAATTTCCATCATGGTAACATAAAACTGCCTGATCATTGTGTGACTAGATCAAAAGGGTTACTGCTTGGCTAAGAAATGTTTACTTATCCGCGGTACATCTGTCAAAAATATGATTGCTGCAAATGTTATATTGTATACATGAAGGCTATGAACTATAGGAAAATTCATATGAAAAAATGAAATGATAAACGTATTTATACAATAATACGATAAAGTTTTGAAGACAGCTTCCTGTTGACCAAGAGTTCAAATCATTCAGCAGAAAAGTGAATTTCACATTTTGGTGTACACTCTTCATTCTAATGAGGATAGTTTTTGTTCCTTTCTTTCTTATTACGATTCAAAACTGAAATCAACTCTAGTTTTGGAGTTTAAAAATTCATTATTCTTTTATTTTTACTTGATACACTGTGAGAAACTTTTTGATTGCCAACTAGTTTTCATATGTGTATATATTTCGGCGATGTGTGTTTGTGTCTGTCTGTCTGTCACTCTATCGAAACTTCTTAAACATGGGCGCATCCCAACACAATTTAACACTTTTAGTCAAAGGATATAGTGGAATTTTTCAAATAAAGCTTTGGGATGAGGATAGGAAAAAATTTGTCGGGTTTGTGTTCTTGCTGACCCTGATGGAAATGATCTGATTTTTAATTATTTATCTCTTAATATTAGAGGCTTGAATTTGTTTATCTGTATACGACATCTTTGTAGCAGAAGCTGTGCGTTGTACTCAGAGGTATTAAATTAAGGTACCTCTGAAATACACCAACTTGAACAATGCAAAGAAGACCGAAGTCTGCTTCAACGCTCATTGCAATGAAAATGATCTGATTTATTTCTATCAATTTAATTCATACGAAAAACCTAATTTTATTCATCAGTATGTGATCTCTAAGTAGCTGAAATGATGCATGGTAGTCAATCAAGTTATTTCCTTTTGGAATAATTAGAAATTCCTATCGACTGTTCATTAGGTAGTTTAATATGAACGATTTTCAATATGACCATAATGAAGGAAGAGTTCATGAAGATGAAAAAATAATGGGTTCCTGCAGTTTGAAAAAAGCGAGGGAGAAGAAGAAAATAACATCTCGCGAGACGGATTCGAACCATCGACCTAAGGATATCAGTGTAAACATCTACAGTCCTCCGCTCTACCAACTGAGCTATTGCGAGTTAATGTTGAAGGTGCATCGAAATTGCTATCTCGCACATGATCACATGTCATTACCAGTCCTGGATGTCAGATAGATCGGATCAACTCTTATTATCAGCCACTTGGTTTTGGGATTTCTTTTTAGATGAATCAATTGTACAATATTTCTTCTCATTGATAACAAAAATAGATACAACAGAATTATTATGTTTTACTGGCTTTGGGCATTTTATAAACGAAACGTTGCTTTTTGTGGGAAGTTTGTTGGTATCTAATCTGTTGCAAGATGCCTTAGTCAGTTTTAGAAATAATGTCGAACACAATAAATGGTTACACGTCATTCACTGTAAGAATTCCGAATTCATATTTTTCTGTCTACTCTGATAAATGAACTATTGCTAGTTAGAGGCATGAAGAATTCCGAAAAACTATTCAACAGAAAATGATGACATACAAAAAACATTAAAGGAAATACAACCCCCTAAATATTAGGCATTCTTCCGAAATCTTTTGAAACAGGTCTCCACCTTTTCCCTTATTCATTTTTATAATCTGTGCTGATTGCCATTGGCCATGTAATGAATTTCTAAGTAGTTTCCATAAAAAGCAACTGAAATTAGGACGAGAGATACATTAGCCAGACACTAGTAAAATACTGTTGATATTTTTGTGTTGTTTTTTTTTTTTTTTTGACATTTGTCTTGAAAATGAGTTTTTTTTATTTTTTGTTCTATGATAACTGTAAAGCGTCTCTGGTCTTTGAGTTGGAGACAGCAAATTATTCTTGCATATTATTACTATTTATTCATTCATTTATTTATTGTGATTTTACAAGTGTTTGGGATAATTAATCTCTCATCTTAATTTCAGATCCTTTTTTATTGGAACTACTCAGAAATTTATTATACTTGTATTAAGCTCTCAGTGAGATTCGAAATCAAATCCATTTTTTTACCTCAGCCTGTTTTACCACGACAGCAGCCTTAGAGCTTGATCTACCAGAGACAAAAGTGTAATGATTAATGAAACCAAATAAACTTTTTTCTCATTATTCCCTTTAACGCTGTTAAGTATGAGTATGCTTGGTTTTTTTTTTTGCTTTTATCAGAAACTTAATTGGAACAGGGATGTAAAACGACTATGTTTTTTTTTATTACCATCGATTTCCACTAGTATTTCTTGCACCTGAAATTTATTGCTTTCATTTTATTGACAGAAAGGCGAGAAACGTGAGCTTATTTGCTTGGTATGGCATCGTAATCATTTACATTTAAATATAATTTTAAAAAAAATGATTTGCCAAACACACGTAATATTTCGATTTGCAGAAGAACGAACAGGGACCTATTTCGAAAAATTGCAAAAAAAGCTAAATTTCCTGTTTAATGTTTTTTGTCTGACATCATTTTCTGTTAAATAGTTTTCCAGGAAGTTTTCATCTTTCTAAAAAAAATTACTTGTAAGAACAGAAGGAGAAATCTGATTAAGATTATTTACGGTGATTGGCATAATCATTTACGGTTTGATTCAACTTTCAAGGTTTGTAGTAGAGTATTTCGCAATAGATAAGTTAACCGAACGGTTACTGAAAGTTTTGGGTCGATGGTTTGAATCAGTCTCTGGAGAGTATATTTTATTCTTGTTTCTATCGCTGACTTGCAGTTGAAAATCTATATCAAATAAATCAAGATTTTATGTATACATGAATTTTCACTCACTCAGGTAGCAACTTATTTGGCAATCTGTGAGATCTCTGTTGGAAGTCTATAAATGCTAGCACTGAAGATGACTTATTCAAGTCCGTCACACGTTTTAATTGATTGACTATTCTGACCCTGGAGATCTGGGTGTTTTTCGCTTTTGCCAAACGAAAACTAATGTCCAGATTTTCAAAGAATGGAATTTTAGAAAGTAAGGGATAACTTCTTTTTTATAATGAATACTTTGATCGGCAACAGAGCGCCGTTTTTCTGAAAACATAGAGAGAGGAGGAAAAAATGTTCCTTGCAAGACGAATCATAACAATGAACCTAAAGATATCAGTGACCACAACTACAGTCCTCCATTCAACCAACCAACCTCATTGGGGATTTTAAGTCTTTGTTCAGATGGAACATTCCCATAATCTTCTCACTTAATAACAAAGATTGATACAATTATATTAAAATGGTTTACTAGCTTTGACTATTTTGTCAACGAAATGTTGCTTTGTTATCAAAAGTCTGTTGGTGTCTGGCTATGGGTTCATGGTAAAAACCGAATGAAGAACCAATACAATGATTAAAACAAATACAAAATGTTTCTTCAGTTTAGACTGGTTGTCGTATCCTAACAATATTTTCATATATACAAAAGATACAATAATTATCTTAGACTGGAAATGGAGTTTGTGTGCAATAGCTAGTCTTGTAACACACACACTCACAAACACACACACACAAACACACACATATATATATATATATATATATATATATATATATATATATATATATATATATATATATATGATAGCAATAGCCAGTCTTGTAACACACACACACACAAAGACACACACACAAAGACACACACACACACACACACACACATATATATATATATATATATATATATATATATATACATATATAACTTTGTCCGTACAAAGAGCAAACGCAGTCAAAAGTTTCAATATTTAAAAATAAATGACAAAACATACCACACTGTTTTAAGGCTCAATCGTTACCTCCAAGCTTATTGAAAATTGCAAAATATGACTGTTATTTTTGTGGTGAAGATCCAGCCTTCTGGGTCCGACTGTGTATCTCTAAGAGACCTGTGAGTATCAGATGCGGTGCATTGTAGCCAGTGGTATGGAACATGATAGCCTAAAATGATCTCAGTCAAAAAATTAAAAAAACAAAACAGTCTGGGTGATTCACAAAAGAATAATGATAGATTCGGGTCAGCATTTGCTCTTATCCCGATAATAATGATCAGATTTATCATTTGCTAATCCTAAAAGTCTGATTCCGAATATCTGTATGTGATCTCTTAGTTGTTAAAACAATGCATTGTTCCCAAATACGGTATCCTGAAAAAAATGAAAATGAAATTTGGTGTTCCTATCTACTGCCGAAGGTAGCTGGAATTTCCTACTGGCAAGTTTTCAGCTAGTTTTACATAAACAATATTCAATATATGCGTAATAACAGGAGTATCATACGTTTATGGGGATGAAACATTGGGTTTTCTCAGTTTGAAAGGAAGAGAAAAATGAGAAAAAACACATCTCGCGAGACGGATTCGAACCATCGACCTAAGGATATCTGTTATCACAACTACAGTCCTCCGCTCTACCAACTGAGCTATCGCGAGTTGACGTTTTTATCTCTTGAAATTAGTATGTTAGAGTGATCACATACCAACATCTGATACCGTCCACCTAGGGGGTGAGTTTTTTTTAGGTGAATATAAGTTATGAGTCACCAGTTTGAAGTGTTGGTCCGTGGGAGATAGGACAAGCAATCAAAAAAATGAAAAGATGAACAGCCCTTTGAGCAGATAACTTTGACATTGATATCCTGAAAAAAGCTGATGAACTTATTTTCAGGAAACAAGCCATTCCATCCAATCTATTGCTAAAACAGAGTCTTGGAAGATTGGAACTGAGCAATCATAATGCTATGACATAAACGGAATTTGAAAGAACTGAACAACGAGAAGAGCTGAAACATGGAACCTGACAAAAAGATCCATCCTCAAACTGAAAACCATGTTATGACGTCACATAGAGAGATCACAGAACAATGCAGTAGATTGGAGAAAAAACAGGGGTCAGATATATCAAAGGATCCATTCAAAAACTCAAATTGCAATGGGCTGGTCATGTTGCAATAATATCTGACAACCAATGGATGATGGAATAGTGTGATGAAAGTTAAGAAAGCATTGGCTCCGCTACTTTCATGATTGAGAGGTCTGGCTATTCTTGGAGAAGGTCTATGTACAAGAACGGACGCTTAAAAGTTGCTGCTGCTGCTGCTGATGATGATGATGGTAAATGTTATTGTGGATTTTGCTTTTGTCCTCATCCCGGTGATAATGATCTAATATTAAAAGTCTGATTAAGTTTATCTCTGTGTGATCTCTTGGTAGCAGAAATATTGAATTATTACCAATCATGGTATCCTTAAAAAAGGAAGAATGAAGTTCTTTTCATGCATTTACAATATTTGCAGAAATTCGCTGACAATTCTTACAGTTGGGGTTTCAACAAGTTTTACCTCAACAATTCTTAATATTACAGTAATGAAGAGAGTCTCCTGAGTTCAATAAGTTGAAATACAGTTTGAAAGCAGAGAAAGAGGAAAAACAACAGGATCTCGCGAGACGGATTCGAACCATCGACCTAAGGATTTCAGCAACAACGACTACAGTCCTCCGCTCTACCAACTGAGCTATCGCGAGTTGATGCAATGACAGTAATGATTCCATATAATTCCCTGCAATCCGAGTCAGATATATCAGTCTAACTGTCCACCTGAAATTTTGGGAGTTCGTGGGTTTTTAGTTGAAACAATCCTACAATGTTCGATTTTATTAATTTTGGAGATTGATACTATACTATTAACATTGTCTACTACTTCTTTCGAGCATTTTCTCGACTACAGTCTGTTTGTGTCTGCTGAAAAATTCCAAAGTAGAAAACGTACAAATAATTTACAAAATGACTGAGCCATATTGAACATTTTCATCCTCGTACTGTCTTATACTTTAGAAAAACCTATGTAAATTTGACGTCGGAATAATGATATAATCGGTAATGGAAAAAATTAGAAAGTTAGAAAAAGACCATGTCGAGTAAAATCGAAAATACTGTAAGCAAGTCAAATTTACAGCACGTAAATTGGAGACCTCACAAGTTAATTGAGAAATATTGCAAGGAATAAAAAAAAAACAATAACAAAAACACATAGAACAATTCGAAAAAAGAAAAAAAAACACTAAAAAAGAACGACCTCCATCCTAAGAATAAGATGCTGTGTATATGATAGGATTCGAAGTGACCCCTTTTTATGAGCTCCTTCCAGAGAACCAAAACATTTATTCGAACGTGTAATAATCACAATTAGACCTATGGAAGGGGTGATCGATGTACAGACAGTATCCACCCTAAATTAGCTAGGAATAAAGCCATGAATTTCCATCATGGTAACACAAAACTGCCTGATCATTGTGTGACCAGATCAAAATGGTCTCTGCTTGGCTGAGAAATGTTAACATCCATTGTATACAGAATTCTTCTGATAACATGATTGGCTGCTCCGGGGTCAAACTCCATTGCAATTCCTATTTTGTCAAAAGATGATTGTTGCAACTGTTCTATTGTAAATATAATAAAGGTGAGATATAGAAAAATACGTATAAAAATGTGGTCATTTATTAGAATGAAATGATCCCGGCTGTATCTATAGAATAATGCGATAAAGTTTTCTTAATACCTCAGATTTACTAATTCAGCTCATTTAAAAAGACAGCTTCCTGTTGACCAAGAATTCAAATCACTTAAAAGAAAAGTGAATTTCACATGATGATATATGCTCTTCATTTTGATGAGGATAGTTTTTGATGTTCTTGTTTTTGTTACGATATAAAACTAAAATCAACACTAGCTTTCGTGTTGAGAAATTCATTCAGCTTTTGTTTTTACTTGATAGACAGAGGGAACTTTCTCTGTTCGCCAACTAGTTTTCATCTGTATATGTATTTCAGCGATGTGTATTTATGTCTGTCTGTCACGCAATTGAAACCTGTCAAACATGGGCGCATCCCAACACAATCTATTATGTTTAGTAAATGAACATAGCGGAATTTTCGAAGTAAAGTTTTGGGACGAGGATAAAATAAAAATTGGGGGGACGAGGATAATATTACAGGTCTGAATTTGTTCATCTGTATATGACCGCTTAGTAATAAAGGCCGTGCATTGTAGCTAGAAGTATTGAATTTAGGTACCTCTAAAATACACTAATTTGAACAATGCAAGAAATTGTGGGGTTTACTTCCACGGTCATTGCGATGAAATGATCTAATTTATTTAATTCATACTGAAAGTCTTACTCAGTTCATCAGTATATGATCTGTAAGTAGCTGAAACTGTGCATGCTTATCAATCAAGGTATTTCGTATGGAAATAACTAACGGCAGTCATTTCACAAATTTGATATGAACAATGAGTGTAATTAACGAAGTTTCATGAGTTTATAAAGATGAAATAATGGGTTGTCTCGGTATGAAAGAAGTGAAAGAGAAGAAGAAAATAACGTCTTGCGAGACAAATTTGAACTCTGCTCTACCAACTTTGCTATTACGAGTTAACGTGTAAATAGCATTGAAATTGCTACATGAGAGTGTAAATGATTACATGTCATTACCAGCACTGGAAGTCAGATAAATCAGACCAACTCTTATTACCAGCCACTTAGTTTTGGGGTTTCAAGTTTCTTTCTAGATGGAACAATTGTACATAAATTTATTTCATGGATAAAAAAGATTGATACAACAGAATTAATATGATTTCCTGGCTTTGGGCATTTTACAGACGGAATGTTTGCTGTCGAAAGTTTGTTGGTGTATGCTCAAAGACATGAAGGGAACAAACAAAATAAAGATCTATAGTTTTATTTAATTCAATTCTAAAATGCGGTGGTTAGATAGGAGATTGACCATGCAGTAGCCAGGTTAGAATCTAAAGGTTTCAGTTTTAGTGTTTACAGTCCCCCAATCTACCAACAGAGCTCTTGCTAATTGCCAAATGAGTTTCCATCTAAAATAGTAAAAATTCCATTTGATGAGATCTCGATTCTTTGAATGAAAATAATCCAGTTACACTTCAAAGATGGAAACAAGAAAAAAGACATATTCAAGACATATTTCAACAAACGACTTACGGGATTCACTATCAACAATAATAGGTCTCCACTCAACCAACTGAACTAATGCAAGAAGCTTAAGACAATGAAAATGAAAATGGTATCCAACACAGTGAATGATTCCCTGTAAAATAGACATATATTTATACATCTGCTCTGACAACTGAGCTATTGCTGGTCAGAAGCATGGAGACTTCTGGGTAAACTATTAACTGCTGATTGCTATAACCCGTGCAATGAATTTTTGTTTACTTCAGATAAAAAACGACTGAAATTACAATGAGAAATACACTAGCTGAACACCTGAAAAAGACTATTATCATTTTTAAAGTTTTTACCTTTTATTTGTCTTATACCTTGGAAATGAGAGTTTTTCTAATCATTTGTTTTATGATGACACTTCAACACCTCTGGTCTTCAAGTTAGAGACAGCAGATTATTCTTGCGTTCGATCACTATCTATTCATCAATCGTCATTTGACAAGTGTTTGGGATAATAAATCTCTCATCTTAACTTCTATTTCTTTTCATTGTGACTACTCTGAAATTTATTGTACCTTCATAGACGATCGGCACAGATAAGTAATAATGTATAAGCTCTTGATGAGACTGAATCTCGAATCCTTTCTTATCTCAGCCTGTTTTACCGTGACACCAGCCTTTGCACTTGATCTACGAGAGACAAAAGGCCAATGTTGAATGAGACCAGATAAACTTAATTCGCATGATTCCCTTAAACGTTGCATCGCCATTATTGATATTACTTTTATGTATATATGTTTGATATTCTTTACAAGAAAATGAATAAAGTTTTTCACTTCAATTGGAAACAGATATAAGAAGAGCTAATTGAAAAAATTTGACAAAAAAGTGTCTGGGTGATTTGCAAAACAATAATGATAGATTTAGGTCTGTATTCACTCTCATCCCGATAATAATGATCTGATTTATCGTGTTTTACCGTGACACCGGCCCTGGCACTTGGTCTACGAGAGACAAAAGGCCAAAGATGAGTGAGAGCAGATAAACTTAATTCTCATTTTTGCCTTTAACGTTGCATCGTCATCTTTGATATTACTGTTATGCATATATTTTTGATATTCTTTTCAAGAAATTGAATAAAGTTTTTCACTTCAATTAAAAACAGATCTAAAAAGAGCCAAAGTATTAGACAAAACAGCGTCTGGGTGATTTGCAAAAAAATAATGATAGATTTGAGTCTGTATTCACTTTCATCCCGATAATAATGATCTGATTTATCATCAACTTATACTAAAAGTCTGATTCCGACTATCTGTATGAGGTTTCTTAGTTGCTTAACCGATGCATTGTTGCCAAACAATGTATCCTAAAAAAAATAAGATAAATAATGTTTATAAATCCTTTTTACTGCCAGAAGTAGCTGGAATTTCTTGTTTGCAATTTTTCAGCTTGTTATACATGAACAATATTCAATATGATAAAAGAAATCTCAAATATTCATGGAAATGGAATAATCGGTTCTCTCAGGTTGAAAGCATAGAAAGAAAACAAGGAGAAAAAACACATCTCACGAGACAGATTCAATCCATCGACCTAAGGATGTCTCTTATCACAACTACAGTCCTTTGCTCTACCAACTGAGCTATCCCATTGAAATTGCTATACAAGAGTAATGACGTTATAACTCCATTGAAATTGTTATTCAGTGATAAGGATCACATGCCAACTTTTGATACCGTCCACTTATCGTTCAGAGAGTTTGAGTATTTATTTTAGATTAAATAATTCTATTCCCTTCATTCTTGTAAATGAAAAATAATGATAAAATTAACATGGTTTGCTAGTCTGGAGCTTTTTATCGACGAAATGTTGCTTTTTGTCAAAGGGTAAAGACACGAAAACTATTAAAATGACTTTTAGTACTGATTGAATCCCAAAACTAGTGCGTTCGAAAATGGAGACGTAAAAATGGATGGCGATCAAATTGTCTCATATGCTCGAAAATTCTACAAAAATCTTTATTCTTCCAAATGAGGGACACAAGACAACAAACAGAATATAAGTTATCAGTTACCAGTTTGAAGAGTTACTCCGCGGGAGGTAAGACGAGCCATCGAACAAACGAAAAAAAGAACAGCCTCTTGACCACATAACATTAAAATTGATATACATAAAAAAGTGGTAAACTTATCATCAGGAAACAGGTAATTCTACCCAACTTATACCTAAAATAGAATCTTAGAAAATTGGAACACGGCAATCATAATGCTATTAAATAAGAAAGGGAATAAAAAAACAATAAAGGTAACTACAGGAGCTATATCATAATGAAAAGATACACCTTAAAACTGAGAACCATATAATATGCACATAAAAGAATCATACATGACATCACATGAATAGATCACAGAACAGGTCAGTAGATTAGAAAAATAACAGGAGTCAGAGATATCAAAGGATCCATTCAAAAAGTCAGATGGCAATGGGCTGGTCATGTTGCAATAAAATCTTACAACCAATGCCTGATGAAATGGGGTGATGAAATAAAAAATTTTAGAAAATATTGGCTCCGTGATTCGCATTATAGAAAGTTTTGGCAATTACTGAGAACTGACAACGGACGCGTAAGAGCTGCTGTTGATGATGATGAATAAGATTGTTGGTTTTGCTTTTGCACTCATCCTGATGATGATGATCTGATTTATTTCTATCTAACACTAAAAGTGTGATTCTGTTCATCTCTATGTGATCTCTTGGTAACTGGAATGGTGCATCATTACTAATCATAATATCCCTGAAAAAAGAAGAATGAAGTTCTCATCACATTTTTACAATATCTGCAGGAAGTTGCTGACAATTCACACTGGCAGGGTTTCAGCTATATTTACAAATATTTCAATATAAGTGTAATAAAGATGGTTTCCTGAGTTCATCAAGTGGAAATACAGTTTGAAAGCAGAAAAAGCGTTAAAGAATAAAAGACACCTCTCGCGAGACGGATTCGAACCATCGACCTAAGGATATCAGTGATTACGACTACAGTCCTCCGCTCTACCAACTGAGCTATCACGAGTTGGCTGTTATGTAACATCAAAACTGAGATTTGACAGTGGATTGATCACGTTATTCTTAGCAATTTAAGTCAGATGTTTCATTACAACTGTCCACCTGTAGTTTTAAGAGTTGGTTTTTTTTTTCAGATGAAACAATTCTACAATCTTTGATCTTATTAATATCAAAGATCGATACTATAACATCAACATGGTTTACTGCTTCTTTTGAGCAATTTTTCGACAGAATGTTGCTTTTTTTTTAAAAAGCCAGTTTGAAGATTCTGAGGTGAAAAAATGCTCTCGCTGACCCTAATGAAAATGATCTGATTTTCAATTATTTTTATCATTAAATAAGAGTTCTGAATTAGTTTATCTCTATATGACCTCTTAGTAGCTGAAGCAATGCATTGTAGCCAGAGTTAGTGAATATAGGTACCTCTGAAAGGCACTAATTTGAACAATGCAAAAAAATGTCAGGTTTGCTTCTACGCTCATTGTGATTAAAATGATCCGATTTATTTCTATCTATTTATCTAATACTAAAAGTCGGATTATGCTTATCTGTATGTATTCCCTAAGTAGCTGAAACAGTACATTGTAATAAATCAAAGTATTTCTACTGAAAGTAATTGAAATTCCTCTTGAGATGTTTTTTTTTTATCTCACTTGACGTGAACTATAATCAATACCAGTGTAATGAGTGCATGAAGATGAAATAATGGGTTCATTCAGTTTGGAAATATCAAAAGAGAAGAAAAATATAAGCCCTCGCGACACAGATTCGAAACATCGACTTATATAAGGATATAAATGTAAACTTCTACAGTCCTCCGCTCCACCAACTGAGCTCTCGCAAGTTACCAAGTACATTGAATTTGCTATTTCAGGGTGTAAATGGTCACATGTCATTACCAACAACGGAATGCAGAATAATCATCTCTTATTACCAGCCACTTTGTTTCAGGATTTCAAATATTGTAGATGAAATGATTCGTTCTGATAACAGAGATTCATACAATAGAATTAAAATGATTTACTAGCTTAGGTCATTCTATAGACGTAATGTTGCTTTGTTATTGGAAGTCTGTTGGTGTCTGCTCAAAGATGTAAGAAGGAAAAATCAAATTAAAAATCGATATTTTTAATAAATACAATTCTAAAATTGTGAACCCTAAGAAAGAAAGAAAAAATTGCTCTACATTCATCTCGTCGACTAAAAACTAGATTTGTGGTGTTGGTTCGGCTTCTAACAGCCATTTGATTATGAAAACATTCCGGAATATTCCTCTGACCGTCAGTCTCACGCAGAAAGTCTGTAGCTGATGTTTATTTTCTACTTTAAGTAGATAAAAAAAACAGTCCTCGCCAAAATTATAGTGATAAAGCGATATGTAAGGATATCATTTGACATGTCTTAAGGCAAATTTATCATCCCAGATACTTATGAACTTCTTTCAATATAATATATAAGTAAATACACGAACAAATATACTTCAAAATGGAAATAAAATATAATGTTCCATGCATTATTTATATACAAAAGTTACTGTAATCATCTTCAGCCAGTTGGGGAGCAAGAGTGGAGACTCATCTCGCAGTAGCTAGTCCAAAGATTTCAATATTAGCGTTCACAGTCATCTGATATACCAACAGAGATCTTGTCAATAGCCAAATGAGTTGCCATATAAAAGAGTGAAAATTCCTTTTGATGAGATCCTGATCATTGAATTAAAAATTCAGTTAGAATTCAGAGATGGAAATGAGAAAATAAGAGAGTCTCACGGAACTTGTTCAAACAATTGATCAACAGATTTCAGTATCAAAGTCTGCAGCCCTTCACTCAACTAACTGAACTGTTGCAAGATGATCAAGACAGTTTGAAAAATAGTATCAGACACGGTTAACGATATCAAGTCATTCAACGTAAAATCACTTCATAGTGTTAGTTTCTCAGAACTGACAACTGAGCTATTATTAGTTTGAGGCATGAAAACTTCCAGAAAACTATTAAACAGAAATATTGACGGAATGTTTTTTGTATGACATAATTTTTTATTGAATAGTTCTTCCAGATCTCTCCATGCCTCGAACTAGGAATATTTCATTTGTCAGAGCAGAGGAAGAAACCCGATTAAGCTTATTTACGGTAAATGACATAATCCTTTACTGTTTGAATTTACTCCCAACAGTTTATGGTAGAGTATCTTGTAATGGTTAATTTAACAGAGCCATTACTGAAAGTTTTAGGTCGATGGCTTGAATCATTCAGTGTATCAGGTGAAATGAATTTTCCTTAATATCTCAGATATGTCATATGTAATATATACATATCAGTTTACACCTGCTATTCCAGCAAGGATTGTTCTTCTTGTTCGAGTTACGGTAGGGAGAGTAATTCAACTACAGACTTTGTGAGCGAGTTTGACAATAAGACAGACAGTTCATGGGAAATTTTGAAATGTTTTAATTTTCCAAAATCAAATTGCTGTTAGAATTTGATGCAAAACCGAAACCACATATTGAATTTCGAGTCGACATGAAAAATAAAAAGAAGCCTAACCATTGAGAGGTCTTGTATTTCCCGGGGAAGGTCTGTGTACAAGGACGGACGCTCAAAAGTTGATAACAAATAATTTCGTAAGGTTTGCTTTTATCCTTATCCCGGTGATAATTTAGTGATTTATTTCTATGGATCTCATACTTAAAGTCTGATTCTGTCTATCTCTATGTAATCTAATATTAGCAGAAATGGTGCATTATTACCAATCATGGTATCCCTAAAAAAAATTCTAATCACTCATCTACAATATCAGCAGGTAACTGAGATTTATTACTGTGTAAGAAGTCCATGGATTTCACATAACTAATTTTTAATATCACGGTAATTGAAAGAGACACATGAATTCATGGAGAAGAGTAAAACTAACCTCTCGCGAGACGGATTCGAACCATCGACCTAAGGATATCGGTGTAAACTTCTACAGTCCTCCGCTCTACCAACTGAGCTATCGCGAGTTGCAGCAACGCCAACATTGAAATTGCTATTTGCCAGTGAAATTCATCCCTTGTGATTCCGAGCAATTGGAGTCAGATGTAGCATTCCAACTTTAAATACTGTCTTGCTAAAGTTTTGGGACTTTGAGGGATTCTCCCGATGAAAGAATTCAACAATCTTTGTTCTTATTGATAACAGAGATCGATACTATAACATCAACATGCATTACTACTTCTTTCGACCATTTTCTCGACGAAATGCTCTTTTCTTTTTATGATTCCCCGCTTTGGAGTTCTTGATATTAGTTTTTAGTTGGCAAAAGTGAAAAACCCGAATCTCCACTCATAAGCCGGGGAATAGAAACAAAAAATCAATGGATTGTACTGAGACAGATTTGAATCTTCCAAATAAGGATACCAGTACAAGCATTTATGATTCTCCAATCTTCCAACTGAGCTCTCACCAATTGCCAAATAAGTCAGTTGGGAAAATGCTATTCTCAATTCTTCACACATGTTTGCAATTATACTGATATGCTTTTATCGTGGCTAGAATAACTAACAGGAATTTTGGGATTGCCACCGTAAATAAGCTTAATCAGATTTCCTCTTCTGCTCTGATAACTGAGCCATTGTTTGTTAGGGGCATGAAGACTTCCAACAAAACTATTCAACAGAAAATGAATACACACACAAAAAATTGAAGGGAAAATAAGCACACCCCTTCTCCCCACTAAATTTTGTGTGTTCGTTCCAATTCTTCCGAAACAGGTCCCCGCTTTTTCTCTTATTCATTATTTCTACTCTGCTCGAAACAGGTCCTCATTCATCATTTTTCCAATTGAGTTACGAAAGACATGCCGTCTTTTCGGAAGAGCTATTTAAATGTAAAGGATTACAATACCATACCAAGCAATTAAGGCCAGTCAATCGCCTTGCCGTTTCTTTAAAATATGTTTCTTTTAAAACGGCAAGCCTTACGTATCAACCAATATGTTACAAATAATTTCTAATGAATAAATACATCGATAAAATCAACAGTTCGACACAACGATTTGATAGGCTGCACTCTCACCGACTGAACTGAAACCAACATGTTTTGCACTTTAAAAAGTTACCTTGCAAGTACGCCAGATCGTTTTTCATGTTAACAAATACATTTTTCATTTGAAAAAAAAAATCATTTCCTTAATTTTGTGGTTTCTAATCCTATTTGCTATAGGTGATCAATTGAGAGATTTGTAATTCTTATTTTGCATTTGTTTTATGATAACTCTATTGTGTATCATATTTTTTGAATTGAAGTAAGCATACTTTTCTTGCATACAATTACAACATATCCATTTATTCATTCCCGTATTATGTTTCTATCGGCATCTCATTATGATATATTGTTTTATCAATATTTATAAATCTAGTTCAGGGTCAACATTGTCTCATCATACATTGCTTTGCTGTACTGTATACTTGATAACCTCAGTTCATTGAAAGATATCCTCAGAGAGTTCCCAATGTTGACCTTTTAATCCATCTTTTACGTCATTTTCTCAAAACATTGTCAATTCTATTTTCAGTGCAGTTAATAGTACTATTAATCATCACATACTCAGGCAGTTTATTGCAAGAGAGAACTACTCAGTATGTACAATTAGATTATTTGTTCTATTAGACAAAATTGCCGTAAGTACAATCTGCATTGAGTGCTGACCCTCTGTACTTTTGTCCTTGACTAAGTTATGTTTATGAAATATCTATCTCAGTCCTGTGCAGCGATTTACAAAATGGTTTTCAAGATCATCAGTAATTGGTTTAATCCTGTATCGATTTCCCATATTTGTAACCTTGTACTAAACCTGATATATACTTATATGTAAATAACTGTGTCTGTGCTTTACTGTTAAGTAATGCCCAGCATATTATACATATTCCACAGCAAATTTAAAAAAAAACTACTGCAAGCAAAATAAAAGAAAATAGAGCCGGCAAATCAGAACCACAGCATGTATATCGGGAACCTTACAAGTAAACTTAAAAATGAGGCAAGTAATTCACAAAAAACGGCGAGAAATCTGAAAACAGAAAAAAACAGAGAGCAAATTATGAAAAACGGCAAGAAAACTGAATAAATACACATGAATCTAGTGTTTCTCTGAATTTTCGAGATGAGGTATTATTATTATTTCTATTATTATTATTATACCTGATGAAGGCCGTAGATTACAACAGCCGAAAAGTTGTATGAAAAACAACCAAGATGAGTATAGTCCAAATAATAATAGAAACACACGAATCTATTTGAGTAACAATAATGAAATTTCAGCAAGTTTTACCTGTAAAATTCTTAACATTACAGAAATTGAAATAAAGTTTGAAATCAGAGAAAGAGGAAAAACAACAAATCTCGCAAGACGGATTCGGACCATCGACCTAAGGATTCCAACGATAACAGTCAACCACTCTACCAACTGAGCTATCGCAGGTTGACGCAGTGATAGCATTGAAATTGCTATTTGTTAGCAGAAATGATCCTATATGATTCCCAGCAATTTGAGTCAGATATATCAGTCTAACTTTTAATAATGTTCACCAGAAGTTTTGGGACTTTGTGGGTTTTCGAATGAAACAATTTTAAGATCTTTGTTCCAATCAATAACGGAGATTGATACCATACCATCAACATGGTTTACTACTTTCGAGCATTTTCTCGACTAAATGCTGCATTTTTTGAAAGGAGTCTGTTTGTTTGTGTCTACTGAAAGATTCCAAAGTAGAAAACGTACGACTAATTGATAAAATGACTGAGGCGTATAAAACATTTCTATTCACATAATGTCTTTTACTTAAAAAAAAAATATGCAAATTTGACGTCGGAATAATGATGTAATCGGTGATGGAAAAATTAGAAAGTTAGGAAAAGACCATGACTAGCAAAATCGAAAATAATTTTCAAATAAAGCTTTGGGATGAAGATAAAATAAAATTGTTGGGTCTGTGTTTTCGCTGACCCTAATGAAAATGATGTGATTTTCAATTGTTTTTCTCATAATATTAGAGGTCTGGATTCGTTTCTGTGTATATGATCTCTTATTAGCAGAAGCTATGTATTGTAGCCAGAGGTTTTGAATTAAAAATGCACTAACTTGAACAATGCAAAAAAGTGTGAGGTTTGCTTCCACATTCACTGCAATGAAAGTGATTTGATTATTTTCTATCTATTTAAATCAAAACCAGTTTCTGTTCATCAGTATGTGATCTTTAAGTAACTGAAACGATGCATGGTTGTCAATCAAGGTATTTTCATTGGGAGAAATTGAAAATTCCTACCAACAGTTCATTACCTAGTGTGATATGAACATAATGAAGGAAGTGTCATGAGCTCATGAAGATGGAAGATTGGGTACTCTCAGTTGGTAAAAAGCGAAAAAGAACAAGTAGAAAATAAACTCTCGCGAGACGGATTCGAACCATCGACCTAAGGATATCAGTAATTACGACTACAGTCCTCCACTCTACCAACTGAGCTATCGCGAGTTAACGGTAAAACTGCATAGAAATTGCTATCTGACGTATGATCATTCCAAGCAATGGAAGTCAGATAAATCGGACCAACTCTTATAACCAGCCACTTTGTTCTGGGATTTCAAGTTTCATTTTAGATTAAACAATTGCACAATATTTCTTGTCATCGATGATACAGATTGATACAACTGAAATAATTTGATTTATTGGTTTTGGCCATTTTATAGACGGAATGTTGCTTTTTTGTTGGAAGTCTGATGTTATCTGCTCTAAGATGTAAAGTAAAAAAAAAATAAAAATTGATATTTTTATTCAATTTAATTCTAAAATCGTGAACCCTCAAAGACACATAAAAAACTGCATTTTATCTATCTCATCGACTGAGGATTCGATTTGTGGTTTCAAATTCTTAAAGATGTTTGATCAGGAAAAATGAAAACATTCTAAGATTTACCTCTGATTATCCGTCTTATTATCAATCTCACACAAAAGAGTCTGCAGTTAATGCTTATTTCCATACTGTAACAAGATGAATTTTTAAAAAAACGATCCCGGCCTAAAGTTCTGGTTTAAGACCTATATGCAAGGATCACATTTGTCTTGTGTTTAAAGTCCTCTGATTTACCAACAAAGCTTTTGCTAACTGACAAATGAGTTGCCATCTGAAAAGTAGAAATTCCTTCTAATGAGATCTTGATCCTTTGAATAAGAAAATAAGCCAGACTTCGGAGATGGAAAGGAGGGAAAATAATCTCGCGAGACATATTCAAACATCTGACTTACGGAATTCACTATCAACGACTACAGCCATCCACTCAACCAACTGAACTGTTGCAAGATGCCCAAGACAGTTTTAGAAATAATATCAAACACAATTAATGATGACACGTGATTCGCCGTAAGGATTGCTTATTCATATTTCTCTCTCTGATCTGTTAACTGAACTATTGCTAGTTAGAGGTATGAAAACTTCTCGAAAACTATTCAACAGAAAATGATGACATACAAAAAGCAATGAAGAGAAAATAAGGCTCCCAAATATTTGGTGTTCCTCCCAATTCTGTCAAAACAAGTCTCCACCTTTACCCTTATTTATTATTTCAAATCTGTGTTGATAGCCATTGGCCATATACTGAATTTCTAAGTCGTAAAAAGCGACTGAAATTATGATGACAGATACTTTATCCAAATATTTGTAAAATACTATCAATATTTTGTGGTTTTCATTTCTATCTGATGAATGTCTTGAAAATGAGAGTTTTTCATCAATTGTTTTAAAACTGCGAAGCACCTCTGACCTCCAAATGGAGACAGTAGATTATTCTCGCGTATTATTACTATTTATTTATTTATTGTGATTTGTAAGTGTTAGGGATAGATAATCTCTCATCTTAATCTCTGTTTCTTTTTATAGGAACAACTCAAAAAATTTATAATACCTCCATTTGCAAACAGTGCAGATAAGAAATAATGTATAAGCTGTCAGTGAGACTCAAAATCAAATCCTTTTTTTTTACCTCAGCCTGTTTTACTGCTACAGCGACCCTAGAGCTTGATCTACAGAGACGAAAGTCTCATGATTAATGGAACCTTATGATTTTTCTCATTTTTCCCTTTAACGGTGCATCACCATGTTTGATATTACTGCTAAGTATATATGTTTGATTATTTTTTTACAGTAAAATGAAGAAAGTGTTTTACTTCTATGAGACATTTGATCAGAACAGGGATGTCAAAAAATGTTTTTTTTATAACCATTCTCCGACCTGAAATATATTGCTTTCAAACATTGAAAGCTAATTCAGTTTTTCTTGACTAGGCTGTTTAATGATGAATGTAGAATTAGGTCTTGACTCGATTCTTACTTTTATTTTTCAATCATGAACGTATTTTTTTGAATGAAAAAATAAAAACGAAAAATACGTTTGTATACATGCAAAACTTATTTGAATTTTAGAATCTCGGCGGAGAACTGTCGGTTTTATTGATGTAATTATTCATTAGACTGAAATAAATCCTTGCATATTTCTAACATACATTTTTGTCGATACATACGGCTTGCCAATATTGGCACAGTTGGCTACAGACATAACTATCAATAAGATGGTGGTGAATTCATTTTACGGTTTAGGATTGTTAATTTCTACCTCTAAATTTGACAGACCTATAACGGAAAATTTATATTCAATGAATCAAGATTTTTGTTGCCAAACAATGTATCCCAGAAAAAAGGGAAATAAAGTTAGGAGTTCTCATTTACGATTTCTACCAGATATAACTGATATTCCGAATTGGCAAGTTTTCAGATAGTTTTACATAAACAATATCTAAGATATGTCAAATAGCAAAAGTCTCATATGTTCATGGAGACAAAACATTGAGTTATGAAAGCTGACAGAAAAAGAAAACATCTCGCGAGACGGATTCAAACCATCGACCTAAGGATATCAGTATTCACATCTACAGTCCTCCGCTCTACCAACTGAGCTATCACGAGTTAACATTTGTGTATTTTGAAATCAGTATTCTAGACTGATCAAATACCAACTTCTGATACCGTCCACCTAAGGTGGGGTTTGAGTTTTTTTTTTTTTTTCAGATGAAATAATTCTACTATCTTTTCTTGTAAATGCAAACAAATTATAATAAAATTAACATTGTTTACTAGTTTTGTGCTATTCATCGACGAAATGTTACTTTTTGTCAAAGGTAGGGACCCGGAAATTGTTAAAAAGGCTTTCAGTACAGGTGAATGTCAAATAAGTTGTGCGTTTGAAAAATTTGGACGTATAAATGAATAGCGATCGAATTCTCCACCACGCTCGAGAATTCCATAAAAATCTTTATTCTTCCTAAGAAGGGACACAAGACAACAAACAGAATATAAGTTATAGTTACCACTTCGAAAAGTTAGTCCGTGGGAGGTGGGACAAGCCATCGAACAAAGGAAAAGAGAAACAGCCTCTAGGCCAGATAACATCAACATCGATATAGTGAAAAAAGCTGGTGAACTTATTTTCAGGAAACAAGCCATTCTATCTAACTTATACCAAAAACAGAGTCCTAAGAGATTGGAACAAAGCAATCATAATGCTATTACATAAGAAACAGAACTTGGAAGAACTAAACAACTCCTCGAGCTATAACATAGTACCTAACCAAAGATCCACCCTTGAACTGAAAATTATGTAACGTTAACATGGGATAAATCATGCTTGACATCACATACGCAGATCACAAAACAGCTCAGTATATTTGAAAAACAATGGGAATCAGGGATATGAAAGGATCCATTCAAAAACTCAAATGGCAATGGGTTGGTCATGTTGCAATAATGTCTGACAACCAATTGCTGATGAAATGGTTTGATGAAATAGGCGAGGCAAGAAAGTATTGGCTTTGCAACTTTCATGATAAAGAGTTCAAGCTATTTTTTGAGAAGGTATATGTATAACAACTGACACTTAAAAGCTACTGCTGTTGATGATGATACATTTTATAGTGAATTTTGCTTTTGTGCTCATCCCAATGATAATGATCTAATTTATTTCTATCTAATCCTAAAATTCTGGCTCCGTTTATCTTTATGTGATCTCTTGGTAGCAGAAATGGTGCATTATTACCAATCATGGTATCCCTAAAAAAGGATAGAATGAAGTTCTCATCATGCATTTACGATATCTACTGGAAATAGCTGACAATTCTTACAGGTGGGGCTGCAGCAAGGTTTACGTATTGTTAATATTATGGTAATGAAGGAAGTCTCCCGAGTTGCAATTTGAAAGCAGAGAAAAAGTTAGAGGAAAAACGCCAAGTCTTTACATAAACAATATCCAAGATATGTGAAATAGCAAAAGTCACATATGTTCATGGAGATGAAACATTGAGTTATGAAAGCTGAGAGAAAAGAAAACATCTCGCGAGACGGATTCGAACCATCGACCTAAGGATATCAGTAATCACCACTACAGTCCTCCGCTCTACCAACTGAGCTATCGCGAGTTGATGCAATGACTGCATTGAAATTACTATCTGACAATGGGAATGATTCCATATAATTCCCAGTCAGATATATCAGTCTAACTTCTAATACTGACCACCTGAAGTTTTGTGGGTTCAAGGGTTTTTAGATGACACAATTCAACAATCTTTGTTTTTTATCAATAACAGAGATTGATACTATACCTTTAACATCATTTACCACTTCTTTCGAGCATTTTCACGAATAAATGATGCATTTTTTGTAAAGAGTGTCTTTGTTTGTGTCTGCTGAAAGATTCCAAAGCAGAAAACGTACAAATAATTGATAAAATGACTCAGGCGTATTGTACATTTTTATTCATTCTTAAGAAATAAAAAGTATGCAAATTTGACGTTAGAATAATGATATAATCGGTAATAGAAAAAATTAGGAAGTTAGTAAAAGACTATGACTAGTAGAATCGAAAAGACTGTAAGCAAATCAATTTAAATTGGAGACTTCACAAGTGAATCAAGAACTAATGCCAAAATCCCCCCCCCAAAAAAACACATAGAACGATTTGAAAAAAAAAAACACTAAAAAAGAACGATCTTCATCCTAGGAATGTGATGCTGTGTTTTTGATGGGATTGGAAGAAAGACCTTTTTACGAGCTCCTTCCAGGGAACCAAAAGATTGATTCATACGTGTAATAATCAAAATTAGACCAATTGAAGGCGGTGATTGACGTACAGGAAGTGTTTGCCCCTGATTAGCTAGAAATAAGGGAGTGAATTTCCATCAGGGTAACACAAAACTGCCTGTACATTGTGTGACCAGATCAAAATGGTTACCACTTGGCCGAAAAATGTTTACGTATCCATTCCATTCAGAATTCTTTTGATAAAATGCTTGGTTGCTGCAGGGTCAAACTCGATCGAAATTTCTATTTCGTCCGAAGATTATTTCTGAAACTGTTGTATTGTATATATGATAAACGTGAAATATAGAAAAAGAAAAACATATAAAAATGGGGTAATTCATTAAAATGAAATAATTTCCTACATTTTTATACAAAAATACAATGAAGTTCTATAAACATCAGATTTACTAATTCAGCTCATTTTGAAAGACAGTTTCCTGTTGACCAAGAGTTCAAATCACTCAAAAGAAAAGTGAATTTCACGTAACAATGTACACTTTTCATTTTGATGAGGATCGTTTTTATTGCTTTTCTTTTTGTTACGATAAAAAACTGAAATCGACTCTAGTTTTATTCATGTTTTATTTTTACTTGATAGACAGTTGGAACTTTTTTGTTTGCCAACTAGTTTTCATTTGTATATGTATTTTGGCAATGTGTGTTTGTGTCTGTCTGTCACGCTACTAAACCCCCCAAAACATGTGTGCATCCCCACACAATTTGAGATCTTTAGTCAATGTACATAGTGGTATTTTTTAAATAACTCTTCCAGACGAAGAAAAATAAAGTTTTCGAGTCTGCATTTCTGCTGACCCCAATAAAAATGATCAAATTTTCAATTATTCTTCTCATAATATTAGAGGTCTGAATTCGTTTCTGTGTATATGATCTCTGAGTAGTAGAAGCTGTGTGTTGTAGCCAGAGGTTTGGAATTTTTGAGGTACCTCTAAAATGCACTAATTCGAACAATGCAAAAAAGTGTGAGGTTTGCTTCCATACTCATTGCAATGAAAGTGATTTGATTATTTTCTATCTATTTAATTCAAAACCAGATTCTGTTCATCAGTATGTGATCTCTAAGAAGCTGAAACTTGTGCATGGTTGCCAATCAAGGTATTTTCGTCGGGAGAAATTGGAAATTCCTACCGACAATTCATTAAGTAGTTTGATATAAACGATTTTCAATATGAGCATGATGAAAGAAGTGTTATGATTTCATGGATATGGAAGATTGGGTGTCTCGGTTTGGAAACAGCGAAAGTGAACAAGAAGAAAATAAAGTCTCGCGAGACAGATTCGAACCATCGACCTAAGGATATCAGTGATAACATCAACAGTCTTCCGCTCTACCAACTGAGCTATAGCAAGTTTAAGGGTGAAGCCGCATCGAAATTGCTATTTAACGCATGATCACATGTCATTACTAACATTGAGAGTCAGATCAATTGGACCAACTCTTATTATTGGCCACTTAGTTTTGGAATTTCAAGTTTCATTTTAGATGAAACAGTTGTACAATATTTCTTATTGATAAGAAAGATTGATATAACAGAATCAATTTGATTTAGTGGCTTTGGACATTTCATAAACAGAATGTTGCTTTGTTTTTGGAAGTCTGTTGATGTTTTCTCAAAGATATAAAGGGAAGAAAAAAATTAAAAATCGATATCTTCATTCTATTGGATTCTTAAATAGTGAACCCTAAAAAAGAAATAAAGATTGCTTTTTATTTATCTCATCGACTGAAAACTCGATTTGTGGTTTCAGTTCGGATTCAAATTCTAACAGCTGTTTGATCATGAAAAATTAAAACCTTTTAAAATTCATCTCTGATTATCCGTCTTATCATCAATCTTACGCAAAAGAGTGTGTTGTTGTTGTTTATTTTCATACTGTAACAAAATCAAGAAAAACAATCCCCACCAAAAGTACTGGTTTAAGACCGTTATGCAAGGATCACATTTGACATGAGTTTAAAGTCCTCCGATTTACCAACAAAGCTCTTGCTAACTGACAAATGAGTTGCCATCCAAAAAATGAAAATTCCTTTTAATGAGATCTTGATCCTTTCAATAAGAAAATCAGTCAGATTTCGGAGATGGAAACGAGAACAAAATAGTCTCGCGAGACTTATTCAAACAACCAACTAACAGAATACAGTATCAACGACTAGTTTTCCACTCAACTAACTGAACCGTTGCAAGTTGCCCAAAAGAGCTTTAGAAATAGTATCAAACACGGTAAATGATTACACATCATTCACCAAAAGATTGGTCATTCATATTTCCTTCTTCACTCAGTGAACTTAGCTATTGCTAGTTAGAGACATGGAGACTTCTGGAAAACAATTTTTCTGCAAAAAATGATGACATACAAAAAGCATTGGAGAGAAAATAAGGCTCTACAAATATTTGATGTTCCTCCCAATTCTTTCGAAATAGGTGTTCACCTTTTCCCTTATTCATTATTTCTAAACGGTGTTGATAGCCATAGGCCATATAAAGAATTTCTGAGTAGTAAAATGCGACTGAAATTATGATGAAAGATAGTCCATCCATGAACTTGTAAAATACTATTAATATCTTTGTGGTTTTCATTTCTATTCGTCATTTGTCGTAAAAATGAGATTTTTTTTTAATCATCTGTTTTATGATAATTCTAAAGCACCACTGGTGTTTGAGTTTGAGACAGCAAATTATTCTAGCATTTTATTTTTTTTAATTTAAAGTGATTTTACAAGTATTTAGGATTATAAATCTCTCATCGTGAATTCGGTTCCTTTTTATAGGAACTACCTAGAAATCTAATACACTTCCATTGGCAAACAGCGCTGATAAATTATGCATAAGCTCCCAGTGAGACTCAGACTCAAATCCTTTCTTTACCTCAGCTTGTTATACTGCGAAAGCGACCCTAGGGCTCGATCTATCTGAGACAAAAGTCTAATGATTAATGGAACCAGATAATTTTTTTTAACATTTTCCCCTTAATGGTGCATCGCCATGTTTGATATTTTGTACAAGAAAATGAATCCGGTGTTTTATTTCTATCAAAAACTCGATCTGAACTTGGATGTAAAGCAACTATGTTTTTTATTATCATTTATTTTCACTAGTGTTTCTTCCACCTGAAATATATTGCTTTCATCGCATTCACAACTTTTTCTGTATTTCCTGACTGGGCTGTTTGATAATGACTGTAGAATGATGTCTGAGCTTCATTCAAACTTTTATTCTGACTGGATATGATTATTACAGCTTCTCTATTGTATAAATGATAAACGAAAAATTATAACAATGTGATTTTTTAATCATAAACGTATTCGTTAGAAAGAAATAAACCCTTGTGTATCTGAAAGATACATTTTATATTCATGCTAAACTTCCAACTTTAGCTCAATCGGTAAAAAGCAATCTATCAGGAATCTCGTTGAGATTTGAAATCTCGGTTGAGGACTGTTGGTTTTATCTATGCATTCATTTATTAGACTGAAATAAGCCCTAGCATATTTCTAACGTACATTTTAGCAGATACATAAGGCTTGCCAATTTTGGCTAAGTCGTTCAAAGATATGAATATCAATCAGCTGGTGGTGATCTTAATTTACGGTTGGGGAATGTGTATTTCAACTTCTAAATTTGGCAAACATTATCCTTGTTTCCGTCGAGAAACAAATTCAACTTTAGATTCATACTGGTGTTTGATAAAGTTCTTGTAAGCTGATCAGATAACACAAGTTATTACGTCGTTAAATCTCTTGAACCAGTTTTTGAGAAAAGGACAAAGCAAAAACATTGAGTTTATTTTTTCATTTGTATGGCATGGTAATCATTTACATTTAAATAATATTTCCTAAAAGACAATTTGCCAGATACAAACAATATTTCAAATTGCAGGAAGACGGACAGGAACTTATTTCGAAAAATTGGAAGAGTCTCCAATCTTTCTCTTTAACGTTTTTTGTAGTTCATTAATATCTGTTAAAAAATTCTCCTGGAAGTCTCCATACCTCTAACAAGCAATATTTTATTTGTCATAGCAGAAGAAGGAATCAGATTAAACTTATTAACAGTGAATGAAATACACATTTACTATTTGACTCTACTTCCAAAAGTTTGTAGTGTAGTAACTTGCAAAAGCTGAGTTGAGAGAGCGCTTACTGGAAGTTTTGGGTCGATGGTTTGAATCATTCTCCGTAGAGTATATATTTTTATTGTTTCTATCCCTGACTTTTAACCGAAAATCTATATTCAATGAATCAAGATTTTTGTTGCCAAACAATGTAGAAAAAAGGAAAATAAAGTTTGGAGTTCCATTTACAATTTCTGCCGAAAGTACCTGATATTTCAAGTTACAAGTTTTCAGCTAGTTTTACATAAGTGATGTCCAACAGATGCGTAATAGCAGAGGTCTCATATTTTCATGGAGATGAAACATTGAGTTTCGAAAGCTGAGAAAAAGTAGACATCTCGCGAGACGGAATTGAACCATCGACCTAAGGATATCAGTAACCACCACTCCAATCCTCCAATCTACCAACTGAGCTATCGCGAGTTATTGTTATCGACCTCTTAGGATTAGTATCTCATACTGATCATATACCAACTTCTGATACCGTCCACCTAAGGTGGGGTTTGAGGTTTTTTCAGATGAAATAATTCTACTATCTTTTTCTTGTAAAGGCAAACAAATGATTATAAAATTAACATTGTTTACTAGTTTTGTGCTATTCATCGACGAAATGTAACTTTTTATCAAAGATGAGGACTCGGAAACTATTAGAAAAGCTTTCACTACAGGTGCAACAAATAACTTTTGAAAAATTGGGACGTACTAATGAATAGCAATCGAATTCTCTAACAAGCTCAAAAATTCTACAAAAATCTTTATCCTTCCAAACAAAGGACACAGGACAACATACAGAATATAAATTATGAGTAACCAGTTTGAAGAGTTACGCCCTGGGAGTTGGGACAAGCCATCAAACAAAGGAAATGAGAAACAGCCTCCAGGCCAGATAACATCAACACCGATATAGTGAAAAAAGCTGCTGAATTTATTTCCAGGAAATAAGCCATTCTATCTAACTCATACCCAAAATGGAGTCCTAGAAGATTGGAACACAGCAATCATAATGCTAATACATAAAAAAAAACAGAATTTGAAATGACTAAAGAACTACAGGAGCTGAACCATGGACCCTAACCAAAAGACCCATCATCAAACTGAGAACCATGTAACGTTAATAAGGGATAAATCATGCTCGACATCACATGGATAGATCAAAGAACAGCTCAGTATTTACAAAAAACAACAGGAGTCAGGGATATAGGAGGATCCATTCTAAAACTCAAATGGCAATGGGCTGGTCATGTTGTGATAACGTCTGAAAACCAATTGATGATGAAATGGTGTGATGAAATAGACGCGTTCAGGAAGAATTGGACCTGGTAAAGATCTGGCAAATCCTGAGAAAGGTCAATCCTCAACAACGGACACGTAAGAGCTGCTGCTGATGATGATGATAAATAAGACCGTAGGTTTTGCTTTTGCACTTATCCCGGTGATAATTATCTGATTTCCATCCGTCAATCTAATACTAAAAGTCTGTTACTGTTTATCCGTGGATGATCTCTCGGTAAATGAAATGGTGCATTATCACCAATCATGGTATCGCTGAAAAAAAGAAGAATTAAGTTCTCATCAGACGTTTACAAGATCCTCAGTTGAAGAATGCAACATCTTGCAAGACGGATTCGAACTATCAACCTAAGAATATCAATGATCATGACTATAGTCCTTTGCTCTACCAACTGAGCAATCACAAATGGACATAACGCTTACATTGAAATTGCTATTTGACTATAAATGATCAAATGTCTTTCCGAGCAATTTGAGTCAGATATATCAGTCAAACCTCTAATACTGTCCACATAATGTTTTGTGAGTTTGAGGAATTGTCTTGATGAAATAATTCAACAATTTGTTAATATCTTAGATTTACTAATTCAGCTCATTTAATAAATAGTATAGTTTTTGAAAAGAAAAAGAAATTAAGATGAGAGATTTATTATCCCAAACACTTGTAAAATGACGATTGATGAATAAATAGCAATGGAAGGAAATATTGATCTGCTCTCTGTAACTTGAAGACCAGACGTGTTGCAGTGTTATCATAAAACAGTTTGAAAGTTTGAAAATTCATTCATCTTTTATTTTAAGTCAATGCACAGTGGGGACTTCTTTGCTGGCTTCCTAGATTTCATATATATATATATAAATATATAATTCGGTGATGTTTGATTGTGTCTATCTGTCATGGTATTGAACGCTCCTAAACATGAGTGCATCCCAACACAATTTAACATGATTGACACGGACATATTGGAATTTTAAAAAAAAAGTTCTGGGACGAGAGTAAAAAAAATTGTCGGGTCTGCGTTCCTGCTGACCCCAATTTGTATATATCATCTATTAGTAGCAAAAGCTGTGCGTTTTAGCCAAATGTATTGGATTACGGGTTCCCCTAATTTGCTCAAACTTGAACAATACAAAAAAGCATGGGGTTTGCTTTCACGATGATTGCAATGAAATTGATCTGATTTATTCTTATCTATTTAATTCATACTAAAAACCTGATTCTGCTCGTAAGTAGCTGAAATGGTGCATGGTTGTCAACAAAGGTATTTACATTCGGGGTAATTGGAGTTCCAATCGGCAGTCCTTGAGCTCGTTAGGAACAATTCTCAACATGACCATGATGAAGGAAATCTCATGAGTTCATGAAGATGAAATAATGGGTTCCTTCAGTTTGAAAGAAGCAATGGAGAAGAAGAAAACAACATCTTACGATGGATTCGATCTAAGGATATCAGCGACAAGATCTACAGTCCGCTGCTCTACCAACTAAGCTATCACGAGTCAACATTGATATGGCATTGAAATTGCTGTTTGACTGTGTGAATGATCACAGGTCATTACCAGTGATGGAAGTCAGATAAATCGGACCAATTCTTCGAATCGACCACTTAGTTTTGGTGTTTCTTTTTAGATGAAACTATTGTACAATATCCCATCTTATTGATAATAAAGACTGATAAAATAGAATTAATATAATTTACTGGTTTTGGCCATTTTACAGACAGAACCTCGCTTTGTTGTCAGAAGTCTGTTGGCGTTTTATCAAAGATTTAAAGGGAAGAAACAAATTCAAAATGGATAATTTTATTGAATTCAATTCTAAAATAGTAAACCCTAAAAGAGAAATAGAAAAATTGCATTTTATTTATCTCATCAACAGAAAGTTCGATTTGAGGTGTCAGTTAGGCTTCAAATTCTAATAGCCATTTCATCATGAAAAACATTCTGAAATTTGCCTCCGACAGTCAGTCTTATCAATTTTGGGCAAAAGTTTATAGCTTATGTTTTTCCTTAACGTAATAAAATCAAGATAAAACCATCCACAACAGAATCACAGGTGTAAACCAAGATACAAAGATCACATCTGACATGCCTAAGATATCAAGTTAAATTTATCATACCAGATCCGTATGGACTTCTTTCACTATAATGAATAAATAAATATATGGAAGAATATATTAATCTATGTACTTACATTTAGAATTAAATATAATTGTACATTAATCATATATGTATATACATACATATATATATATATATATATATATATGTGTGTGTGTGTGTGTGTGTGTGTGTGTGTGTATATATATATATATATATATATATATATATATATATATATATATATATACTGTAATCATCTCCAGCCGGTTGGGGAGTTAGATTGGAGATTGACCATTCAGTAGCCAGTCTTCAATCTAAAGGTTCCAGTAGTTGAGTTTACAGTATTTCCGATTTAACAACAGAGCACTCACTAATTGCCAAATGAGTTGCCATCTAAAAAAGTAAAAATTCGTTTTGATGAGATCTCGATCTTTTGAATGAAAAAATTAATTAGACTTCCGAGATGGAAACGAGAGAAAATAGAGTTTCCTGAGAAACGTTCGGAGACTTGGAGAATTCGGTATCAACGACTACAGTTTTCCACCAAACCAACTGAACTGTTACAAGATGACCAGGACAGTTTCAAAATAGTATCAAAAACCGTAAAAGATTTCAAGTCATTTGCTGTAAGAATCACCAATTTATATTTCTCTCTCTGCTCTGATAACTGAGCTTTTGCTAGTTAAAGACGTGAAGACTTACAGAAAAATATTTAACAGAAAATAATGACACACAAAAAGCATTAAGGAGGAAAAAAGCCCCCAAATATTTGGTGTTCCTTCCTATTCTTCCGGATCAGGTCTCAACCTTTTCCCTTATTCATTATTTCTAATATATCTTGATTGCCATTGGCCATATAATGAATTTTTGAGAAGTAAAAAGCGACCGTGATTAAGATGAAAGATACACTAGCGAAAAACTTGTAAAATAAGATTAATATTTTTGTAGTTTTCATTTCTATCCGCCAAATGTCTTCAAAATGAGGGTTTTTTTTTTAATCATTTGTTTGATGATAACTCTCAAGCGTCTCTGATCTTCGAGTTGGAGACAGTAGATTATTCTTGTACATTATTACTATTTATTCATCAATAGTCACAAACAAGTGTTTGGTATCATAAATCTCTCATCTTAATTTCTGTCCCTTTTTATTGGAGCTATTCAGAAATTTAACATACTTTCGTTGGCAATGAGTGCAGATAAGAAATAATGTATGAGCTGTCAGTGAGACTCAAAATCAAATGCTTTTTTACCTTTGCTTGTTTTACTGCCACCGCGGCCCTAGAGCTTGATCAACCTGAAACAAAAGTCTAATGATTAATGAAACCAGATAAATTTTTCTATCATTTTCCCCCTTAACGGTGCTTTGCCATGTTTTATAACACCGTTAACAATAAATGTTTGATATTTTTGACAAGAAAACGAATGAAGTGTCTCACTTGATTAAAAACCTAACAGAAACAGGGATGTAAATCAACTTTATTTTTTCACAATCAAAAGTTTTTTCAATCGAGATTTTTTTTCTACAAAAACTAATCTAAATACTTTGATCAGGCAATGTCACCTATTGACATTACATATATACACTAGTAGTATAAATATTGATATTCTCTGGGACTCTTATCAGATGGAGCATTGTTAACAATTATTGATTTTCGACGAGTACTACTTTCATCCAAAATGTATTGCTTTCATTGCAATGACAGATTTTACTGTATTTTCAGACTGCACTGATAGGGACCGAAGAATGATGTCCTAAGTCGATTCGTTCTCTTTTTCTGACAGGAGATGATTGATGCACCTTTTTTATGTACATATGATAAATGATCAATTATGGGAATGTAATATTTTTAATCATTTTACAGTTTTGAATTGTTAATTTTTACTTCTGAATTTGGCAAAGATTATTCTTGTTTCAATAGAGAAACAAATCCAAGTTCAGATTCGTAATTGTGTTTGAGAAAATCCTTGTAAACTTATCGGATAACATAAATATTACATGGTTAAATCTGTTGAACCAGTTTACAGGCCATAAGATTGAGCTTTTTTTTAGTATTGCATGATAATCATTTACATTGAAAGAACATATCCGAAAAGACGATTTGTCAGACACATGCAATATTTTGATTTGCAGAAGGATAGGGACCTATTTCAAAAAAAAAAATTGAAAAGATTTTATACGTCTAACTAGCAATATCTCATCTATCCGAGCAGAGAAATAAATCTGATTAAGCTTATTTACGGTGAATGACATACTCATTTACTGTTTGACTCTACTTACAGAAGTTTTTAGTGAGGTATCTTGCAAGAGCCAAGTTAACAGAGCGGTTTTACAAGTGTCTGGCTCGTGTATCTCTCATCTTAATCTCAGCTGCTTTTTATCAGAGCTACTCAGAAATTCATTACATGGCCAATGGCAATCAGCACAGATTAGAAATAGTAAATAAGGGAGAAGGTGGAGACCTGTTTCGAAAGAATGGGGAGGAACACCAAATATTTTCGAGCCTTATTTTCTCTTTAATGCTTTTTGTATGTCATCATTTTCTGTAAAATAGTTTCCCGGAATTTTTCATGCCTCTAACTAGCTATAGTTCAGTTATCAGAACAGAGACAGGAATATGAATAAGCAATCCTTACAGAGAACTACGTGTCATCATTTATTGTGTTTGATACTATTTTCAAAACTGTCTTAAGTCTTGCAACAGTTCAGTTGTTTGAAGGGATGACTGTAGTTGTTGATACTGAATTCCGTTGGTTATGGAATATGTTTTGCAAAACTCTATTTTATTTTGTTTCCATCTTTGAAGTGTAACTGGATTTTTTTTATTCAAAGGATCGAGATCTCATCAAAAGGATTTTTTCTGTTTTAGATGGCGATTCATTTGGCAATTAGCAAGAGCTTCGATGGTAAATTGGAGGAACGTAAAAAGTAGTACTGAAACCTTTATATTAAAGACTGGCTATTGCACGGACAATCTCCAATCTAACTCCCTAACCGACTGAAGATGATTCCAGTAACTTTTATGTATGTACAATGAATGAAATAGTATATTTATTCATCTATTCATTTATCTATTGAATTAAAAAAAAAGTCCATACGTATCTGGGATGATGGATTCACCATAATATCTTTGGTGAGTCAAATGTGATCCTTGAATATCGGTCTTCCACCACTAGTTATGTTGGAGATTATTTGTTTTTATTTTATTTTGTTACAGTATGAAAATAAGCATTGAACTACAGACTTTTGCGTGAGATTTATGATATTACAGACAGTCAGAGGTAAATTTTGGAATGTTTCCATTTTGTCATGATATTAGACTTTGAAGCCAAACAGACATCACGGATCGAGTTTTCCGTCGATGAGATAAATAAAAAGCAATTTTTGATTTCTCTTTTAGGGTTCACTACTACAGAATTGAATTGAATAAAAATATCGATTTTTATTTCGTTTTTCTACTTTGTATCTTCGAGCAGACACCAACAAACTTAAGACAACAAAGCAACATTCCGTCTATAAAATGGCCAAAAGCCAGTAAATCATACTAATTCTGTTGTATCAATCTTTCTTGTCAATAAGAAGAAATATTGTAGAATTGTTTCATCTAGAAAGACACTTGAAATCCCAAAACTTGATGGCCAATCATGAGAGTTACTCAGATTTATCTGACTCCCATTGCTGGGAATGACATGTTATCATTTACATCGTCAAATAGCAAGTTCAATGTGGATTATCATTAACTCGCGATAGCTCAGTTGGGAGAGCGGAGGACTGTAGTTGTGGACACTGATATCCTTAGGTCGATGGTTCGAATCCGTCTTGCGAGATGTTATTTTCTTCTCTTTACGTTCCTATCAAACCTATCTTCATGAACTCATGAGATTTCCTTCCTTATGCTAATGAACTTAGAGATCATACAGGATTTATCATTAATTAAATAGATAGAAATAAATAAGATCATTTTAATTGCAATGAGCGTGAAAGTAGATTTCGCACTTGTTCAAATTAGTGTATTCAGAAATACATTAATTCACTATCTTTACAACGCACAGCTTCTGTTACTAAGACGTCATATACAGATAAACAAATTCAGACCTCGAATATTATGAAAAGAATAATTGATAATCAGATCATTTTATTGAGGTCAACAAGAATGCAAACCCAACAAATCTTTCTATCCTCATCCCAAAGATTAAAAAAATTCCACTACATCCATTTACTAAAAGTATTAAATTGTCTTGGGATGCGCCCATGTTTAAGAGGTTTCAATAGCGTGACAGATTGGCACAAACACACGTTGCCGAAATACATATACAGATGGAAACTCGTTGGCAAGCAAAAAAAGTTCCCACAGTGTATCAAGTAAGAATATAAAAGATGAATAAATTTCTAAACACCAAAACTAAAGTTGATTTTAGTTTTGTATCGTAATAAAAACAAGAACAACAATAACTATCCTCATCAAATGAAGAGTGTACACAGATATGTGAAATTCTTTTTTCTTTTAAGAGATTTAAACTCTTGGTTAACAGGAAGCTGTCTTTCTAGATCAACTGAATTAATAAATCTGAAATATCAACATAACTTCTTTGCATTATCCTATAAATACGTACGAGATTATTTCATTCCAATAAATGACCCAATTTTTATATGTATTTTTCTATTTTTCATGTTCCTCATACATACAATAGAAGAGTTGCAGTAATCATCTTTTGACAAAAGGGGAATTCGAATGGAGTTTGACCCTGCAGCAGCCAAGCATGTCATCAGAAAAATTCTGTATACGATGGATAAGTAAACATTTCTCAGCCAAGAAGAGACAATTTTGATCTGGTCAAACTATGATCAGGCAGTTTTGTGATACCATAATAGAATGGATACTGTCTGTACGTTGATCACCGCCTTCAATTGGTCTAATTGTGATAATTACACGTTTCAATCAATCTTTTGGTTCCCTGGAAGGAGTTCATAAAAAAAAAAGGTCCCTTTCCATCCCATCATAAATACAGCATCATATTCTGAGGATGAAAATCGTTCTTAATAAGAATTTTTTCAAATCATTCGATGTGTTTTCAAATTTCTTGCTTTTGTTCTTCATTTACTTTCAAGGTCTCCAATTTACATGCTGTAAATTTGAGTTACTTCTTCTATTCTGATTTAGTTTTTGATATCTTTTTTAAATTTTGGGGAAAATTTATAGTTTACTATGTATTTCCCAATGGTGAGGCAGAAGCATACTCATTCACTTGTGTATATCTTGTGTTTGACACAAGGTTGCGAGATTATGACACCAATAGAAGATTGAACAATTTGCTAATGATCTAAAAAGAACATTTCGCTAACCATTGCAAGGAAATGATCCTGATATTTTATAGATGTAACATAGTCCATCATAGAACAAAAATGGTTGTCACCCAGTGTGGATCAATTTTACAACTAAAAGAAGAAATAATCTAAAAGCACGCCCCAATAAATGGATTTCTGTAGCACTATCGGAATGAATTTCTTGAATATGTGAAAAACAAATACTGTATTAACAGCCTCCAAATTAGTATTCCCAAATCAGGAGAAATGGTATTATATATATATATATATATATATATATATATATGTGTGTGTGTGTGTGTGTGTGTGTGTGTGTGTGTGTGTGTGTGTGTTATTATATATACATATTTACATATATATGTATATATATATATATATATACATATATATATATATATAGAATATGTATTACAAATCAGGCTAGCAGTATATGAGCTAGTTTGTGTAGCGAATCCACAACCTACTATACATATATATATATATATATATATATATATATATATATATATATATATATATATAATCACTGCATGGTCAAACTCCATTTCAACTTTTCTTACGGTTTTATATCATTACTGTACCTTTTTTGTACATCACAAATGAGAAATTATGAAAATACATTTTTTTTGTTTAAGTTTATTTAATTGATTACTGATATGAAAAAAATTCTATGTGGACTTGATGAGAAAAAATTTTTCTTCATATATAAGATATATCATTATAACGGTAAGAGAAGAATGTCAACGACAGATTTTGAACAAGAGTTTGACAATAAGGTGGACGGTTCGAGGGAAATGAAGAAATGTTTTTATTCTTCAAGACAAAAAAACTGTTAACACCGAATTAAGACGACAAATTGCGTTTTTGATCGATAATAAAATGAAAGACCAATTTATCTCCCTTTTTTTTATTTTAAATTTATACATTCGAGAATTCAGTTAGACAAAAATAGATTGACAAATCATTTTCCCTTCTATCATCGATTATGTTAGTATTTCTGCGTAAATTTTGCATGTTTTTTTTTCAAATATAAGATTGTAGAATTGTTTCATCTAAAAAAAAAAACACAAACTCCCAAAACTTCAGGTGGACCGTTGTAATGAAACATCTGACTCAAATTGCTGGGAATGACATATGATCATTTCCACTGTCAAATCTCGATTTCAATGTTATATAACCGTCGACTCGCGATAGCTCAGTTGGTAGAGCGGAGGACTGTCGTTGTAATAACAGATATCCTTAGGTCGATGGTTCGAATCCGTCTCACGAGAGGTGACTTTTTTTTCTCTATGGCTTCTTCTGCTTTAAAACTGTATTTCAACTTGATGAACTCAGGAGACCATCTTTATTACCGTAATATTAAAATATCTTACGTCAATATAGTTGAAACCCTCCAGTCAGAATTATCACTTACTTCCTGTAGATATTGTGAAAATGTAACGAGAACATCCTTTTTCCTGTTTTTCAGGTATACCAAGTTTCGTAATGATGCACCATTTCAGTTACCAAGAGATCACATCAGGATAAACTTAATCAGAGTTTTAGTTTTAGATAGATAGAAATAAATCAGATTATTATCACCGGGATGAGCACAAAAGCAAAACCAACAACCTTATTCATCTTCATCAACAGCAGCTCTTATGTGTCTGATGTCCGTTCTCACGAATTGCCAGATCTTTCTATAATGTGAGTCACAGAGCCAATACTTTTTGAATTTGTCTATTTCATCACTCTATTTCATAAGCCATTAGTTATCAGATTTTATTGCAACATGACCAGCCCATTGCCATTTGAGTTTTTGAATGGATCCTTTGATATCTCTGACTCATGTTGTTTCTCTAATCTACTGATCTGTTCTGTGATCTCTCCATGTAATGTCGAGTATGATTCTTTTATGCACACGTTACATGGTTCTCGGTTTTAGGGTGAATCTTTTGGTTAGGTTCCATGATGTAGCTCCTATAGTTATTTAGTTCTTTTGGATTCCCTTTCTTATGTAATATCATTATGATTGCTGTGTTCCATTTTTCTAGGACTTTGTTTGGGGTATAAGTTGGATATAATTGCCTAATTCCTGATGATAAGTTTACCACTTTTTTGCGTATATCAATGTTGAAGTTATCTGGTCAAGAGGCTGTTCCCTCTTCCGTTTCTCTGATTGCTGGTCCCACATCCTAAAGTCTAAGTCTTCAAACTGGTAACCATAACATACATCTGTTTGTTGCCTTCTTGTGTCCTTCGTTCCGAAGAATAAAGTTTTTAGTAGAATTCTTGAGTGTTTGTGACAAATTGATCGCTATCAAGTCTTTACCTTTGACAAAAAGCAACATTTCGTCGATAAAAAGCTCCAGACTAGCAAACCATGTTAATTCTATCGTTATTTTTTTGCATGTACAAGAATGAAGGGAACAGAATTATTCTATCTAAAATGAATACTCAAACCCTCAGAACGATAAGTTGACTATCAAAACTTGGGATGTGATCTTCATCACTGTTTTATGGCAACTCGTGATAGCTCAATTGGTAGAGCGGAGGACTGTAGTTGAGATAACAGATATCCTTAGGTCGATGGTTCAAATCCGTCTCGCGAGATCTGTTTTTTCTCCTTGTTTTCTTTCTATGCTTTCAACCTGAGAGAACCCAATACATCATCCCCATGAACAAATGAGACATCTGTTATTAGTATCGTTTATGTAAATCCAGCTGAATTTGTTAATAGGAAATTCCAACTTCTTCTGGCAGTAAATAGGATCTCTAAACTTTACTAATTTATTTTTTGGACAACAACGCATAGTTTTAGCAACTAAGAGATCCAATACAGATAGTCGGTTCCAGACTTTTAGGGTTAGTTAATGATAAATTTGATCATTATTATCGAGTTGAGAGCGAATGCAGACCCGAATCTATCATTATTTTTTTTTCTAATTCTTTGACGTAGCTCTTTTCAGATCTGTTTTGATCACGTTTCTAATAGAAATGAAACACTTTATTCATTTTCTTGTAAAGAATATCAAACATGTATACTTAAGAGTAATATCGAAGATGACGAGTTCGATAAACGGGAGTAAATCAGATCATTATCACCGGTATGAGAGCAAAAACAAATCCCATCATCATCATCATCATCATCATCATTTTAGCGTCTGTCATTGTACATAGACCTTCCTCAAGAATTGCCAGATCTCCCTTTCATGGGAGTTGCAGATCCAATACCTTCTCCACTTGTCTATTTCATCGTCATCCATTTGTTGTCAGACATTTTTGCAACATTACCAGCCCATTGCTATCTGAGTTTATGAGTAGATCCTATGATATTCCTTACTCCTATGTGATGTCAAGTATGATTTTTTCCACGTTTCATGGTTCTCAGTTTGAGGCTAAATCTTTTGGTTAAGTTCCATGATGTACTTCCTTCTGTAGTTCAGTTTTTTCGGATTCTCTAATGTGATAGCATTATGATTGCTGTGTTCCAATTATAGGACACCAATATTGGATTAAACAAATTACCAATGATCTAGAAAACCATCTTGCAAACTATTGCTGGGGACCGATATAGATATTTCAGAATCTCAACTTTGTCAAGTACAAAACTACAGAGGGCCAGCACTCAATGTTGATTGTACTTACTGCAATCTTGACCAATAGAACAAAAAATTCAACATCACACCCCAAAGAAATCAATGGATTTCTTTAGCAAACGATTAGTTCATTATTGAAATAAATCGCCTGAATATATGAAGCATGAAGATATTTTTAATCGCCTTGAAAAAAGTATTGAGAAGTTTCGAGAAAATTGCGTAAAAGATGGATTAATGGTCAGTATTGGGAACTCTCAGAGGAAATCTTTCAAAGAATTGAGATTATCAAGAATAAAGTAAAGCAAAGCAATGTGTGCAGAGACAATGTTGAACTGGAATAAGATTTTGAAATAGAATACAATGAGATGCCGATAGAGACATGTTATTGGAATAAATAAATGGATATGTTGTAATAATATGCAAAAAAGGTTTGCTGTTTTCAATTCAAAGACATGGTGCCTTATAGAATTACCATAAAACAAATCCAAAAATAAGAATTACGAATCTCTCATTTAAATGCGTGTAGCAAAAAGAAATGAAAACCTCAAACTTATGGAGTTATAGTGTATATAATGAAAAATGTATTTGTTAAAATAAAATGAGCTCTAGTATATTTGCAAGATAACTCTCCTGTAAGTGCAAAATATGTTAATTTCAGCTCAGTCGGTAAGGAGGCCGCCCATCAGTAACGTGGTCAAAATTTGAAATCATGGTGTAGAACTGTTGACTTCATCGATGTGTTTATTCATTAGAAAGTATTTGTAGCATACATTTTAGTTTATAAGTAAGGCTTGCCAATTTAAAAGAAACATATTGTAAGCAATCGGCGAGGCGATTAACTGGCCTTATTTGCTTGGTATGGCATCGTAATCCTTTACATTCAAATAGCTCTTCTGAAAAGACGGCCTGTCAGCCGCATGCAATAATACCATTTGCAGAAGGATAAACAGGGGCCTGTTTCGAACAGAGTAAAAATAATGAATGAGAAAAAAGGTGGGGACCTGTTTTGGAGGAATTGGAAAGGACACCAAACATTGGCAGGACGGGGGTGCTTATTTCCCCTTCACATTTTTTTGTGTGTATTATCATTTTCTGCTTGATAGTTTTGTTGGAAGTCTCCATGCCCCTATCAAACAGTTGTCAAAGCAAACGAAGAAATCTGATTAAGCCTATTTACGGTTAATTACATGAAGCTATTTCCTGTGTTGGATTCTATTTCCAAAACCAGGTACGTGGACTTCGCGTAGTACTTCAGTTGGCATAGCGGTGGACTGCAACCGCTGATTATGAAATCATTTGGTCGATGGTTCGAATCATTCTCACGAGAGTCTATCATACTATCTTACAATCTGTACAGCTGAAATCCTTTATTCAAGGAATCGACATTTCATTCATCGGAATTTTTACTCATTTTGGTGACAATTCTAAAATTCCTGTTTGTTATTCCAGTCATAATTAAGGGATATCAATATAATTGCAAACATATGTGAAGAATTGGGAATTTAGCATTTTCCCCACTGACTTATTTGACAATTGGCAACAGCTCAGTGGGCAGATCAGAGGAACCTAAACGCTAGTACTGATATTGTTATATGGAAGATTCAAATATTTCTGAGTACAATCCATCGATTTCTCGTTTCTATTCTCCAGTTTGTAAGTAAAGGTTTGGGTCTTTCACTTTTGACAACTAAAAGCTAACATTCAGAATTACTAAGAAGGGAATCATAAAATAAAATAAAAAAAACAATGAGAAAAAAATTAGTTTGCATCTTCATTTTTTTGGCGAAAAAGACACAAAAGGCTGGATCTCCAACACAAAAACCGACAGCCTGTTTTTGCAATTTTAATCAGCTGCGAGCTAACAATGGGGCCTCAAAACGTTACGCTGTATTTGGCCGTTTATTTTTTTTCATTTTGCCCATTAAAAGCTTTCGATGGGTAAAAATAAAAAATACCAGTTATTGAGTATTCGGAGAATAAAAATGAAAAATCATTGGACTGTCGTGTAAGTCACCTTCTGTGCTTGCATTTATAAACTTCTGACAGAGATCTTGCCAATTGCCAAGTAAGTTGCCACCTAAACCAGAAAAAAATACATAAAATCATGATTCATTGAATAAAGACATTCGGTTAAAAGTCAGGGATAGAAACAAGAATAATATTTACTCTCCAGAGAATGATTCAAACTATCAAACTATCAAACTATTACTCTCTGTAACCACTCTGTTAACATAGCTATTTCGAAATACCCAACTACAAACTTTTAAAAGTAAAGTCAACCCGTGAATGATTACGTCATTCAGCGTAAATAAGCTTAATCAGATTTTTCCCACTTCTCTGATAAATGAGATATTGCTAGTTAGAGGCATGAAACTTCCAGGAAAACTATTTTAACAGAAAATGATGTCGGACAAAAAACATTAAAGAGAAAAGTTGTTATCTTTTCCGATTTTTTGAAATAGGTTCCCGTCCATCTTTCTGCCAATCAAAATAATGCAAGTATGTGGCAAATCGTTTTTTAGGAAATGTCATTTAAATGTAAATGATTATGATGCAAAACCAAGCAAATATGCATAATCTTATGGCCTGAAAACTGGTTTAACAGATTTAAAAACGTAATATTTGTGTTAACTGATCAGCTTACAAGGATTTTGTCAAATACCAATACGAATCTTGACTTGGATTCGTATCTCTACGGAAACAAGGATAATCCCTACCAAATTTTGTAGTAAAAATCCACATCCTCAAACTGATAATTGAAATCACCATTGGCTGATTGATAGTCATGTCTCCTATCGACTGAGCCAAAACTGGCAAGCCTTATGTATCTACTAAAATGTATGTTAGAAATATGCAAGGGTTTATTTCAGTCTATTGAATAAATATATCAATAAAACAAGTTCTCTTCCGAGACTTTAAATCTTAACTAAGGTACTGATAGGCGGCTTTTTTACAGATTGAGCTAAAATAGAAAGTCTAGCGTGTATACAAAATGTATTTTTGAGATACACTAGGGTTTATTCCATTCTAACAAATATATTCATGATTTAAAAAATTACATTGTCATAATTTACCATTATCATATTTACATAGAAATGTTGCCTTCATCATTAGTCAGAATAAAAGTACGAATCGACTTGGGACACCATTCTTCGGTCACTATCAGTGCTGTCTTGAAATACAGTAAAAGCTGTCAATGCAATGACAACAATAGATTTCGGATTAAAGAAGTACTTGTCGAAAACCTATGATCGTTAACAATGCTCCATCGGATAAGAATCCCAGAAAATATTAATATTAATACTAATAGTGAATATATGTAATGTCAAAGGGTGACATTGCCTGACTGGCGTATTTAGATTGGATTGTGTGAAAAAAAATATTTAATTTCGATAGAGAAAACTTATGATTGTAAAATCATAGTTGTTTTTTCATCCCTGTTTCGATTAAGTTTCTGATAGAAGTGAAACACTTTATTCTTTTTCTTGTAAACAAATTTTAAACATATACTTTGAACAGTAGTATCAAACATGGCGATTGAACGTTGAGGTGGAAAATGAGAAATTTTATCTGGTTTCATCAATCATCAGACTTTTGTCTCTGGTAGATCTAGCTCTAGGATTGCTGTCCCGGTAAAACAGGCTGAAGTAAAAAAGAATTTGAGTTTGAGTCTCACTGAGAGCTTATACATTATTTCTTATCCGCGCTGATTGCCGATGGAAGTGAAATACATTTTTGAGTAGTTCCAATAAAAAGGAACTGAAATTAAGATGTGAGATTTATTATCCCAAACACTTGTAAAATCACGATGAATAAATAAATAGTAATAATAGGCAAGAATAATTTGCTGTCTCCAACTCAAACACCAGAGGTGCTTTGAGTTATCATAAAACAAATGATGAAAAAAAACTTCTTATTTTCAAGACAAATGGCAAATAGAAATAAAAACTTCAAAAATATCAACAGTATTTCCCAAGTGTCTGGCTAGTGTATCTCTCATTTTAATTTCAGTGACTTTTTATCAGACCTACTCAGAAATTCATTACATGGCCAATGGCAATCAGCAAAGATTATAAATGATGAATAAGGGAAAAGGTGGAAAGATACTTCAAAAGAATTGGGAAGATCACCAAATATTTGGGGGCCTTATTTTCTGTTTTATGTTTTTGTATATCATAAGTTTCTGTTAGATAATTTTCCGGAGGTCTTCATGCCTCTAATCAGCAATAGCTCAGTTGTCAGAGCGGTGTGAGGAAAAATTATTAGGTGATTTTACGGTGAATGATTTCAAATCATCAACCATGTTTGATACTATTTCAAAAACTATCTTAAGCATCTTGTAACAGTTCAGTTGGTTGAGTGAATGACTGCAGTCGTTGATACTAAAATCCACAGAACGATTGTCCGAATAAGGTTCGCGAGACTCTCTTATTTTTTCTTGTTTCCATCTCTGAATTCTAACAGAAATTTTTTTTGATTCAAAAGGATCGAGATTTCATCCATGGGAATTTTCACTTTTTTAGATGACAACTGATTTTGCGATTGGTGAGAGCTCTGTTGGTAAATTGGAGTACTGCATGGTCAATCTCCAATCTAACTCCCCAACTGACTGTAGATGATTCGAGTAACTTTTATATCTATCTATCTATATATATATATCTATATCTATATCTATATCTATATCTATATCTATCTATCTATCTATCTATCTATATATATATATATATATATATATATATATATATATATATATATATATATAGTTATATAGATAGATAGATATAGATATAGATATAGATATATAATAGATGAAATATTATATTTTATTTTGAATTTGAATATATTTATTTATCCATTTATTTATTCGTTAAATTGGATGTCCATACGTATGTTTACTTTAATATCCTGGACATATCAAATGCAATCCTTACGTATTGCTTTACAAATGTAATTTTGGTGAAGATTGTTTTTGTTTTTTTTTTTGTTATGTTTTTTTCTTATCTTGTTAAATTATGAAAAAACGTCAACTACAGACTTTCTACGTTAGATACATAATAAGACGGATAGTTTGAGGAATATTCTTGAATGTTTTCATTTTCCATGATCAAATGGCAGGTAGAATTTGAAGCCAAACCAACACCACAAATTGAGTTTTTAGTCAACGAGATAAATGAAGGACAATTTTTCTATTAGGGTTCACTATTTGAGAATTGAATCGTATAAAAATATCGATTTTTATTCTGATTTTTTAAAATTTATATCTTTGAGCAGACACCAACGAACTACTGACAAAAAAGCAACATTTCGTCTATGAAATCTCCAAAACTAGTAAATCATTTTAATTCTATTCTCTGTAATCAATAAGAGATATTGTAGAATCATTTCATCTAGATATATTTGAAATCCTAAAACTAAGTGGCTGGTTATATGAAATTGTCCGATTCATCTGACTTTCATTGTTGGTAACTTGCTGCTTCCAAACTGAATGAACCCATTATGCCATCTTCATGAAATCATGAGACTTCCGTCATTAAACTCGTATTGAATATATTTCACGTCAAGCGGGAAAGAAACCTCATGGTAGGAATTTCAATTACTTCCAGTGGAAATACTTTGGTTGACAACAATGTACCGTTTGAGCTACTTAGGGATTATATACAGACAAACAAAATCACACTTTTAGTATTAGATAATTAGATAGAAATAAATCAGATCATTTTACTTGCGATGATCGTGAAAGCAAAGCTCATACTGTTTTCCATTGTTCAAGTCATTGTATCTTAGAGGTACTTAAATTTAATACCACTGGCTACAATATACAGGTTCTGTTACTAAGAGATCATGTACACATAAATATATTGAACCATCGCCATTTTTGATATCACTGTTAAGTATATATCTTTGATATTTATTACAAAAAAATAAATGCAGTCTTTCACTTCTATTAGAAACTTGATCGGAACGGGAATGTAAAGCAACAATGTTTTTTATTATCATTTATTTTCACTAGAATTTCTTCCACCTGAAATATATTGCTTTCATTGCATTCACAGATTATTCTTTATTTCCTGACTTTGCTGTTTTAATAATGACTGTAGAATGATGTCTTAACTCGATTCCTACTTTTATTCTGAATAAATATGATTACAACTTCTTTATTGTATAAATGATAAATGAACAATTATGACAATGTGATTTTTAAATCATAAACGGATTTGTTAGAAAGAAAAAAAAACCTTGTGTATCTGGACGATACATTTAGTATACATGCTACACTTGCTACTTTTGCTCAATGGGTAAAAAAACAATCTATCAGGAACTTTGTTGAGATTTAAAATCTCGGAGGAGAACCGTTGGTTATATTGGCGTATTTATTCATTAGACTGAAATGAGCGCCTGCGTATTTCCAACGTACATTTTAGTAGATACATAAGGCTTGCCAGTTTTGGTTCAGTCGTTCAAAGACATGACTATCAATCAGCTGGTGGTGATTTTAATTTACGGTTGTGGAATGTGAATTTTTATTTCTAAATTTGGCAAAGATTAATCTTGTTTCCACAGAGAAACAAATCCAACTTCAGATTCATGCTGGTATTTGATAAAGTTCTTGTAATTGTAAACTGATCGCTTATCACAAATATTACGTTGTTAAATCTTTTGAACCGATTTTTGAGAAAGGAACAAGGCGAGAAGATTGAGCTTATTTGTTTGGTACGGTGTGGTAATCATTTGCATTTAAATAACATTTCGACAATTGGCCTGAAAAATTTAATTTTTCAATTTGGTGGGAGATGGACTGGAACCTCTTTCGAAAAATTGGAAAAGTTGCCAAATTTCCTCTTCAAAGTTTTTTGTGAGTCATCATTTCCTGTTGAATAGTTTTCCATGGCTCTAACTAGCAATATTTCATTGGTCAGAGCAGAGGAAGAAATCTGATTAAGCTTATTTACGGTGAATGACATAATCATTTTCTGATTGACTCTATTTTCAAATGTTTGTTGTAGGATATTTTGCAATCGCCAAGTTAACAGAACGGTTATTGAAAGTTTCAGGTCAATGGTTTGAATTAGTTTCTGGAGAGTAAATATATCATTCTTGTTTTTACCCCTGACTTATAAACGAAAATGGCAAAATAATGATCCAATTCACCATTGAAAATACTAAAAGTCTAATTCCTACTATATACATCTGATCTTTTTGTTGCTAAAACGATGCAATGTTGTCAAACAATGTAACTTGAAAGATTGGAAAATGAAGTTTGGAGCTCCTATTAACGATTCCTGCCTGATGTAGGTGGAATTTCCAACTGGTAGGTTTTCAGCTAGTTTTAAACAACCAATGTTTAATACATACATTATAACAGAAGTCTCGTATATCGATTGAGATGAATTATTGGGTTTTCTCAGTTTGGAAGCATAGAAAGAAAACGAGAAAAAAACACATCTTGCAAGACGGATTCGAACCATCGACCTAAGGATATCTATTATCATAACTACTGTCCTCTACTCTACCAACTGAGCTATTGCAAGTTAACGTTTTACTTCTTGAAATTGCTATCTGACAGTGATTGTGATCACATGCCAACTTTTAATACTCTCCATCTAAAGTTTTGGGGTTTGCAGGTTTTTTTTAATGAAATAGTTCTACTATATTTTTCTTGTAAAAGCAAAAAAAACCCCAAAGATAATAAAACTAACAAGGTTTACTAGTTTTGAGCTATTCATCGAAGAAATGCTACTTTTTGTCAAAGGTAGGAACTCAAAAACTACCAAAAAGCCTTTCAGTACAGAGAAAACGCAAATAACTAGTGCATTCGAAAAATTGGGACGTTAAAATAAATAACAATCGAATTGTCAAATTCACTCAAGAAATCTGCAAAAATCCCCTTGCTTCCAAATGAAACAGACAAGACAGCAAACAGAATATAAGTATAAATATAAGTTATGAGTAACCAGTTTGAAGAGTAATCTGTGGGAGGTGGGACAAGCCAACAAAAAAAAAATCGAAAAGGAAACAGCCTCTTGACCAGATAAAGTTAACATTGATATACTCAAAAAAAGAAGTGAACTTATTTCCAGGAAACTGGCCATTCTATCTAACTTATCACCCAAAACAGATTCCTAGAAGATTGGAACACAGCAACCATAATGCTATTACATAAGAAACAATTAAAAAGAACAACAGGAGCTATATTATAGAACCTAACCAAAAGATCCACCCTCAAACTGTTAACTCTGTTACGTGCACATTGGAAAAATCATTCTCGACATCACATGGAAAGATCACAGAAGAGCTCAATATATTAGAAAAACAACGGGAATCGAGGATATCAAAGGATCCATTCAAAAATTCAAATGGCAATGGGCTGGTCATATTGTAATAATGACTGATAACCAATTGCTGATGAAATAGTGCAATGAAATTGGCAAAGTAAGAAAGGATTGGCTCTGCAACTTTCAGGATAGAGAGATCTGGCTATTTCCGGAGAAGGTCTATGTACAACAACTGACGCTTAAAAGTTTCTGCTGTTGATGATGATGAGAAATATCATTGTGGATTTTGCCTTTGGGATCATCCCGGTGATAATGATCTGATTTATTTCTATCTGATATTAAAAGTCTAATTCTGTTTATCTGTACGTGGTCTCTTGGTAGCTGAAATGGTGCATTATTACCAATCATGGTATCCCTAAAAAAGGGAAGAATGAAGTTCTCATCACGCAGTTACAATATCTACCGAAAGTAACTGACAATCCTTACAGGTGGGGCTTCAGCAAGTTTTACTTCAACAATTCTTAATATTACAGTAATGAAGTGTCCTGAATTCAATAAGTTGAAATACAGTGTGAACGCAGAGAAAGATTAAGAGGAAAAACAATAAATCTCGCGTGACAGATTCGAACAATCGACCTAAGGATTTCAGTGACCACGACTACAGTCCTCCGCTCTACCAACTGAGCTATCACAAGTTAATGATTTGATTGCATTGAAATTGCTATTTGAAAGTGGAAATGATCCCATATAATTCCCAGCACTTTGAGTCAGATATATAAGTCTGCCTTCTAATACTGTCCACCTGAAGTTTTGGGAGTTTGTGGGTTTTTAGATGAAACAATTCCATAATCTTTGTTCTTATTAATAACAGAGAGTGATACTATACCATCTGCATGGTATACTACTTCTTTCGAGCATTTTCTTGACTAAAAGCTGCATTTATTGCAAACAGTGTTTTTGTTCTCGTCTGCCGAAAGATTCCAAAGCAGAAAACGTACAAATAATTCATAAAATGACTCGGGCGTATTGAACATTTTTATTCACATACTGTCTTATACTTAAGAAAAAAAAATTATGCAAATTTGACGTTGAAATAATGATATAATCAGTGATGAAAAAATAAGGAAGTTAGAAAAAGACCATGATTAGCAGAATCGAAAATACTGTAAGCAAATCAAGTTTACAGCGTGTCAATTGGAGACTTCACAAGTGAATAAAGAACTCATGCCAAAAATTGAAAACCAAAAAGAAAAACCACCCCTCCAAAAAACACATAAAACAATTTGAAAAAAAAAACACTAAAAAAAATCTTCATCCTAAGAATGTGATGCTGTGTTTTTGATTGGATTGAAAGAGACCCTTTTTTATGAATTCCTTCCAGAGAACCAAAAGATTGATTCGAACGTGTAATAATCACAATTAGACCAATTGAAGGTGGTGATCGACGTACAGACAGTATCCATCCCGAATTAGCTAGAAATAAGGGCGTGAATTTCCATTATGGTAACGCAAAACTGCCTGATCATCCTGTGACCAGATCAAAATGGTCTTTGTTTAGCTGAGAAATGTTTACTTATCCATTGTATACAGAATTCTTCTGATAACATTCTTGGCTGCTGCAGGGTCAAACTCCATCGCAATTTCTATTTCGTCCGAAGATTATTTATGAAAATGTTCTATTGTATATATGATAAACGTGAAATATAGAAAGAAAAAAAACATGTAAAAATGGGGTAATTTATTAAAATGAAATAATTTCGTACGTATTTATACAAAATTGCGATAAAGTTCTATCAACATCAGATTTACTAATTCAGCTCATTTAGTAAGACATCTTCCTGTTGACCAAGAATTCAAATCACTCAAAAGAAAAGTGAATTTCTCATTTTGGTGTACACTCTTCATTTTGATGAGGATAGTTTTTGTCACTTTCGTTTTTGTTACAATACAAAACTGAAATCGACTCTAGTTTTATTCATGTTATATTTTGACTTGATACACAGTGGAAACTTTTTTGTTTGCCAACTAGTTTTCATCTGTATATGTATTTCGGCGATTTGTGTTTGTGTCTGTCTGTCACGCTACTAAAGCCCCCAAAACATGGATGCATCCCCACACAATTTAAGATCTTTAGTCAATAGACATAGTGGTATTTTTTAAATAACTCTTCCAGACGAAGATAAAATAAAGATTTCGAGTCTGCATTTCTGCTGACCCCAATAAAAATTTTCAATTATTCTTCTCATAAAATTACAAGTCTGAATTCGTTTATGTGTATATGATCTCTGAGTAGCAGAAGCTGTGTATTGTAGCCAGAGGTTTTGAATTATCAATGTACCTCTAAAATACACTGACTTGAACAATGCAAAAAAGTGTGAGGTTTGCTCCCATATTCATTGCAATGAAAGTGTTTAGTTTCTCTTTGGTATGGCATAGTAATCATTTACATTTAAATAATATTTCCTAAAAGACAATTTGCCAGATACAAACAATATTTCAATTTGAAGGGAGATGGACAGGAACTTATTTCGAAAAATTGGGAGAGTCTCCAATCTTTCTCTTTAACGTTTTTTGCAGTTCATCAATATCTGTTAAATAATTCTCCTGGAAGTCTCCATACCTCTAACAAGCAATATTTTATTTGTCATAGCAGAAAAAGGAATCTGATTAAACTTATTTACAGTGAATGACATAATCATTTACTCTTTGACTCTACTTCCAAAAGTTTGTAGTGTAGTAACTTGCAAAAGCTGAGTTGAGAGAGCGCTTACAGGAAGTTTTAAGTCGATGGTTTGAATCATTTTTGGAGAGTATATATTATTATTGTTTCTATCCTTGACTTTTAACCAAAAATCTATATTCTATGAATCAAGATTTTTGTTGTCAAACAATGTATCCTAGAAAAAAAAGAAATAAAGTTTGGAGTTCCCATTTACGATTTCTGCAGGAAGTAGTTGATATTCCAACTGGTAAGTTTTCAGCTAGTTTTACATAAACAATATCCAATATATGTGTAATAGCAGAAGTGTTCATTGAGTTATGAAAGCCGAGAGAAAAAACAGACATCACGTGAGACGGATTCGAACCATCAACCTAAGGATATCAATAATCACCTCTACAGTCCTCCGCTCTACCAACTGAGCTATCACGAGTTAACCTTTAAAACCCTTGAAATAAGTATCTTAGACTGATTACATACCAACTTCTAATACTGTCAACCCGAGGTGGGGTTTGAGCTTTTTTTTCAGATGAAATAATTCTACTATCTTTCTCGTGTAAATGCAAACAAATGATAATTAAATTAACATTGTTTACTAGTTTTGTGCTAGTCATCGACGAAATGTAACTTTTTGTCAAAGGTAGGGACCCGGAAACTTTAAAAAAAGCTTTCAGTACAGGTGAATGTCAAATAAGTTGAACGTTTGAAAAATTTGGACGAATAGCGATCGAATTCTCTAACACGCTCAAGAATTCTACAAAAATCTTTATTCTTCCAAACGAAAGACGCAGGACAACTTACAGAATATAAATTATGAGTAACCAGTTTGAAGAGTTACCCCCGGGGAGTTGGGACAAGCCATCAAACAAAGGAAAAGAGAAATAGCCTCTCGGCCAGATAACATCAACACCGATATAGTGAAAAAAAGTGCTGAATTTATTCCCAGGAAACAAGCCATTCTATCTAACTCATACCATAAATGGAGTCCTAGAAGATTGGAACACAGCAATCATAATGCTAATACATAAAAAAACAGAATTTGAAATGACTAAAGAACTACAGGAGCTAAATCATGAACCCTAACCAAAAGACCCATCCTCAAACTGAGAACCATGTAACGTTAACAAGGGATAAATCATGCTCGACATCACATGGATAGATCACAGAACAGCACAGTATTTTTAAAAAACAACAGGAGTCAGGGATATAGAAGGATCCATTCCAAAACTCGAATGGCAATGGGCTGGTCATGTTGTGATAAATTCTGACAACCAATGGATGATGAAATGGTGAGATGAAATAGACGCATTAAGGAAGAATTGGACCTGTTAGAAATCTGGCAAATCCTGAGAAAGGGCTATCCTCAACAACGGACACGTAAGAGCTGCTGCTGCTGATGATGATAAATAAGATCGTGGGTTTTGCTTTTGCGCTTATCCCGGTGATATTCATCTGATTTCCATCTGTCAATCTAATACTAAATGTCTGATACTGTTTATCTGTGTGTGATCTCTCGGTAAATGAAATGATGTATTATTACCAATCATGGTATCCCTGAAAAAAAGAAGAAAAATTAAGTTCTCATCAGACATTTACAAGATCCTCAGGATGGGTCAAAGAATGTAACATATTGCAAGACAGATAAGAACTATCGACCAAAGAATATGAATGATCATGACTACAGTCCTTTGCTCTACCAACTGAGCAATCACTAATGGACAGAACGCTAATATTGAAATTGCTATTTGACTAGAAATGATTAAATGTCTTTCCGAGCATTTTGAGTCAGATATATTAGTCCAACCTCTAATAATATCCGTATAATGTTTTGTGAGTTTGAGAAATTGTCTTGATGAAATAATTCAACAATTTGTGAATATCTTAGATTTACTTTATTTAAATGAAGCCCCCAAATATTTGGTGTTCCTTCCTATTCTTCCGGATCAGGTCTCGACCCTTTCCCCTATTCACTATTTCTAATATATCTTGATTGCCATTGGCCATATAATGAATTTTTGAGTAGTAAAAAGCGACTGTGATTAAGATGAAAGATACACTAGCGAAACACTTATGAAATAAGATTAATATTTTCCAAGTTTTCATTTCTATCTGCCAAATGTCTTCAAAATGAGAGGTTTGTTTTATCATTTGTTTTATGATAACTATAAAGCGTCTCTCATCCTCGAGTTGGAGACAGTAGATTATTCTTGCACATTATCACTATTTATTTATCAATCGTCACAAACAAGTGTTTGGTATTATGAATCTCTCATCTTAATTTCTGTCCCTTTTTATTGGAGCTATTCAGAAATTTAACATACTCTCGTTGGCAATGGGTGCTGATAAGAAATAATGTATAAGCTGTCAGTGAGACTCGAAATCAAATGCTTTTTTACCTCTGCTTGTTTTACTGCCACAGCGGCCCTAGAGCTTGATCAACCTGAAACAAAAGTCTAATGATTAATGAAACCAGATAAATTTTTCTATCATTTTCCCCTTTAACGGTGCTTTGCCATGTTTTATAATACCGTTAAGAATAAATGTTTGATATTTTTGACAAGAAAATGAATGAAGTGTTTCACCTAATAGAAATGGGGATGTAAATTAACTTTATTTTTTCACAATCAAAAGTTTTCTCAATCAAGATTTTTTTTCTAAAAAAACTAATCTAAATACTTCGATCAGGCAATGTCACCTTTTGACATTACATATATACACTAGTAGTATCAATATTAATATTCTCTTGGATTCTTATCAGATGGAGAATTGTCAACAATTATAGATCTTCGACGAGTACTTCTTTCATCCCAAATTTATGGCTTTCATTGCATTGACAGCTTTTACTGTATTTCCAGACTGCACTGATAGTGACTAAAGAATGATGTCCTAAGTTGATTCCTACTTCATTCTGACTGGAGATGATTGATGCAACTTTTTTATGTACATATGATAAATGATCAATTATGGCAATGTAATATTTTTAATCATTTTACGGTTTAGGAATGTTAATTTTTAATTCTGAATTTGGCAAAGATTATTCTTGTTTCCATAGAGAAACGAATCCAAGTTAAGATTCGTAATTGTTTTTGACAAAATCCTTGTAGACTTATCGGATAACATAAATATTACATGGTTAAATCTGTTAAACCAGTTTACAGGCCATAAGATTGAGCTTTTTTTTTTAGTATTTCATAGTAATTATTTACATTTGCCAAACACATGCAATATTTTGTTTTGGAGAAGACCTATTTCAAAAAAAAAAAAAAAGATGAAAAGATTTCCAACTTCTAACTAGCAAAATTTCATTTATCAGAGCAGAGAAAGAAATCTGATTAAGCTTATTTACGGTGAATGACATAATCATTTACTGTTTGACTCTACTTACAGAAGTTTTCAGTAAGGTATCTCGCAAGAGCCAAGTTAACGGAGCGGTTTCACAAGTGTCTGGCTCGTGTATCTCTCATCTTAATCTCAGCTGCTTCTTATTAGAGCTACTCAGAAATCATTACATGGCCAATGGCAATCAGCACAGATTAGAAATAATAAATAAAGGGGAAAGGTGGAGACCTTTTTCGAAAGATTTGGAAGGAACACCAAATATTTGGGAGCCTTATTTTCTCTTTTCGTATGTCATTCTTTTCTGCCAAATAGTTTTCCAGGAGATTTCATACCTTTAAGTAGCAATAGCTCAGTTATCAGAACAGAGAGAGATAGAGAGAGAGAGAGAGAGAGAGAGAGAGAGAGAGAGAGAGAGAGAGAAATATGAATAAGAAATCCTGACGGTGAATGGCGTGTAATCATTTATTGATACTTTTTTCAAAACTGTCTTAGGCATCTTGCAACAGTTGGTTGAGGGGAAAAACTGTAGTCGTTGGTACTGAATTCCATTGATTATGGAATATGTTTCGCAAAACTCTATTTTATTTTGTTTTCATCTTTGAAGTCTAACTGGATTTTTTTAATTCAAAGGATCGAGATCTCATCAGAAGGATTTTTTTCTGTTTTAGATGGCGATTCATTTAGTAATTAGCAAGAGCTCCGATGGTAAATTGGAGGACTGTAATCATTAGTACTGAAACCTTTAGATTAAAGATAAAACTACTTCCCGAACAATCCCCAATCTAACTCCCCAACCGACTTAAGATGATTACAGTAACATTTATTTTTGTATAATGAATGAAATACTATATTTATTCATCTATTCATTTATCTATTGAATTAAAAAAAAGTCCATACGTATCTGGAATGATGGATTCACCATAATATCTTCGGCATGTCAAATGTGATCCTCGTATATCGGTCTTAGACAAGTTGTTATGGTGGGATTTGTTTTGTTTTTTTCAATTTTGTTACAGTGTGAAAACAAACATTGAACTTCAGACTTTTGCGTGAGATTGATAATAATACAGGAAGTCAGGGTAAATTTTGGAATGTTTTCATTTTGTCATGATATTAGACTTTGAAGCCAAACTGACATCACGGATCGAGTTTTCTGTCGATGATATAAATAAAAAGCAATTTTTGATTTCTCTTTTAGGGTTCACTACTACAGAATTGAATTGAATAAAAATATCGATTTTTATTTCGTTTTTCTACTTTGTATCTTCGAGCAGACACCAACAAACTTAAGACAACAAAGCAACATTCCGTCTATAAAATGGCCAAAAGCCAGTAAATCATACTAATTCTGTTGTATCAACCTTTCTTGTCAATAAAAAGAAATATTGTAGAATTGTTTTATCTAGAAAGACACTCGAAATCCCAAAACTTGATGGCCAAACATGAGAGTTACTCAGATTTATCTGACTCCCATTGCTGGGAATAACATGTTATCATTTACATTGTCTAATAGCAAGTTCAATGCCGGTTACACGGTAACTCGCGATAGCTCAGTTGGTAGAGCGGAGGACTGTAGTTGTGGACACTGATATTCTTAGGTCGATGGTTCGAATCCGACTCGCGAGATGTTATTTTCTTCTCTCAACGTTTCTTTCAAACTGAGCGAACTCACAATTTCATCTTCTTGAACTCATGAGATTTCCTTCATTATGCTAATGAACTTAGAGATCATAAAGGTTTTATCGTGAATTGAATTGATAGAAATAAATAAGATCATTTAATCGCAATTAGCGTGAAAGCGGATTTCGCACTTGTTCAAGTAAGTGCATTCAGAAATATATTAATTCAGTACCTCTACAATGCACAGCTTCTGTTACTAAGACGTCATATACAGATAAACAATTTCAGACCTCTAATATTATGAGAAAAATAATAGAAAATCAGATCATTTTATTGGGGTCAACAAGAATGCAGACTCAACAAATCATTATATCCTCAACCCAAAGATCAAAAAAATTCCACTACATCCATTGACTAAAAGTATCAAATAGTGTTGGGATGCGCCCATGTTTAAGAGGTTTCAATAGCGTGACAGACAGGCACAAACACACATTGCCGAAATACATATACGGATGGAAACTCGTTGGCAAGCAAAAAAAGTTCCCACATTGTATCAAGTAAGAATAAAAAAGATGAATAAATTTCTAAACACCAAAACTAAAGTTGATTTTAGTTTTGTATCGTAATAAAAACAAGAGCAACAATAACTATCCTCATCAAATGAAGAGTGTACACAGATATGTGAAATTCCTTTTTCTTTTAAGAGATTTAAACTCTTGGTTAACAGGAAGCTGTCTTTCTAAATCAGCTGAATCTATAAATCTGAAATATCAACATAACTTCATTGCATTATCCTATAAATACGTACGAGATTATTTCATTCCAATAAATGACCCAATTTTTATAAGTATTTTTCTATTCTTCATGTTCCTCATATTCACAATAGAACAATTGCAGCAATCGTCTTTTGACAGAATAGGAATTGGAATGGAGTTTGACCCTGCAGCAGCCAAACATGTTATCAAAAGGATTCTGTATACAATGGATTAGTAAACATTTCTCAGCCAAGTAGAGACCATTTTGATCTGGCCACACAATGATCAGGCAGTTTTGTGTTACCATGATGGAAATTTACGCCCTTATTTCTAGCTTATTCGGGGTGGATACTGTCTGTACGTTGATCACCGCCTTCAATTGGTCTAATTGTGATTATTACACGTACCAATCAATCTTTTGGTTCTCTGGAAGGAGTTCATAAAAAAGGGGTCCCTTTCCATCCCATCATAAATACAGCATCATATTCTGAGGATGAAAATCGTTCTTAATAAGAATTTTTTCAAATTGTTCGATGTGTTTTCAAATTTCTTGCCTTTGTTCTTTATTTACTTTTAAGGTCTCCTATTTAAATGCTGTAAATTTGAGTTACTTCTTCTATTCTGATTTTGTTTGTCATATCTCTTTTAACTTTTGGGGAAATGTTATTGTTTGCTATGTATTTCCCAGTGGTGAGGCAGATGCATACTCATTTACTTGAGTATATCTCAAGTTTGACACGAGGCCATGTGTTTATGATACCAATAGAAGATTGAACAAATTGCTAATGATCTGAAGAAAACATTTTGCTAACCATTCAAAGGAAGTGATTCTGATATCTTATAGATGTAACATAGTCAAAGATTGAACAAAAATGGTTGACACCCAGTGCGGATCAATTTTACTACTAAATGAAAAAATAATTCAAAAGCACACCCCAAATTTCTGTAGCGAATGAGTTTTGCACTATTGGAATGATTTTCTTGAATATGTGAAAAGTAAATGCTATATTAACAGCTTCCAGAATAGTATTCCCCAATCCAGAGAAATGGTATTATATATATATATATATATATATATATATATATATATATATATATATATATATATATATATATATATATCATATATATATCATATATCATATATATATATATATATATATATATATATATATATACCATATATATATATATATATATATATATGTGTGTGTGTGATCACTGCATGGTCAAACTCCATTTCAACTTTTCTCATCGTTTTATATCATTATTGTACCTTTTTTTGTACATCACAAATGAGAAATTACAAAAATATATATTTTTTTTTGAGTTTATTTATTTGATTATTGAAATGAAAAAATTCTATGTGGACTCGGTGAGAAAAAAATTTTCTCCATTTATAAGACATATCATTTTAACGGTAAGAGAAGAGTATCAACGACAGATTTTGAACAAGAGTTTGACAATAAGGTGGACGGTTCGAGGGAAATTAAGGAATGTTTTTATCCTTCAAGATAAGAATGCTGTTAAAATGTTAACGCCGAGTTAAGACTACAAACTGAGTTTCTGGTCGATAAGAAAAATGAAAAACCACATTATCTCCCTTTTTCATATTTTAGGTTCCACTATTCGAGAATTCAATTAGATGAAAATAGATTGATAAATGATTTTTCCTTCTATCATCGATTATGCTAGTATTTCAACATTTGAATTTGCATGTTTGTTTTAAGTATAAGGTAGTATAAGGTAGTGAATATATACTGAAAAGAAATGTTCAATACACTTTAGTCATTTTATCGATTCCTCGTACGTTTTTTCAACACAGAATCTTTCAGTTGACATCAACAGACTTTTAAAAAAAAGCTCAAAAGAAGTAGTAAACCATGTTGATGTTATGGAATCGATCATTGTTATTAATAAGAACAAAGACTGTAGAATTGTTTCATCTGAAAAAAAAAACGAATTCCCAAAACTTCAGGAGGACAATTTTAATGCAACATCTGATTCAAATTGCTAAGAATGACATGTGATAATTTCTACTGTGAAATTACAATTTCAATGTTATGTAATCGTCAACTCGCGATTGCTCAGTTGGTAGAGCGGACGACTGTAGTTGTGAGAACAGATATCCTTAGGTCGATGGTTCGAATCCGTCTCGCGAGAGGTGACTTTTTTCACTAAGGCTTCTTCTGCTTTCAAACAGTATTTCAACTTGATGAACTCAGGAGACCATCTTTACTGTAATATCAAAATGTCCTAATTAAAATATAGCTGTAACCCCCGCCAGTGAGAACTGTTAGTTACTTTCTGTGGATATCATAAAAGTCTGACAGGAACATTAGTCTCCTTTTTTTTAGGGATACCATGATTGGTAATGATGCAATATTTCAGCTACCAAGAGATCACATAGAGATTAACAGAATCACACTTTTAATATTTGATAAAAATAAATCGGATCATTATCACTGGGATGAACAAAAAAGCAAAACCCACAATTTTGTTTATCATCATCAATAGCAGCTGTTATGCGTCTGTTGTCCGTTGTCAGTCCTCGGGAATCGCCAGATCTTTCTATAATGTGAATCAAGGAGCCAATATTTTCAGAACTTGTCTATTTCATCATCCCATTTCATCAGCCATTGGTTGTCAAATTTTATTGCAACATGACCAGCCCATTGCCATTTGAGTTTTTGAATGGATCCTTTGATATCTCTGACTCCTGTTGTTTCTTTAATCTACTGATCTGTTCTGTGATCTCTCCATATGATGTCAAGTATGTGCACGTTACATGGTTGTCAGTTTTAGGGTGAATCTTTTGGTTGGATTCTATGATATAACTCCTGTAGTTATTTTTTTTTAAATTCCCTTTCTCATGTAATAGCATTATGATTGCTGTGTTCAAATTTTCTAGGACTTTGTTTTGGGTATAAGTTAGATACAATGGTCAGTTTCCTGTTAATGAGTTCACCACTTTTTCCCGTATATCAATGTTGATCTTATCTGGTCAAGAGGCTTTTTTCGTTTCTCTGATTGCTTGTCCTACATCCTACAGTCTAACTATTCAAACTGGTAATCATAACATACGTCTGTTAGTTACCTTGTTGTGTCCTTCGTTCGGAAAAACTAAAGTTTTTGGTAGAATTCTTGAGCATATGTGACAATTTGATTGCTATCTATTTTTACATCTCCATTCTTTTAAACACTCAGGTTATTTGTGTTTAATCTGCACTGGAAACCTTTTTGATAGTTTTTGAGTCACTGCCTCTGACAAAAAGCAACATTTCGTCGATAAAAAGCTCCAGACTAGCAAACCATGTTAATTTTATCATTATTTTTTTGCATTTACAAGAATGAAGGGAATAGAATTATCTAATCTAAAATAGATACTCATACCCTCAGATCGATAAGTGGACGGTATCAAAAATTGACATGTGATCTTCATCAGTATTATATAGCTATTTCAAAGAAGCAATGTCAACTTGTGATAGCTCAGTTGGTAGAGCGGAGGACTGTAGTTGTAATAACGGATATACTTAGGTCGATGGTTCGAATCCGTCTCGCGAGATCTTGTTTTCTCTCTCTGCTTTAAACCAGAGAGAACCCAATATTCTTTCTCCATGAACATATGAGACTTCTGTTATTATGCATATATTGAATATTGTTTATGTAAATCCAGCTGAACATGTTAATAGGAAATCAGAACCTCTTCTGGGAGTAAATAGGGCCCCTAAAATTTATTTATTTTTTTTTTTTTTAGGATACCTTGTTTGACAACAATGCATCGTTTGGCAACTGAGAGATCCCATACAGATTGGAATCAGACTTTTAGGATTAGTTAATGATAAATCTGATCATTATTATAGGGGTAAGAGCGAATGCAGACCCGAATCTATAATTATTCGTGTGCAAATCACCAAAACTTTTTTCTAATTCTTTGATTTAGCTCTTGTCAAATCTGTTTTGATCACGCTTCTAATAGAAATGAAACACTTTATTCATTTTCTTGTAAAGAATATCAAACATATATACATAACATTAATATCAAAGATGGCGATGCAACGTTAAAGGGAAAAATGAGAATTAAGTCTATCTTGTTTCATCAATCTTTGGCTTTTTGTCTCTCCTAGAACGAGTGCAAAAGCCAGCGTCACGGTGAAAGAGGCTGAAGTAGGAAAGGATTTGGGATTCAGTCTCACCGAGAGTTTACATATTATTTCTCTTCTATGTTGATTATCAATGGAAATAAATTTCAGAGTTGTTACACTGAAAAGAAACAGAAATTAAGATGAGAGATTTATTATCCCAAACACTTGTAAAATGACGATTGATGATTAAATAGTAATGGAACGCAATATTAATCTGCTCTCTGTAACTTGAAGACCAGAGGTGTTGCAGATTTATCATAAAACAAATGATAAAAGAATCTTATTTTCAAGGTCAAGAACTCAGGAGACATTCTTTACTCCTGTGATATTAAAAATTGCTTGTGTAAAACGATCTGAATATTCCCTGTCGATAGAGTAAATGAATAATGAGAACTTCATTTTTTTAAATTTAAGGATTGGTAAATAATGCACCATTCAGCTAACAAGAGATCAAATAAAGATGAACAGAATCAGATTTTTAGAGTTCGATAAACAGGAGTAAATCAGATCATTATCACCGGTATGAGAGCAAAAGCAAATCCCACATTCATCATCATCATCATCATCATCATCTTTTTAAGAATTGCCAGATCTCTTTTTCATGAGAGTTTCAGATCCAATACCTTCTGGACTTGTCTATTTCATCATCATCCATTGGTTGTCAGACATTTCTGCAACATGACCAGCCCATTGTCATTTGAGTTTTTGAATGGATCCTATGATATCCCTTACTCCTATGTGATGTCAAGTATGATTTTTTCCATGTGCACGTTTCATGGTTCTCAGTTTGAAGCTGGAACTTTTAGTTAAGTTCCATGATGTACTTCCTATTGTTTTTCAATTCTTTCGGATTTCCTCATGTAATAGCATTATGATTGATGTGTTCCAATATTTCTTAGGTTATGAGCTGGATCGAATGGCTAATTTTCTGATAATAGGTTCACCAGCTTTTTTAATATCTCAATGCTGATGCTGTGTGGTCAAGAAGCTGTTCTTCTTTTCGTTTGTTCACTTGGCCCACCTCAAACAGACTAACTCTTTAAACTGATAACCCATAACTAATATCCTGTTTTGTTGCCTCGTGTCCCATGTTAGGAGAAAAAAAGGTTTTCGTAGAATCTTTGAGCGTATTTGACAATTCGATCACTATTCATTTTAAGTCTCCATTTTTTGAGCACACTATTTTTTTGCGTTTTATCTGAACTGAAGGATCTTTGGATAGTTTTCGAGTCCCTACCTTTGACAAAGAGCAACATTTCGTCAATAAAAGGCCAAATACTAGGACACCATGTTGATTTTATTGTACTTATAGGGATAAATAGCAGAATTATCTTATTTTGAAAAAAACATAACTCATATCCCAAAACTTTAGGTGAATAATAATAGTAGGCATGTGATCATGTGTAGAGTGGAGGACTGTAGTAGTGTTCACTGATATCCCTAAGTCGATGGTTCGAATCAGTCTCGCTTCTCTTTCACTGCTTTCAAACCCCAACACTTGCAAGTCGCTATTTCCGACAAAAGTCGTGAATGGAGCTCTTATTTCTCGAGATTCTTTGATTAGTAACAATGCATCATTCTACGTTCAAAAATATAATATACTGATCTGCTTTGCGCTGAGGAAGGTCTTTCCCTCGGTTCATTCTGCGTTTGAGATGAATTTTGCTTTCCTAAGTATTTCCTGCGTTTTGTGTTGCTATGAAGAATCCATTTTTATTTCCTGTCACAATTTCTTTAAAGAATTGTACGACACGTTTTTTGATTACCTTACGTGAAAGTTACACGTAAAATTGCAAATGATTGACAAGGCTTAATTTGGATGTTTTCAGTATGTTGGTTATCCAAGTGTGATGATTCTCAAATAATGTCTTTTGAGTGTTATCAGTCTCAACTGAAATATTGTCTCTTTTCACTGCTAAACCTTGTCAATTTAAAGATGATATTAAGATACTTCATATCTGCTATCTCAAAACTGATTGAAGATGCACTCCTTAACTGACAATTTTCACTGCTTGCTGGCAGGAAAATTCATTATTTCCACTCACATTCATGTCTATCGATTCAGTTTTTTTTACCGTAGTTCATAATTTGCCAACTGTTTCTCTGTTTTTAGATTTCCCGTTGTGTTTTGTGAATTGCTTGCCTTATCTTTTTTTTTAGTTTACTTGTAAGGTTCCAAATTTACATGCTGTAGTTTTAATTCGCTGACTCTATTTCTTTTTATTTTGCTTGCAGCAGTTTTTTTAAAAATTTGCTGTGGAATATGTATGATTTGCTAGGCATTACTTAACAGTGAAGCACAGACACAGTTATTTACATATAATCATGTATCAGATTTAGTACAAGGCAACAATTATAGGACAACAATATTGGATTAAACCAATTACTAATGATCTAGAAAACCATCTTGCAAACTATTGCTGGGGACCGATATAGATATTTCAGAATCTCAACTTTGTCAAGTACAAAACTACGGAGGGCCAGCACTCAAAATGGATTGTATTTACTGCAATCTTGACCAATAGTACAAATGATTTAAAATCACTCCCCAAAGAAATCAATGGATTCCTTAGCAAACAAGTAGTTCACTATTGAAATAAATTGCCTGAATATATGAAGCATGAAGGTACTATTAATTGCTGAAAAATGCGTAAAAGATGGATTAAATGGTCAGCATTGGGAACTCTCAGAGAAAATCTTTCAAAGAACTGAGATTATCAAGAATAAAGTAAAGCAAAGCAATGTGTGCTGAGACAATGTTGAACTGGAATAAGATTTTGAAATAGAATACAATGAGATGCCGATAGAGAAATGTAATTGGAATAAATAAATGGATATGTTGTAATAGTATGCAAAAAAGGTTTTCTGTTTTCAATTCAAAGACATCGTGCACTATACAATTATCATAAAACAAATCCAAAAATAAGAATTACAAATCTTTCATTTAAATGTGTGTAGCAAGTAGAAATAAGAACCATTTTATTATTAAAATATGTTTTTTTGAATGTAAAATGTATTTCTTAACATAAAATAAGCTCTTGTATATTTGCAAGATAACCTTCCTATAAGTACAAAACATGTCAATTTCAGCTCAGTCGGTGAGAGGACCGCCTATCAGTAACATGGTCAAGATTTCAAATCGTGGTGTAGAACTGTTGACTTCATTGATGCGTTTATTCATTAGAAATTATTTATAGTATACATTTTGGTTAATACGCAAGGCTTGCCAATTTAAAAGAAACTTGTTTTTAACAAATGGCAAGTCGATTGACTGGCTTTTTTTGATTGGTATGGCATCGTAATCCTTTACATTTAAATAGCTATTCCGAAAAGACGGCATGTCATCGACATGCAATAATACCATTTGCAGAAGGATAAACAGGGGCCTGTTTCGAACAGAGTAGAAATAATGAATGAGAAAAAAGGTGGGGACCTGTTTCGGAAGAATTGGAAAGGATACCAAACGTTGGCGGGATCAGGAGGGGGGGTATTTTCCCTCCATTCTTTTTTTTTGTGTGTGTATTATCATTTTCTGCTGGATAGTTTTGTTGGAAGTCTCCATGCCCCTATAAAACAGTTGTCAAAGCAGAAGAAGAAATCCGGTTAAGCCTATTTACGGTTAATTACATGAAGCTATTTCCTGTGTTGGATTCTCTTTCCAAAACCAGGTACGTGGACTTCGCGTAATACTTCAGTTGGCAGAGAGGTGGACTAAAGTCGCCGATTATGAAAACATTAGGTCGATGGTTCGAATCATTCACATAAAAGTCTATCATACTATCTTACAATTTGTACAGCTGAAATCCTTTATTCAAGGAATCAAGATTTCTCTCATAGGAATTTTCACTCATTTCGGTGGCAATTCTAAAATTCCTGTTTGTTATTCCAGCCACGGGCATGTCAGTATAATTGCGAACATCTGTGAAGAATTTGGAATTTAGCAATTTTCCCACTGACTTATTTGGTTATTGGCAACAGCTCAGTGGGTAGATCAAAGGACCCCCTTAACGCTGGTACAAGTATCGTTATATGGAAGATTTAAATCCGTCTAAGTACAATCCATTGATTTCTCGTTTCTATTCTCCATCTTGTAGGTAAAGGTTTGGGTCTTTCACTTTTGACAACTAAAAGCTAACATCCAGCATTACAAAGAAGGGAATCATAAAATAAAATAAAAAAAACAGTGAGAAAAAAAATTAGTTTGCATCTTCATTTTTTTGGCGAAAAAGACACAAAAGGCTGGATCTCCACCACAAAAACCGACGGCCTGTTTTTGCAATTTTAATCAGCTGCGAGCTAACAATGGGGCCTCAAAACGTTACGCTGTATTTGGCCGTTTATTTTTTTCATTTTGCCCATTAAAAGCTTTCGATGGGTAAAAATAAAAAATACCCAGATATCCAGTTATTGAGTATTCGGAAAATAAAAACAAAAAATTATTGGACTATCGTGTAAGTCACTTTCTGAGCTAGCATTTATAAACTTCCGACAGAGATCTTGCCAATTGCCAAGTAAGTTGCCACCTAAACCAGAAAAAAAAATACATAAAATCTTGATTCATTGAATAAAGACATTCGGTTAAAAGTCAGGGATAGAAACAAGAATAATATTCACTCTCCAGAAAATGATTCAAACTATCAAACTATGACTCTCTGTAACCACTCTGCTAACTTAGCTATTTCGAAATACCCTACTACAAACTTTTAAAAGTAAAATCAACCCGTGAATGATTATGTCATTCACCGTCAATAAGCTGAATCAGATTTTTCCCATTGCTCTGACAAATGAGATATTGCTAATTAGAGGCATGAAAACTTCCAGGAAAACTATTTTAACAGAAAATGATGTCAAAAAAAAAAAAAAAACATTAAAGAGAAAAGTTGTTATCTTTTCCGATTTTTTGAAATAGGTTCCCGTCCATCTTTCTGCAAATCAAAATAATGCGAGTATCTGGCGAATCGTTTTTTAGGAAATGTCATTTAAATGTTAATGATTATGATGCAAAACCAAGCAAATATGCATAATCTTATGGCCTGAAAACTGGTTTAACAGATTCAACAACGTAATATTTGTGTTAACTGATCAGCTTACAAGGATTTTGTCAAATACCAATACGAATCTTGACTTGGATTCGTATCTCTCCGGAAACAAGGATAATCCCTACCAAATTTTGTAGTAAAAATCCACATCCTCAAACTGTTAATTGAAATTACCACTGGCTGATTGATAGTCATGTCTCCTATCGTCTGAGTCAAAACTGGCAAGCCTTATGTATCTACTAAAATGTATGTTAGAAATATGCAAGGGTTTATTTCAGTCTAATGAAAAAATATATCAATAAAACAAGTTTTCCACCGAGACTTTAAATCTTAACTAAGTTACTAATAGGCGGCTTTTTTACAGATTGAGCTAAAATAGTAAGTCTAGCGTGTATACAAAATGTATTTTTGAGATACACTAGGGTTTATTTCATTCTAACAAATATATTCATGATTTAAAAAATTACATTGTCATAATTTACCATTATCATATCTACATAGAAATGTTGAACTCATCATCTCCAGTCAGAATAAAAGTACAAATCGACTTAGGACACCATTCTTCGGTCACTATCAGTGCTTGTCTTGAAATACAGTAAAAGCTGTCAATGCAATGAAAGCAATATATTTCAGATTAAAGAAGTACTTGTTGAAAATCTATGATCGTTAACAATGCTCCATTGGATAAGAGTCCAAGAAAATATTGATATTAATACTAATAGTGAATGTATGTAATGTCAAAGGGTGACATTGCCTGACTGGCGTATTTAGATTGGATTGTGTGAAAAAAAATATTCAATTTCGATAGAGAAAACTTATGATTGTAAAATCATAGTTGTTTTTACATCCCTGTTTCGATTGAGTTTCTGATAGAAGTGAAACACTTTATTCTTTTCCTTGTAAACAAATTTTAAACATATACATTGAACAGTAGTATCAAACATGGCAATTGAACGTTAAGGTGGAAAATGAAAAATTTTATCTGGTTTCATCAATCATCAGACTTTTGTCTCTGGTAGATCAAGCTCTAAGGTCGCTGTCGCAGTAAAACAGGTTGAGGTAAAAAAAGATTCCAGTTTGAGTCTCACTGAGAGCTTATACATTATTTTTTATCCGCGCTTATTGCCGATGGAAGTGAAATAAATTTTTGAGTAGTTCCAATAAAAAGGAACTGAAATTAAGATGTGAGATTTATTATCCCAAACACTTGTAAAATCACGATGAATAAATAAATAGTAATAATAGGCAAGAATAATTTGGTGTCTCCAACTCGAACACTAGAGGCGCTTTAAAGTTATCATAAAACAAATGATGAAAAGCCTCTCATTTTCAAGACAAATGGCAAATAGAAATAAAAACTTCAAAAATATCAACAGTATTTCCCAAGTGTCTGGCTAGTGTATCTCTCATTTTAATTTCAGTGTTTTTTTTATCAGAACTACTCAGAAATTCATTACATGGCCAATGGCAATCAGCACAGATTATAAATGATGAATAAGGGAAAAGGTGGAAAGATACTTCAAAAGAATTAGGAAGATCACCAAATATTTAGGGGCCTTATTTTTTCTTTTATGTTTTTGTATGTCATAAGTTTCTGTTAAATAATTTTCCAGAGGTCTTCATGCCTCTAACCAGCAATAGCTCAGTTGTCAGAGCGGTGTGAGGAAATATTATTAGGTGATTTTACGGTGAATGATTTGAAATCATCAACCGTGTTTGATACTATTTTTAAAATTATCTTAAGCATCTTGTAACAATTCATTTGGTTGAGTGAATGACTGCAGTCGTTGATACTAAAATCCATAGATCAATTGTCCGAATATGTCTCGCGAGCTTCTCTTATTTTTTCTTGTTTCCATCTCTGAATTATAACAGATTTTTTTTATTCAAAAGGATCGGGATTCCATCCATGGGAATTCTCACTTTTTTAGATGACAACTGATTTTGCGATTGGCGAGAGCTCTGTTGGTAAATTGGAGGACTGCTTGGTCAATCTCCAATCTAACTCCCTAACTGACTGTAGATGATTCGAGTAACTTTTGTATATATATATATATATATATATATATATATATATATATATAGATATAGATATATATATATATAGATATAGATATATAGATATATAATAGATGAAATATTATATTTCATTTTGAATTTGAATATATTTATTTATCCATTTATTTATTTGTTAAATTGAATGTCCATACGTATGTTTACTTTAATATCCTCGACATATCAAATGTAATCCTTACGTATTGCTTTACAAATGTAATTTTCGTGAAGATTGTTTTTGTTATTTTTGTTATGTTTTTTTTTTAATCTTGTTAAAGTACGAAGAAACGTCAACTACAGATTTTCTACGTGAGATACATAATGAGACGGATAGTCTGAGGAATATTCTGGAATATTTTCATTTTTCATGATCAAATGGCTGGTAGAATTTGAAGCCAAACCAACACCACCATTTGAGTTTTTAGTCAACGAGATAAATGAAGGACAATTTTTCTATTAGGGTTCACTATTTGAGAATTGAATCGTATAAAAATATCGATTTTTTTTCTGACTTTTTTAATTTATATCTTTGAGCAGACACCAATGAACTTCTGACAAAAAAGCAACATTTCGTCTATGAAATCTCCAAAACTAGTAAATCATTTTAATTCTATTCTCTGTAATCAATAAGAGATATTGTAGAATCATTTCATCTAGATATATTTGAAATCCCAAAACTAAGTGGTTGGTTATATGAAATTGTCCGATTCATCTGACTTTCATTGTTGGTAATGACATGTGATGATTTACAGCGTCAAATTTCAATGTACTTGTCAACTCGCGATAGCTCAGTTGGTAGAGCGGAGGACTGTAGATGTACACACCGATATCCTTAGGTCGATGGTTCGAATCTGTCTCGCGAGAGCTTATTTTCTTCTTCTCTTTTGCTGCTTCCAAACTGAATGAACCCATTATACCATCTTCATGAAATCATGAGACTTCCGTCATTAAACTCGTATTGAATATATTTCACGTCAAGCGGGAAAGAAACCTTATGGTAGGAATTTCAATTACTTCGAGTGGAAATTCTTTCGTTGACAACAATGTACCGTTTCAGCTACTTAGGGATTATATACAGACAAACAAAATCACACTTTTAGTATTAGATGAATAAATAGAAATAAATCAGATCTTTTTAATCGCAATGAGCGTAAAAACAAAAGCTCATACTTTTTAGCATTGTTCAAGTCATTGTATCTTAGAGGTACTTAAATCTAATACCACTGGCTACAATATACAGGTTCTGTTACTAAGAGATCGTGTACACATAAATATATCAAACCATCGCCATTTTTTATATCACTGTTAAGTATATATCTTTGATATTTCATACAAGAAAATAAATGCGGTCTTTCACTTCTGTTACAAACTTGATCGGAACGGGGATGTAAAGCAACAATGTTTTTTTATTATCATTTATTTTCACTCGTATTTCTTCCACCTGAAATGTATTGCTTTCATTGCATTCACTGATTATTCTTTATTTCCTGACTTTGCTGTTTTGATAATGACTGTAGAATGATGTCTTAACTCGATTCCTACTTTTATTCTGAATAAATATGATTACAACTTCTTTATTGTATAAATGATAAACGAACAATTATGACAATGTGATTTTAAAATCATAAACGTATTTGTTAGAAAGAAAAAAAACCTTGTGTATCTGGACGATACATTTTGTATACATGCTACACTTGCTACTTTAGCTCAATGGGTAAAAAAAACAATCTATCAGGAACTTCGTTGAGATTTAAAATCTCGGAGGAGAACCGTTGGTTATATCGGCGTATTTATTTATTAGACTGAAATGAGCACTTGCGTATTTCTAACGTACATTTTAGTAGATACATAATGCGTGCCAGTTTTGGTTCAGTCGTTCAAAGACATGACTATCAATCAGCTGGTGGTGATTTTAATTTACGGTTGGGGAATGTGAATTTTTATTTCTTAATTTGGCAAAGATTAATCTTGTTTCTGCAGAGAAACGAATCCAACTTCAGATTCATGCTGGTGTTTGATAAACTTCTTGTAATCGTAAACTGATCGTTTATCACAAATACTAGGTCGTTAAATCTTTTGAACCGATTTTTGAGAAAGGGTTAAGGCGAAAAGGTTGAGCTTATTTGCTTGGTATGGTCATCATTTACATTTTAATTGCGTTTCGACAATTGGCCAGATACATATATTTCAATAATCAGAAAGATTAACGGGGCCCTATTTCGAAAAGACCCCAAATTCCCTCTTTCAATTTTTTTGTGAGTCATCATTTTCTGTTAAATAGTTTTCCAGAACGTTTTCATGCCTCTAACTAGCAAGTTAACAGAACAGTTATTGAAAGTTTTAGGTTGATGGTATGAATTAGTTTCTGTAGAGTAAATATATTATTCTTGTTTCTATCCCTGTCATTTAAACGAAAATGGCAAAATAATGATCAAATTCACCATCGAAAATATTAAAAGTCTAATTCCCACTATCGATATGTGATCTTTTCGTTGCTAAAACGATGCAATATAACAATATAACCTCGAAAATGAAGTTTGGAGCTCCTATTAACTTCCTGCCTGATGTAGGCGGAATTTCCAACTAGTTTTAAATAACCAATGTTTAATACATGCGTAATAACAGAAGTCTCGTATATCCATTGAGATGAAATATTGGGTTTTCTCAGTTTCGAAGCATAGAAAGTGAACGAGAAAGAACACATCTTACGAGACGGATTCGAACCATCGACCTAAGGATATTTATAATCCTAAGTACGGTCTTCTGCACTACCAACTGAGCTATCGCAAATTAACATTTTATCCCTTGAAATTGCTACCTGACACTGATTATGATCACAAACCAACTTTTAATAATCTCCACCTAAAGTTTTTGGGTTTGCAGTTTTTTTTTTTATGAAATATTTCTACTATATTTTTCGTGTAAATGCAAATGCGAAAAATAAGATAATAAAACTAACAAGGTTTTCTAGTTTTGAGCTATTCATCGAAGAAATGATAATTTTTGTCAAAGATAAGGACTCAGAAACTATCAAAAAGCCTTTCAGTTAAGAGAAAACGCAAATAACTTGTGAATTCGAAAAAAATCTCTATTCTTCCAAATGAGGGACCAAAGACAATAACCAGAATATAAGTCATGAGTAACCAGTTTGAAGAGTTACTCCGTGGGAGGTGGGACAAGCCAACAAAAAACGAAAAAGGAAACAGCCTCCAGACCATTTAAAACAACATTGATATACTCAAAAAAGTGGTAAACTTTTTATCAGGAAACTGGCCATACTATCCGACTTATTACCCTAAATGGAGTCCGAGAAGATTGGAACACAGCAATCATAATGCTATTACATAAAAAAACAGAATTAGAAAGAATTAAACAACTACAGGAGCTAAAACATAAAACGTAAGCACCTTCAAATTGGGAAAAATCATGCTCAACATCACATGGAGAGATCACAGAACAGCTCAGTATAGTAGAAAAAACAACGGGAATCAGGGATATCAAAAGATCCATTCGAAAAATCAAATGGCAATGGGCTGGTCATGTTGCAATAATGTTCGACAATCAATGGAAGATGAAATAGTGTGAGGAAATAGACAAGTTAACAAAGTATTGGCTCTGCGACACCCATGATAAAGAGAGAAGGTCTATGTACAACAACTGACGCTTAAAAGCTGCTGCTGTTGATGATGATTATGATGAGAAATGTTATTGTGGATTTTGATTTTTGCTCATCCCGGTGATGATGATCTGATTTATTTCTATCTAATTCTAAAAGTCTAATTCTGCTTATCTTTAAGTGATCTCTTGGTAGCTGAAATAGGGTATTATTATCAAACATTGTATCCCTAAAAAGGGGGGAATAAAATTCTCATCATACATTTACAATATCTACAGGAAGTAGCTAACACTTTTTTGGGGTGGGGTTTCAGCGGGTTTTACTTAATCAATTCTTAATATGACAGTAATGAAGAAAGTCTTCCGTGTTCAATAAGTTGAAATACAGTTTGAAAGCACAGAGAGAGAGAGAGAGTAAGAGGAAAAACAACAAATCTCGCGAGACGGATTTGAACCATCGACCTAAGGATTTCGGTGACCACGACTACAGTCCTCCGCTCTACCAACTGAGCTATCGCGAGTTGATGCAACGATTGCATTGAAATTGCTATTTGAAAGCGGAAATGATCCCATATAATTCCCAGCACTTTGAGTCATATATATCTGTCCGTCTTCTAATACTGTCCACCTGAAGTTTTGGGAGTTCGTGGGTTTTTAGTTGAAACAATTCTATAATCCTTGTTTTTATCAAGAACAGATATTTATACTATTCCATTAACATGGTTTACGACTTCTTTTGAGTATTTCCTCGACTGAATGCTGCATTTTTTGTAAAGAGTGTTTTTGTTTGTGTGTTTCCATAGTAGAAAACGTACGAATAATTGATAAAATGACTGAAGCGTATCGAACCTTTTTATCATATATATATATATATATATATATATATATATATATATATATATATATATATATATATATATATATGTATATATATACATATATATATATATATATGTATATATATACATATATATATATACATATATATATACATATATATATATATATATGTATATATATACATATATATATATACATATATATATATATATAGACTGGCTACTACACCCCAACTTGTACTCTGGTTAAAGATGGTTACTGTAGTTTCTTATATACATAATGAATGAGGAATTATAAAATGACATATTTTTTGTTTAAGTACACGTATGTATGATTTATAATGAAAGAAAACCATATGCATCTTGTCAGTAAATTTTTCCTCAATGTCTAAGATCTGTCAATTGTAATTTTTACATATCAGTTTACACCTGTTATTCCAGCAAGGATTGTTCTTCCTGTTCTAGTTACGGCAGGGAGAGTAAATCAACAACAGACTTTGTGAGTGAGTTTGACGATTAAACAGACAGTTCATGGGAAATTTTGAAATGTTTTAATTTATTCCAAAATCAAATGGCTGTCACAACTGGATGCCAAACCGGAATCACTAATCGAATTTCAAGTCGACAAGAAAAATAAAAAGAAACCTAACCATTCCTTTCATTTTTCAGGCTTTATTATTTGAGAATTAAATTCAATAAAAATAGACTGAATTTCCTTCTTCCTTTGTTCACTGATTGTATGATTATTTCGGCTTCAATTATGTATTGCCTTTTTTTCTAAGTATAGGTCAGTTACTTCAAACTGAATGAAAATATCCAACACGTGTGATCATTTCATCAATCTTTCATTTTTCCCCTCTGAGCATTTGAACCGACTGCAGCAGACATAAAACAACAAAACAACATTTTGTCGATAAAATGCCTGAAGATAGTAAACCATGTTAATGTTATTGTTCCAATTTTTGTTTTTAATGAAGCAAAAGATTGTAGAAATATTTCATCTGAAAACTTAAGTGGCTGGTATCAAGTATTGGCTGACTTCTGTGACTTCATTTGCTGGAAATATTTTGTGACGATTGACATTATTTCAAACTGTTCAACTGTCGCATTGTGATAGCTCAATTGATAGTGTGCAGAACTGATGCCGTTGTTGCTGATAACCGAGGGTCGATGGTTAGGTTCCGTCCTGCGGTGATTGATTTTTTTTTCTGTAATCTTGAGCTGGAAGAACCCAGCATTTTATCTGTGTGAATCTTTGTTTACACGCTTAAATTAGGAAACTGTTTCTGTGAAACCAGTTGAAAATACGTAATTAAGAATGTCCTATACTTCCTGCAAGTATTGTAAATTGGAGCCTGCAACCCTTCCTTTGTTATGGATACCTCAATTGGCAACCGTGCACCGTTCATCTGTAAATGGTTTCTAAGTAGCTGAAACGATGCATCGTTGCTAATCAAGTTTTCCCCAAGAAAAACTTTCCCATTAAAATTTCTGGTTAAATTAGCTGAAATATATACAGGCAAGTTTTTAGCTTGCTTGGTATAAACAATTTCTAAAGCTAGCATAATGAAGTAAGTCTCATGTGTTCATGAAGACGAAATTCTGGATACTGTCGGATTGAAAGCATTGAGAGAGAAGGATGAAATTAAGTATGTGAGACGGACTCGGACAATCGACTTATAGATACCCGAGATTACAACTACAGTCCGCCGCGCAACCAACTGGCTCATAAGGGGATTTTGAGTCTTTTTTCGAATGAAACATTCCTACAATCGTTTTACTCAACGACAAAGACTGATACAATAATATTAACATGGTTTACTAGCTTCGAGTATTTCATCAACAAAAAGTTGCTTCGTTGTCAAAAGAATGTATTCAAGAAAAGGACATATTTAGTTCGACAGAATGAGTTATAAATTGTGTTATATTTTATCATAAGTCTGTTGGTATCTGCCTGAAGGTATTGAAGTAAAAATCGAATGAAAACCCAGTAAAATGACTAAAAGGTATACAAAATGTTTCTTCAGTATAAACTGGCAGTCCTATACTTACATATTTTTCATTTAGTTTATATACAAAAGTTGCAGTAATCATCTTTAACCGGAGTAGGTGTTTGGGTGCAGTAGCAAGTCTTGTGATATATATGTATGTGTGTGCGTGTATGTTACTCTGTCCGTAGAAAAAGCAAATGCAGTCATATGTTTCAAATGTTTTAAAATAAATTGCAAAATACGGCAAACTGTTTTGAGGCCCCACATTTAGCTCCTAGCTGCTTAGAATTACAAAAACAGGCTTTCAGCTTCTGTAGTGGATATCCAGCCTTGCAGCAGTATAGGTAGTAAGATAGACTCTCGTGGAAATGATGCGATCATACTCAGTGACTGAAGTCCTCTGCTCTGCCAACTGAGGTATTGCAAGAAGTCCAATTACCAGGTAAGGTTTTGAAAATAGTATCTAAGACAGGAAATATTTACATGTCATTCACCGTAAATAAGCTTAATCAGTTTTCTTCCTCTGCTCTGACAACTGAGCTATTGTTTGTTAGGGGCATGAAGACTTCCAACAAAACAGAAAATGATTACATACAAGAAACATCAAAGAGAAAATCAAATCTCTCAGATATTTGACGTCCTTTCCATTTTATTCGGAACAGATCAGCGCCTGTCCTTCTGCAAATTTAGTTATTGCATTTGGCTGGCAGGCCGTCTTTTTGGAAAGACTATTTAAATGTAAATAATTACTATGCCATACCAACCAAATAAGATCAATCAAATGCTTTGCCATTTCTTTGAAACATGTTTCTTTTAAATTGGCAAGCCTCACATATCAACCAAGTATGTTACAAATAATATCTAATGAATAAATACATCGATAAAATCAACAGTTGGAATCTCAACCAAGTTACTGATAATTTGCTGTCTTACCAACTGATAAACATATTTTGCGCATATACAAAAGTTTTTCTGTAAATACGTAAGAGTTTATTTCATTCTAACAAATACATTTACATAGAAAAATACATTTTCATAATTCAGTGTTTTTCTTTAAATTTCTATTTGCGATATGCTATGGAATGAAAATTTTTTTGAATTTATTTTTGTATTTGTTTTATTATAACTCTAAAGCCAACCCTGAGATAGCAAGCATCTCTTGCATATTATCACAAAATATCTGTTCATTTATTCCTATATGATGTCTCTATCAGTATTTCATTATGATATATTCTTTATCAACATTTAAAAATCTCATTCCAGTTCAACACTTTTCCATTACACAACGGTTTATCTTATAGTATTCTTGATGATTTTAATTCTTTGAAAGATTTCCTCAAAGAGTTCCCAATACTGACCATCTAACCCATCCTTTACACAATTTTCTCGAAATTTGTCAATACTATTTGAAAGCAGTTAATATCCAGAAAGGAGTAAGACAAGGTGATACCAGCTCACCTAAACTCTTCACAGCCAGCCTCGGGGTGATCTTCAGAAGGCTAGTCTGGGAGAGCAAAGGAATTAGGATAGACGGCGAGTATCTGAGCAAGCTTAGATTTGCAGACGACATAGCCCTTTTCGCAGAGAACCTACACGACCTCCAACTAATGATAGATGAACTAAAGGAAGAGAGCAAGAAAGTCGGGCTACACATGAACTTCGGTAAGACAAAGATCATGTACAACAACCACATTGGGGATAAAAACACTAACATCAAAATTGTGGACACACAACTGGAAGAAGTAGACCACTACATCTACCTAGGACAACGAATCTCCATGAGACCCTCAAAAGAAGAAGAAATCAAACGAAGAATCACACTAGGATGGCAAGCCTTTGGCAGAGCTAGCTCAACCTTCAAAAATAATAAGATCCCATTGATCATAAAGAGAAGGGTGTATAACCAATGCATCCTCCCAATAGTCGCTTATGGAGCTGGAACATGGAATCTAACCAAGAGACAGACTCGTAAATTAAGAACCAAGCAATGTGCACATGGAAAAATAATGCTGGGCCTCACATGGAGAGACCACAAGACAGCACGGTACATCCGAGAAAAGACAAGAGTTAGAGACATCATAGAATCCATAAAAATCTCAAATGGCGGTTGGCTGGCCATGTTGCAAGAATGGCAGACAATCGATGGACATTGCGATTCACAACATGGATCCCCCAAGACCACATGCGCAACCGAGGCCGGCAAAATGTTAGATGGAGAGACGAGCTAGACAAGTTCAGGAAGTACTAGCTCCGTGACGCACATGATAGGGAAGTGTGGCAAATCCTGGGGAAGGTCTATGTCTAACGACGGATGTTAAAAGACTGATGATGATGATGATGAATAGTACCTTTATTCTTCCTAAATTAAGGCAATTTATTCCAATTGTGAAGTACTCGTTCAATAAAGAAATCCGTAGATCTCTCTGGGGTGTACTATTCGATTATTTGTTCTATTAAACAGGATTGTGGTAAGTACGATCCACATTGTGTGCTGTCCCTGTGTAATTTTGGCATTGACTAAGCTAAGTTTATGAAATATCAATCTTTCTCAATGGTTAATAGATGGTTTTGTAGATCACCAGTAAATGGTTTAATCCTATATTGGTGTCCAATACTTGCAGGCTTGTGCCAAACCTAAGATATACTTATAAGTAAATAACTATGTCTGTGCTCCACTGTTGGGTAATGCCCAGCGAATTACACACATTCACCAGCAAGTTAAAAAGAAATACAGAAAAACAAGCGAAATAGAAAATAAAGTGAGTAAATTAAAACTACAGCATGTAAATTAGACCTTAAAAGTAAATTAAAAATCAAGGCCAGCAATTTACAAAATACAACGAGAAATCTAAAAAATAAAATAAAACAAAAAATATAAAAACTGCGGCCAAATAATGAACAACGGCAAAAAAAAAACTGAATCGATAGACGAGGATAATACAATTTCATTCACCTCTCCAATCGATGCAAACGTTGATTTTTTATTTCAGCCAAATTAGTTGAAACTTGTCTCTTTAAAACTACGTGCGTTATCTCTGGTTAGATTTAGGCAACAATTTTCTACGAATACCGGGGATATATATGTGTGGCAATAATGAATTTTCCCGCTGGCTAGCAGTCAAAATTGACAGTGAAGGAGTGATACTTAAATTGGTTTTGGATTTCTCCTTATGAGCAAACATGAAGACGTATCTGAATGTCACCCCTCACTTGACAGGGTTCAATTTTGAACAGAGACCATTTTTGAGTCGAGATTGATAATGCTCAAATCAAGACATTGTTTAGTAATAATCAATCTTATATATTCGATAGCCAGTATTGTCAAAACATCCAAATTGAGCCTTGTCGATCATTTAGAAAATCATGTATGAGTTTCACGTAAGTATCTGAGAGAATACGACTGGACCATACCGCTTCTATTAGAAATCGTAACAGGAGATAAAAAAATGGATGCTTTATAACAGCATAAAAGGTGAGAAATGCTTACGCAAGCGAAATACACCTCAAACGCAAAATGAACATAACCAAAGACCTGCGTCAGTCAAAAAAACATAATGCTGTGTTAATGATTGAATTGGAAGAAATCCCTCTTCCATGAGTTTCTTCCGGAGAGCCAAATGATTGATTCGAACCAGTACTAATCACAATTAGTCCTAATTAATGCAGCAATCAACAGACGGAAATTAATTATATGGAAGGGCATAATATCCAATCAAAATAACAATAAATGGCCTGTTAATTTTCTGACCTAATCAAAATTGTTACTGCTTGGCTTGGAAAGGTATATTCATCAATTGCAGAATTTCTCTGATAACAAGACTTGTTGCTGCAAGGTCGAACTCCACGCCAAATTCTATTCCAACGAAAGATAATTGCTGCAATCTTTTTATTATATATATTTGATAAATAAAGAACATATAAACATATATTAGAAATGAAATGCATTCATTCATTAGAGTGAAACTGGCTCGAGCGTATCTATATGATTATTTGTACTTGATATCTAAGATTTTTTTTTCTGCTAAGTCAGTAAAATAGCTTCCAGGCAACCAGTTGGTCAGGAGTTCCAAACATGTTAGTTGTTGTGACGGTAAAAAACTAAAGTCAACTCCAATTTTAGAGTTTGGAAATATATTCGTCTTTCATTTAACTGAAAAACGGATGGAACTTTTTTGCTTGCCTACTTGTAATCAGCTACACACGCTCACACACCCACATAAATATATATAAATACATATATAATTAGGTGATGTTGGTTTGTGTCAGTCTGTCACACTATAGAAACTTCCTTAACATTGGTGCAGCCAAACCACATTTGGCAAGCATAGTCAATGAACACAGTAAAAAGCTTTGAAGAAGTTTTGGATCAAGATTTGAAAATTTGTCGGATATGCTACCACTCAGACCCCAATAGAATGATCCGATTCACATTTATTTCTTTATAATTCAGGAAGTTTTACACTGTTTATCTGCATGTGACCAGTAAGTATCAGAAGCGGTGCTTTGTAGCTAGTGGTATTGCATCAAGGTAACCTAAAATGAGCCTAGTCAAAGGATTTTTTTTTTAAATTCCTGGTTATTTGCAACTGAATAAAGATAGCGTTAGGTCTGCATTCGCTCCGATCCCCATCGTAATGATCTGATTTTTCATTAAATAATGCTAAAAGTCTGATTCCAACTATCTGAATGTCATCAATCGTTACCAAACAAGGTATCCTGAGAAATAGGAAAATGATATTTGGAGCTCCCATTTACGCTTTCTGTTGAAAGTACCTGGAAATTCCAACTTTTCAGCTGAAAACTATACAAACGATATTTGATATAGGCGTAATAACAAAGGAGTCACATGTCCATGGAGATGGAATATTGGGTTCTGTCAGTTTCAGAGCAGAGAGAGAGAAAAAGCACATCTCGCGAGACGGATTCGAACCATCGACCTAAGGATATCAGTGTCTACCACTACAGTCCTCCGCTCTACCAACTGAGCTATCGCGAGTTGACGATTGTAGTCGATTGTGATTACTATTTGGCAGTGATAATGATCACATGCCAAATTCTAATACTGTCAACCTCAAGTTTTAAGGTTTGTGGGGTTTTTTGATGAAATGATCCTAACATCTTTTTTGCAAAAAAATGCTAATGAAATGAACATGATTTACTTGCGTTGAGCTTTTTATAGACGAAAAGTTGCTCGTTGTCAAAGGTAGGGACTCGAAAACTATTTGAAAGGCTTTCAGTACAGGTGAAACACGAATAACTAGTGTGTTCAAAAAACAAGGTATCCTAAAAAATTTTTAAAAAAGAGAAATAGTATTTGGAGCTCTGATTTTTAGAGAAAGTAGCTGACGATTCTTACGGGCAAGTTTTCAAGTAGATGCATATAAACAATATGTAATACATGCATTATAACATAAGCTTTGGGTACTCTCGATTTGGAAACCGAGAAGTAGAATAAAGATGAAAAAATCATCTCGCGAGACGGATTCGAACCATCGACCTAAGGATATCAGTGTTCACGACTACAGTCCTCCGCTCTACCAACTGAGCTATCGCGAGCTGACTGCTAATAATGCCTAAAAACTGGTTCCAAATACTAGAAATTGTTCCACATCATCCTCAGCGATTGTCAAATAGATCGGGCCAACTCCGACTACTGTCCACTAACAATTTTGGGAGTTTATGTTCCTTTTTAGAGGAAACAATTCTACAATCTTTGTCCTCATTAATGCGAAGGATTGATATGATAAAGTTAATGTGGTTCACTAGCTTTGGGCTTTCATCGACAAAATATTGCTTTTTATCAAAGGTAGGGCTTTGAAAACTTTTCAAAATGCTGTACGGGGAAAAAGGAAATAACTTGCGTGTTTGAAGGAGACGTAACAATGGATAGAGATCAAATCGTCGAACACGCTTAAGAATTCTACAAACCTTCTATTACTCCAAACGAGGGACACAAGACAATAAAATAGAATACAAGTTATGAGTTACCAGTTTGAAGAGTCAGTCCGTGGGAGGTGGAACAAGCCTTCAAATAAACGAAAAAAGTCAGCCTCTAGCCCAGATAACATCAACATTGACGTACTCAAAAGAAGCTGGTTAGGTCATCACCAAGAAACTAGCCATCTTATTCAACTCGTGCCCAAGAGAAAGTGAAGTCCCAAAAGATTGGAACACTGCAATCATGATGCTACTACACCAGGAAATGAAGCCGAAAGATCTGAACAAATAAAAGTCAAAAAGCCTATCTAGCGGCATCTTCAAACTCTTAACCAAAGTTATCACCTACCGAATCATCAAAACGCTTGATGAAAACCAACCACGAGAACAGGATGGATTCAGAAAAACGTAGTTAACCATTGATCATTTCCATTCAATAAATCAACAGAAAGAGTAAGAAATAGAATATAAAATGCCACTTGCTGTAGCATTTCTTAACTCAGAAAAGCTTCCAACTTAGTTGAAATTCTCAATTTATCTATTAGGCAACTTTTAGACCCTGAGCCATTTAAGCACGAAAATGGAGTGAGACAAGGTGATACCAGCTCACCCAAACTTGTCGCGGCCTGCCTAGAAATGATCTTCCGATACATATATTGGAAAAATAAGGTAATCAGAATAGATGGCACTTACCCAAGTAACCTTAGGTTTGCTGACGACATCGACTTCTTTGCAAAAAAAACCGTTATGATCTCCAAGTGATCTCAGATGAACTGGACGATGAGAGCAAGAAAGTTGGACAACACACAAATTTCAGTTAAACAAATGCCACGTTCAAAAGATATGTTGAGGAAAATGACACAAAAATTCTAACCGAAACCGCAGACCTGAAAAAATTAGACCTCTACATCTAACAAGGACAACGAGTCTCTATGAAACCCTCAAAAGAAGTAACGCAAAGAATCACTCTAGGATGGCAAGCTTTTGGCAGAGAAAGCTCAACTTTCAAGAACAAGAATATCCCACTGGTCATCGAAGGAAGTGTATACAACCAATGCATTCTACTGATAGTCATCAATGGAACTGATCCATGGAACTTAACCAAAAGATCCACTCACAAACTGAGAACCATGCAACGTGCCCATAAAAAATGCTCGATATCACACGGAGAGATCACAAAACAGCGCAGTATATTAGGGAAAGAGAAGTCAGGGATATAAAATCCATTTGAAAACTCAAATGGCAATAGGCTAACCATGAAGCAAAAAAGTTCAGAAAGTTTTGGCTCTGCAATGCCCATGATAGAGAGATGGGGAGGATCCAACGACGAACGCTAAAATGCTTACCACAATGGTGATGGAGATAATGATAATGATAAATAAGTGAAGAGTTTGCTTTTGCCTTCATTCCTGTGATAATCATCTGATTAATTTCCGTTCGTCTCTTATACTAAAGGTCTGGTTCCGTTTAAATATATGTGATTATTTTGTTGCTGAAACTGAGCATCATTAAACACCCCATGAACAATTCCCATTGTATAAAGCTGAAAAATACCTATAGATTACTTTTCAGCTACTTTTACGTTAACAATTTTGAGCATTACAGTAAAAAAAAAGAAATCTTGTGATGATGGACTACAGCTTAAAAGCGTACAAAGAGGTAAAAACACTCTCGCGAGACGGATTCGAACCATCGACCTAAGGATATCAGTGATTACAACTACAGTCCTCCGCTCTACCAACTGAGCTATCACGAGCTGTCGGAAATAACTTTTAAATTTGCTTTTTTCTCTAAGGAAATGATCACAAGTCATTCTCAGCAATTGGAGTCAGATAAATTCTGCCAATTTCTAAAACAGTCCACCAAAAGTTTCGGGAGTTTTAGGTCGGTTTTGATGGAACAATTGTACAATCTTTGTTCTTATCAATAAGAATAATTGATATAACAGCAATTACATTCTTTACTGACTTGGGAATTCCATTGACGAAATGCTGCTTTGTTGTCAAAAAGTCTGTTGGTGTCTGTTCAAAGATTCTGAGGTAAAAAGATTTAATCGTATCAAACATTTCTATTCAATATATACTGACTGACCTCTGCTTGAAAAATATGCAAATTTGGATTGAAATACTGATAAAATCGGTTAAGAAAGAAAAAAAAGCCTGATTTTTCAATCTACTTTTATTCAATTTGATTCTCGGATAGTGAAATTTAAAAAATAGAAAAAAAGAGGACGAAGTTGCTTTCTCGTCAACTAAAAAGTCGATTTGTGGTGTTCGTTCGGTATCAGAATTTCAACATCCATTTGATCTTGAGAAACAAAAAAATCATTCCTTCATTTCCCTTTGACTATCTGTCTTGTTATGGAACTTCTGTATAAAATCCGTCGTTCATTTTCTTTTCCTACCGTAACATGAGCTGGAATATCAATCCTAACAAAAACTGATATGGAAAAATTACATTTGACATGTCTTAGATATTAAGGAAAAATTATCTCACCAGATACATATCGGCTTTTTTCATTTTAATAAATGAATAAATATACTTGAGTAAAAAGAAAACTTTTATATTTCTTTTATCTATGATGTATACAGAAGTTACAGTCATATACAAACATAATGAGAGTTGAAATGGAGTTTGACTATGCAGTTGCCAGTCTCATTTACATATATATATATATGTATATATATATATATATATACACACACATACACACACACACACATACACACACACACACACACATATATATATATATATATATATATATATATATATATATATGTATTTATGTTATCATTATTTCGACTTCACTTTTGCATAGTTTTCAAGTATTGGTAAGTTCATAACCGAACAAAAATGTTTAATACATTTTAGTCATTCGATCAATTTTTCGTTGATTTCATCCCTCTGTACATTTGAGCAGGCACCAACAGACAGTTGACAACAAGAAAACATTTCCATGATAGATTACATGAAGCTAATAAATCATATTAATGATATCGTGTCAATCTTTGATAATAACAAGAAGAAAGATTGTAGAAATGTTTCAACTAAAAAGAACTGCCCAAACTTCAGGTGGCCAGTATTAGGAGTTGATTGACTTATGACATCATTCGCTCGAGATCACATGTAATTATCGATACCATTCTATCTACTCGCGATAGCTCAGTTGGAAGAGCGGAGGACTGTAATTGTGGGCACTTAGGTCGATGGTTCGAATCCGTCTCGTGAGAGGGTTTTTTTCATCCTTACTATGCTTTTAACCCAGTATTGCATCTTTGTTAAGTCATAAGACTTTCTCTATTCCGCTGGTATTAACTAATTATTTATGTAAAACTAGCCAAAAACTACCAATGAGAATAAGCAGCTCCTTCGTGCGGAAATTTTTGAAGAGTGTCTCCTATTTTCCCCACGTAAAGCCTCGACCTTATGTCACATTTTGCTGTGGTGGGACAGTAAATAAATAGACCATCCAGTGCCACGAGGTAGGATCGAAACCTTCGCTTCAGACTCAGAGGCTAGCATTTTACCTCTACCTACACAGAACTGTACGGTCAATGAAGCTGTTTTTGAGCGATATATTTACTTTTCCACAATTACCAATCCATCAGAACGCTCCATGCCATATATATATATATATATATATATATATATATATATATATATATATATATATATATATATATATATATATATATATATATATATATATATATATATATATATATATATATATATATATATATATATATATATATATATATATATATATATATATATATATATATATATATATATATATATCATCAGTCTTTTAACGTCTGTCGTTGGACATAGATCTTTCCCAGGATCTGCCACATTTCTCTATCATGGGCGTCGTGAAGCAAGCATTTTCTGAATTTTGCCTAGTTCATCTCTTGATCTTGTTTTTTTTTTGCTTCGGTTTCGCATATGGTCTCTGGGGATTCTCGTTGTGAGTCTTGATGTCCATCGGTTGTCTTTCATTCTCACAACATGACCAGTCCATTGCCATTTGCGATTTCTAATAGATTCAATGATGTCTCTGACTCATGTTTTCATTCTGATATATTGTGCTGTCTTGTGATCTTTTTATGTAAGGTTGAGCATTATTCTCTCATGTGCACGTTGCATGCTTCTCAGTGTGCGGGTTTGTCTCTTGGTCATGATCCATGTTTCAGCTCCGTAAGTGACTATCGGGATGATGCATCGGTTGTAAACTCTCCTTCTTAAGAGTATTGGGATCATCTTATTTTTTAATGTTGAGCTCCCTTTGCCGAAAGCTTGCTATCCTAGGGTGATTCCCTACATGATTTTTCTTCTTTTGTGAATTTCATTGAGATTAACTGTCCTAAGGAGATGTAGCGATCTACTTTCCCCAGTTTTGCATCTTTGATTTCGACAGAGATGTCCTCATTCTTGATATGATTGTTGCACATGACTTTTGTTTTACTGAAGTTCATATGTACGTTAACTCCTCTGCTTCCTTCGTTTAGTTCATTTAGCATTAGCGGAAGGTCACATAGGTTGTCTGCAAAAAGGACGATGTCGTCTGCAAATCTGAGGTTGCTCTGATATTCGCCATCTATTTTCATTCCTCTATTTCCCTACTCTTGGTTATGGAAGATCATCTCAAGGCAGGCTGTTAAGAGTTTGTGTTAGCTGGTATCGCCTTCTTTTTATTTCTTTTGGAGTTGGAAGAGTTCAGAGTCTTTCTGTAGCCTGATAAAGGAGTTGCTGTGATTGTATACATGTTGCAGTACTCTGACATATACAGAGTCTACACCTTGTTAAGTGATAGCCTTCATGACTATGGGAATTGCGACGGACTCAAATGCCTTCTTGAAGTCTGTAAATGTTTTTTTTATTGTTTTGTTTAGTTCAGCCTCCTTATCCTTTCCCTTGTTATTGTTGGTGGTTCGAGGTTTCTGCACTTTTCAATGAGTTACCTGGTTTCTTCTGAGATTTTACTGATAGTCTGTGTGTTTCTTGGTTTAAACATATTGGTAGTTTTGATATGAGAGGTTTTTTTTTGCTATGGAGTTCGTTGACGTTGGTGTCTTTTTCATCAGTAAGGATTTAAAATCTGTTTTTCAATCCTAGCTTGAAGGGTTGTGTGAGTTCATTTAGAATATATATATATATATATATATATATATATATATATATATATATATATATATATATATATATATATATATATATATATATATTAGGTTATATGTTAGGTGTTCAGCTTTGTCCGAAGATGAAACAAATTCAGTCGAAAGTTGAAAGAAAAAAATAGATAAGTAGCCAAATACAGCATATATATATATATATATATATATATATATATATATATATATATATATATATATATTTGTGTGTGTGTGTGTGTGTGTGCGTGTGTATGCGTGTGTATGTGTGTATTAGGTATTCAGCTTTGTCCTAAGAAGAAATGAATGCGATCGAAAGTTTGGGAGAATAAAAATAAATAAGTGGCCAAATACAGCAGAGCGTTTTTTAGTTCCAAGCTGATTAAAATTGCAAAAACAAGCTGTCGGTTTTTGAAGTGGAGATCCAGCCTTTTGGGTCTTCTTTGATAAAAAGAAATGAAAAAGCAAACTCATCTTTTTTTTTTCTATCGTTCTTAGGATTCCTTACTTGGAAATTCTGGACGTTAGATTTTAATTGGCGAAGGTGAAAGATCAAAATCTTCAGTTATGAAGTTGAGAAACTGTTTGATAGAGGAAAAAATAACCTCTCGCGAGACGGATTCGAACCATCGACCTAAGGATATCAGTGATTACGACTACAGTCCTCCGCTCTACCAACTGAGCTATCGCGAGTTGATGTAGTAACTGCATTGAATTTGTTATTTGTCGGTGAAATTCATCCTATGTCATTCCGAACAATTGGAGTCAGATAGTCCAACTTCAAATACTGTCTTGCTAAAATTTTGGGAGTTTGAGGGATTCTCTCGATGAAAGAATTCAACAATCTTTGTTCTTATTGATAACAGAGATCGATACTATAATATCAATATGCTTTACTACTTCTTTCGAGCATTTTCTCGATGAAATGCTGTTTGTTTGTTTTTTTTTCATGATTCTCTACTTTAGAATTCTTGATGTTAGCTTTTAGTTGGCAAAACTGAAAGACCCAAATCTCCACTTATGAGCCAGAGAATGAAAACGAAAGATCAATGGATTGTACTGAGACAGATTTGCATCTTCCATATAACGATACAAGTAACAGCATTCATTATCCTCCGATCTACCAACTGCCAATTGCAAAAAAAGTCAGTTGGGAAAATGCTATTCTCAATTCTCCATATATGTTTGCAATGTTACTAAAAGGCTCCTTTCGAGTTGGAATAAGTGATAGGAATTCTCGAATCGCCACCTAAATAAGTGAAAATACCTATGGATAAACCTTTGATTCATTGAATATAAGACTCTAGTAGTAGGTCAGAGACAAAAAGTAGACTCTTGTGGGAGGGATTCGAACAATCGATTTAATTACCAGCGATTACAGTCCTCAACTCTGCCAACTGAGGTATCATGAGTCCTTGTACCCGCTATTGAAAATAGTATCTAAAACAGGAAATAATTATATGCCATTCACCGTAAATGAGCCTAATCAGATTTTTCCTCCGCTCTGACTACTGAGCTATCGCTAGTTAGAAACATGAAGACTTCCAAGACAACTATTTGACAGAAAATCATTATATACGAAAATATCAAAAAGAAATCAGGTCCCTCAGATATTTGACGTCTTTTCCTCTTTATTTGAAAAAGTTCGGAGCCCATCCTTCTGCTAATCAAGTTATTGCACATTGCTAACAGGCTGTCTTTTTTGAAAGACTATTTAAATGTACATGATTACTATGCCATACCAAGCAAATAAGGTCAGTCAATCGTCTCGCTATTTCTTTAAAACAGGGTTCTTTTGAATAAGCAAGCCTCATACAACTATCAAAATGTATGTTAGAAATAATTCCAAATAATTAAATACATCGATAAAATCAACAGTTCTACTCTGCAATTTGAAATCTCAACCAAGTTATTGATAGGCGAATCTTACCGACTGAACTGAAGTAATATATCTTGTTTATACAAAAAAATTATCTTGCAAATACACAAGAGTTCAATTCATTCTAACAAATACATTTATAATTTAAAAAAGATATATTTTCATAATTTTGTGGTCTTTATCTCCATTTGCTCTACACCTCGAATTTCTTAAAATTCTGGTTTTGCATCTGATATATGATGACTGCAAAGCTCACCTGGTCATCAAGTTGGAGACAGCAAACCTTTCTTACATACTATTACAACCTATCCATTCATTTATTCCTGTATGATACCTCTATGGGCATCTCATTATAACATTGTTTTTATCAATAAATCTTATTCCAGTTCAGCATCATCTCATCTCACGTTGGCCTGCTATACTGTATTCTTGATAACTTAAATTCTTTGAAAGATTTCCTCAGAGAGTTCTCAATACAGACCATTCAATCAATCTTTCACACCACTTTCTCGAAACTTGTCAATGCTGTTTTGAAAGCGGTTAATAGTACTCCCAAGCGTCACATATGCAGGCAATTTATTCTAATAGCGCACAACACGTTTGCTAAAGAAATCCATAGATTCATTGTGGTTTTCCATTAGATTATTTGTTCTATTGAATAGGATTGTAGTAAGTATTATTCATTGTGGGTGCCTGCCCTCTGCAGTTTTGTCCTTGATTAAGTTAAGTTTACAAAATATCTATATCAGTCCCTCTCAATGGTTAGCAAAAGGGTTTTGTAGACTATTAGCAATTGGTTTAATCCTATATTGGTGTCGTATACGTGTGGCCTTGTGCCGAACCTAAAATGTACTTATAAGTAAATAACTATGTTTGTGCCTCACCGTTGGGTAATGCCCAGCAAAATATACACTTTCCTCAGCAAGTTAAAAAAAAAACCAAAACAAGCAAAATAAAAAAAGAGCAAGCAAATCAAAACGGCAGCATGTTAATTAGAGACCTTACAAGAGAATTAAAAATCTAGGCAAGCAATTCACAAAATACAACAAGAAACCTAAAGATTAAGCAAATAATGAACAACGGCAAAAAACCTGATTCGATAAACATGAGTACTCAAATTACATCCTCTGCTTCAATCAATGCAAATGTTTTTTTAGTCGAATTAGTCGAGACTTGTATCTAATCTATATTATGGGCGTTATCTTAGGTTAGTTTTAAACAACAATTTTCCACTAATATCGGGCTTATATGTGAGTGACAATATCCAATTCCCCTGCTGATCAGCAGTTAAAACTGACAGTGAAGGAGTGATACTTCAATGAGTTTTGGGTTACTCCTCATAAGCAGACACGAAGACGTATGGTAATGTCATCCCTAAGTTGACAAAGTTCAGTTGTGAAAAGAGACCATATTTGATTTGAGATTGATAACGCCCAAATCAAGACATTATTTGAGAATAATCAATCATATATATTGGATAGCCAACATACTGAAAATATCCAAATAAGGAATTGTCAATCATTTGCACGTAAGTTAATTGAAAAATACGACTGGACCGATCCACTTTTACAAGGAACTGTAACAAGAGATAAGAATTGATAATTTATGATAACATGGAAGGCAAGAAATACTTAGGCAAGCAAATTACACGTCCCAACGCAAGATGAACCGTACCAAAGACCTATTTCAGTCCAAATAATATGATGCTGTGTTTATGATGCGATTGGAAGAGACACCTCGTCTATGAGTTTCTTCCGGGGAGTCAAATGATTGATTCGAACCAGTACTAATCAAAATTAGTCCAATTGAATGCAGCAATCAGCAGACGGAAATTAGGTATGAGAAAGGGCCAAAAATAACAATTAATCGCAAGTTCATTTTTGACCGGGTCAAAATTGCTACTGCTTGGCTTGGAAATGTATATTAATACATTGCAGAATTTCTCTGATTACTTGACTGGTTGTTGTAAGGTCAAACTACTCTCTAACTTCTATTCCGACAAAAGATAATTGCTGCAATTTTTTCTATTGTGTATATAATAAATTGCCACCATTGAAATACATATATTTTGAAAAATATATTCGTTACAATGATTATCAATATGATAAATTGTCGTTAACATCTAAGATTATGTTAGTTCAGATTGTAAAACAGCTTCCTGACAACCAGTTGGTTGAGAATTCAAATGACATAGAGGGCAGATCTTACATATCAGCTCGGTGTTTTCGTTGTTACGGTAGAAAAATGAATTTAACTCCAACATACTTTAACAATATATTAGTTTTTTCTATTTCATTAGAAAAAAGCAGTAGGAACATTTTGCTTGCCAGCTAGTTTCCACTGATATTCGGCGGTGTTCATTTGTGTCTCTCTGTAACGCAATAGAAACCTTGTAAACATGGGCACAGTTGAATAAAATTAGGCATGCATAGTCAATAAACACAGTGCAAAATTTTGAAGTAAAAATTTTGGGATAAAGATGTAAAAATCTTTGGGTCTGCGAGAACGCAGACCCCTTATAAAATGATTTATATGATACTGGAAGTCTGAATTTGTTCGTCTATGCGTAACCTTAGCAGAAGCAAGGCATTGTACCCAAAGGTATTGAATCAAAGTGCCTCTAAAATGCGCAACTTGAAAAATTAAAAAAAGGGCAGGTGATTTGAAACTGAATAATGATAGTGTGGGGTCTACACTCATGCTGTTCCTAATGATGATGGTCAATTTATCTATTTATAACTATCTGTCTGTATAATACTAAGGGTATGATTTGGTTTATCTTTATGTGATCTCTAAGAAGCTGAAATGGTGCATTGTCGTCAACCAAGGGTATCCCTAAGAAGAGAAAAAACTAAGTTTTGATCCCTCATTTAGATTTTATGCTGAAGTAGCAGAAAATTCATACAGGCGAGTTTTTAGCTCGTTTGACGAAAACAATTTTTAATATAAGCGTAAGGAAAAAAATTTCATGAGTTCATGAAGATGAAAAACTGGGTTCTTTCAGTTAGAAAGTAGAGAGAGAGAAAGAAAAGAGGAAAGCTAGTTTTACATGAATATTTTTCCCTGCGTTAGTTCTTTTAGTTTGAAAGCAGAGGTGGGGTACTCGGTTCGAACTTCCGACAAGGATATCAGTGATCGTTTGTACAGTACCCAGCATTACCAACTGAGCTACTGTGTGTTGCTGATTCGCCTGTTTTGAAATTGCTATTCATGAAGGTGTAAATGATCACGTGTCATTCTCGGTAGGGGAAATCAGATAAATCCGACCAATCCCTAATACCATCCACCTAGAAAATTTGGGGTTTGATGTTTGTATTTTTAGGTGAGACATTTCGACAAACTTCTTTCCTTATCAATAAAGAGGATTGATACAATTGAATCAATATGGTTTACCAGTTTGGAGCATTTTATCGACGAAATGTTGCTTTTTTGCCAAAAGACAGTTGGTGTCGGCTCAAAAGTTCTGAAATAAGAAAAAATGACTAAGACTTATCATACATTTTTATTCAGTATATACCGACTGTCCTACACTTATAGACAAGCAGTTGAAATATTAATAAAATCGGTGAAGAAAGAAAAAAATCTCAATTTTTCAATCTATTTTTTATCTAATTTAATCTTCAAATAGTGAAACCTAAAAAAAGAAAAAAAATGTTGCTTATTACTTTTCTGGTCGACTAGAAACTCGGTTTGTGGTGTTTGTTTGGTGTCCAATTTTAACAGTCATTGGATTTTTGAATTGAATCTAATTGTCAATCTCCCGTACAAAGTCTATTGTAGACTTTCTTCTCCAACCGTAACAAGAACAAAAACTACCCTCACCAAAATTACGCGTGTAAGGTAAAAAATCACATTTGACATGTCTGGGTGTGATAGACCGAGATTCAAGTCTAGACCAAGGCCAAAGAATCCAACTGTAATCCGCTGGTACCACTATTTGGCGACAAGGCAATGGCTTGCATCAAGCCTTGCACTAACCTGAATGCTACGAAAAACTAACGTGCCGGCAGACCGAGACAACAGACTCTGTTGGTCCACAAAATTAAGATCATCCACTGCATGTATATCATAAATCCACTAAACATAATTTCCTTGTAGATAGCAGAGCTCAAATTTGTTTAATTCCTGCCAGCCTACAGGAAATTCAGAGGTCTAGAAAACTAACGTTACAGCCTGTAAATGGTTCTCTTATCTCAACGTACGGAAATCATCTAAACCTCTGCATAAGCCTGAGCAGAAATTTTCCATGGGTTTTCATCATCGTGGGCGTTACTGCACCGATATTAGGTGCGTGTTTCTGCAGCATTTGGGGTCATTATTGGACCTGCACAAAAGACGGCAGACAGACTTTAAGTTAAAACTTGAGCTCACAGTCTACGTACGAGCCATGGATCAATTGAGTGTCTCAATCGCAAATATTGAGATCAATTCACAGTATTTGCAATTAATAAATATCTCACTTTCACTATCATATATTCAGAAATAACTCAACCTGCTTTCAATTCCCCACATCCAGCACGTAATGTGACCCACTATATTGTTACTACTGGCTCATCGGTACAAGCACGTCCAAGGTGACTTGTCCCAAACAAACTGGAAGCTTCATAGACGGAGTTCAACCAAATGTTCCAGCTTAGCATCATTTGGTCATCTAAAAGCAGTTGGGCTTCTCCTCTTCATTCACTTCCGAAAAAAATATAACACTCTTCATGCGTGTAATGTCTACCGTCGGTTGAATTTTATGACACACTAAGATCGTTACCCTGTCCCATATATACACGATATCACTATATTTACTAAGCTCAATTTGAGTAGAGCCTACCATCAAATTCCTGTAGAGGCTGCCGACGGCTATTGCCACCACTTTTCGATTGTGCAAATTCTTGCGTGTTCTGTCCAGACTGAGAAATACAGCCAAGACATCTCAGCGTTTTATGAACCACGTTCTACACGATCTGGGCTGCTGCGTGTCGTTCATTGGCGACTTGCTTACAGCTATTTCGTCTCCTGCAGATCATTTGCAACACCCAGAAGAGGTTTACGAACATTTCAAAGAGTACATACGTGATAATAGGAGAATCCTATTAAGTGCCAATTAGGCAAGCCCGAAATTGATTGGGGGGCATTAATGCCGCCGGTATCTCCCTCATAGAACTAGTTATTGGCTATTGTACACAGCTATAAAATCAACAGTTTTCCTCTGTGATTCAGAATCAAGACTAAGTTACTTTTCGGCAGCTTCCTTATCGACTGAGCCCAAATAACAAATCATGCATATACAAAATTTATCTCGCAGACTTACAGCAGCTTATTTCATTCTAGTGAATACATTTATGATTTTTCGAAAATACAATTTTGCAATTGTTGTAATCTATATTTTGAAGTAATAACGTGTTTGTATGTATTCTAAGATGTTGAGAACTACATATCACAGATCAAAAACAAAGACATGACCGAAATCAGCTGATCTCAGATTATCTATATCACAAAGCTTACGTTGAATTTTGTAAAAAAAAAAAGAAGAAATCGTCGATATATTATGGTTAGCATTCACGCTTTCAGAATGTCTATTCGAAAATACTTTTTATTTGTGTTTTTTCATTCATATCGGATTTTTTTCCATTAGAGTTAGATAAGATACAAAAAATCAAACTTTATGGATATTTTGAATCAGCATCATCCAAGATGTATCTTCCATCATTTATTTGAATCTACTCACATGTGCAGAGTGGCAATGCTAATCAAAAACATTCTTTAAGAGCAGTAAATCTTCACGTCTGTCGTAGCAGTTCAGTGGCCGTGTTGTTAGGGCCTCAGAATATAGAATCGATGGATCGAATTCGAACTCACGTAGCATCTTCTTCTTTTCAATTCCATATGCCTTTAAACTATATGACCTCCAAATCTCATGAAAATTCGTCTGTTTTGAAATATTTTGGATGGAGCTTCATTTACTATGTAGCTTTAATGCTAAACTGGACTCTAACTTTAGACATATCTGGAATTAACGGCACACAATTAATCTTTCGCACACGTTTTAAGGTTGATATTAAGTTCTTTTTCTATGTCTGTTTTTTCAGAATTTTTGTTTCTTCTATTCTGAATTCCATCTAACTAATAAGGGTCACATCCATGAAATAAAACTGTACGTATATAAATATATATATATATATATATATATATATATATATATATATATATATATATATATATTCAATCCGAAATTTCCTCACTAATAAGGGTTGAATCCATGAAATAAAACTATACGTATATTTTGTTGTTTTTTAATCCATAATTTCCTCTCACTATTAAGGGTTAGACCCATCAAATAAAACTTAACGTATATTTTGTTGTTTTTTTTTTCTATCCTAAATTCCTTCCAAGTAATAAGGGTCACATCAATGAAATAAATCTGTACGTATATTTTGTAATTTCCTTTCCAAAAATTCTATCCACTAATAAGGGTTGGATCCGTGAAATAAAACTATACATACATTTTGAGTCCGTATCATCTGAAGAGCTCCGTTTTCCAATCATTATTTGAATGTACTCACATGCTGGCGGGGGGTCAATACTTTTAAACAACAATGTTTTTCTCTTGGACAGTAATACGCCGTTTCAAAGTCATAGCTGTGCAATAGCCAAGTGGTTAAAGCTTCAGGAAATAGACATATCCAAGATCAGCAGATCACATTTTGCCTGCAGCGCGCATTTTAAGGTTAAATTTTCCGAAAAACAAGTTCATTGCTCTCTATGGGGTCTGTGGCTGTGCTTCCAAAACAAGTCCTTTCCTCTATGTTATGCTTATATGTTTTTCTTCTTGCGCTGTAATTTACATTTTCAAAGTCAAGACGGTTCAGTGTACCGAGTGGGTAAAGCCTTCGAAAATAGAATAGGTGGACCAAATTCCAACTCAGTCAGATAGAGTTTTTTTTCTTTCCTCTCTCCTATCTGTGCTAATGTAATACTTAGCGTGTCTATATTATACAACGTACCACATCTTTTTTTTTAACTTTCGAGGGCTTTAAGTTTATGAAACTTTCAAAAATTTGGCAGGCTCGAGGAAATATTTCAAGTTAAGCGTAATGCTAAATTGCAAACTCAATTTCTATTTGCCATAAGTGACTACGGATGTGAATTTCTCTTTCTATCAATGCTTATACAAGCTTGACCAAGTTTGTGCACGGATCTGCCTTGAAATATCTGCTGGTCAAAAAGGTAAGGTGTCATGGAAGAAAAACAAGGGCTTATTTGAAATCAGCTTATAACAATTTACCTGCAAAGCACATATTAAGGTCAAATTTGATAGAAAAAAGAAACAACCGTCGATTGTTTTGGAGGGTCTGCATTCGCTTTCACATGATAAAAATTCATTCTAGCGCGAAAGGAATCAGTGAGAGCATCAATACACCAGTGTTTAGAAAAGTGATAAATACAGTCTGGGTTTCAAACCTGTTGAGAAAATTTTACTTTTTCTCGGTTACATTTGCTTTCAATTTATTAGACCTTCAGATTTTCCGGATATCTGTCAGTTTTGAGAAGATATAATTGAAGGTTTCATGGAAGAAGGTTTTATTTACAATATAGTTATTTGTTGGAATAAATTAAAAAGATAGAGAACACTTGAAGATTTCGTCAGCCCCACCAAATTTGGTAAGCATACTAATCGGACATAATGATCAAATTTATTTCTATCTAGCTATGTAAGACTAAAAGTCTGATTCTATTTATCTTTATTTGATCTGTAATTACATTAAACAGTGCATTGTTACCTGAGGTATTGAATTAAGGTCTCCCTAAAAAAAAAGTTTTTAGCTTACATTTACACCTCACGCATACGTGTAGGTTTTTGGCTAGTTTTACAGGAAAAATTGTAATATTAGCGCGCTAAAAAACGTCACATGAGTTCGAGAACATAAAATACAGTGTTTCCTCAGTTGAAAAGCAGAAAATTTGACCTCTCGTGAGACGGATTCGAACCATCGATCTAAGGTTATCAGCGACAACAACTAAAGTCCTCCGCTCTACCAACTGAGCTAACACAAGTTGAATGATAAGCCGTATTGAAATTGCTATCAAACACTGTAAATGATAACTTGGCATTTCTAGGGTTATAAAATTAGATTTTTTACACTCCCTACAGTTCATTTAAAACAATTTCCCGAGTTCCATTAATAACATAGCACAATAAAGAGAAACCTTCTTTCTGTTGCTTGGGATGTTTGAACGTAAGTAAGATATTTACAACATTATAATGATAGTGTAGGGTTTGCAGTCAGGCTTAACCCGATAATAATGATCTGATTTATCATTATCTAATACTAACAGTCTGATTCAGTCTATCTGTATGTGACCTCTTAGTGGCTTAAACGATGCATTGTTGCCAATCAAAGTATCCAGAGAAAAAAGGGATATTTGGGCTCCGATTTACAATTTTTGCGGGAAATAGGTGACAATTCTTACTGGCAAGTTTTCTGCTGGTTTCACCTAAATCATGATATATTTAATACATGCATAATAGGAAAGGTCCCTAATATTCATGAAGACGAAACATTGAGTTCACTCAGTTTCAAAGCAGAGGAAGAGAAAAGAAATGAACTCTCGCGAGACGGATTCGAACCATCGACCTAAGGATATCAGTATCAACGTCTACAGTCCTCCGCTCTACCAACTGAGCTATCACGAGATTCAGTTGTAGCTCTATCGAAATTACTATTTGACTGTGAACTCCAAATACTGTCAACGTAAAGTTTCAGGGGTTTAATTTTTTTTTGATAAAATGATTCTGCACTCTTATCCCTGGTAACTACCGAAATGATTATGAAATTAACATGTTTTACTAGCTTTGGGCTTTACTCGCTTTTTTGTCAATGATAGGGCGTGAAAACTATCAAAAAGGCTTTCATGTCGAAAAATGGAGACGCAAAAATAGATAGCGGTCGAATTGTGGAACATCCTCGAGAATTCTACATACACTTTTTCTTCTCCAATAGAAGGACACAAGACAACAAACAAAATATAAGTTATGATAACCAGTTTGAAGAATTGCTCTTTCGGAGGTGGAACAAGCCATCGAAGAAACGAAAAAAAAATTAGCCTCTGGACCAGATAATATCAACATCAACATACTCAAAAAAGTCATTCTATTCAATGTATACCAAAAAAAAAATCCCAGATAATTGGAACACTACAATCATAATGTTATTACGTGAAGAAGGGAACCCAAAAAGACTTAACAACTACAGGAGATGGAACTTTGGACCTAACCAAAAAATTCATCCTCAAACTGAGAACCATGTAACATGCAGGTGGTAAAAATCATACTTGACATCACATGGACAGATCACAGAATAGCGCAGTATATTAGGGAAACAACAGGAGTCAGGGATATCAAAGGATCCATTCAAAAACTCAAATGGCTACAGGCTGGTCATGTTGCAAGAATGTCAGACAACCAATGGACATCACGACTCACAGCGTGGATCTCAATATCTCATATGCAAGTCCCATGATAGAGAGATCTGGCTATTTTTTGGGAAAGTCAATGTACGACGACAGACGCTTAAAAGCTGACGATGACGAATAAGATCGTGTGTTTTGCTTTTGTACTCATCCAGGTGATAATGATCTGATTTATTTCTAATACTAAAACACTGATTCTGTTTATCTCTTTGTGATCTTTTGGCAACTGAAAAAAAAGCATTATTACCAATCATGATATCCCTGAAAAAAAGGAAAGGATGAAATTTCCATCTCATATTAACAATATCTGTAGGAAGTAGCTGACAATTCTTACAGGCAGGGTTTCTGCTCATTTTACATGAGCTATTTTTAATATTCCGGTAAAAACGAAAATCTCATGTGTTCAAGAAGATAAATTACAGTTTGGAAGTTGAGAGAGAGAAGGAAAAAGAACCTCTCGTGAGACGGATTCGAACCATCGACCTAAGGATATCAGTGCCAACAACTACAGTCCTCCGCTCTACCAACTGAGCTATCACGAGTTGACTGGTATGTTGATTTGAAATTGCTATGAAAGACTGTAAAATGATGACTTGGCATTTCTAGGGTTATAAAATTAGATTTTTTGCACTCACTACAGTTCATTTAAAGCAATCTCCCGACATCCATTGATGACATAGAACAATAGAGAGAATCCTTTTTTCTGTTGCATGGGGTGTTTGAAAGTGAATAAGATATTCTGGTGAGTCAAAAATCATCTTAGTTCTACTGAATTGGATGTAGTTTGTGAGATAATGGGTATCCCTTAAATTATGATTTTACCCCAAATATACTGGAGTACAAAACTACTGAGGAAATTCCTCTTCCGAATTATTGATAAAGTATAACTGTTGGTACCGCATTGAAGTTTTGGGTTTTAACTACCAATTCCTCTCCATTTTTTTATGAGAATATATATAGGTTCATCACAAAGGCACTGCTCACAGAATTCCGATGCATTCTGCTACATTTGAGGCAAAAGCATTCTACAAAAACAAAAGGAAGACAGACTTTGTAAAGCAATACATCTGAAATCAGTTTGATGACCAAATCATCATCATCATCATCATCATCATCAGTCTTCCATCGTCCATCGTTGGACGCATACCTTCCCAGGATCTCTGGGCACCCATGTTTTGAGTTCCGATGTCCATCAGTTATCTGCCATTCTCGCAACATGACCAGCCCTCTACTATTCGAGTTTTTTTTTAGTGGATTCGATGATGTCCCAGACTCCTGTTTTCTCCTCGATATACTGTGCTGTCTTGATATCTCTCCATATGAGGTTGAGCATGGATCTTTCATGTGCACGATGCATGCTCCTCACCTAATGATGAATTTAGCAACGAATGCATATGCTCAAAATAACAGTGTCTCTGAAAGCTGAGCGAGATGAATTCTCAAGTACAAGGACATCAACAATCTCTGAAAATAATCAACATTGGAAATTGATTGTTCATTTATATTGCTAACATCGAAATATCTGATTTGTTCTTATTTCAATCGTAAAATTCTTAAACACGTTAATCGTTTTCAGAAATTAAGTGCCCCAAAACATGTGTAACAATCTTCATTCTAATTGGTTCAATCATTCCAAAGTTCAATATTTTGACAAGTTGACATTTGGTTATTTTTACATATTATGTGAAAAAACAATCCAATCAACCATGACTCACTATTTTTCAATTCATAGGGTTTTTTCAACATTATAGTCGGATTTTTGACAAAATCGTTTAAGTCTTAAAAGTCTCAGTAAAGTGTTCGAGCCATTGTTCATGGGTTGTAGGCCACCGTTGTCGATAATCATTCATCATTGAAAACTGGTTTGAGCCTCCCTCAAGGTTTATTACCAGTTTCTACATCGCCACACCTAAACCTATTGAACCAACGCTGAACAGTAAGCATCGTTGTTGTTTTTACTTCAAATACTTTGTTGACATCGGCAACTTGAGCAGCGTAATTTCTTTATCTAAAATCGGATTTAAAAAAATAAGGACGATTTATATCCCTATTTACATTGAATTTTCAAAAACTACAAAACTAAGGTAGTATTTCTCTCACTTGAAAAATTACTCTCTCTCTCTGGTGTTGAAATAAAAAAAAATCATTTGTGATAATCCCATACGCACTGTTAAATACCGCTTCTTATGAAACCGGTTGTAACTATTGGGCAACGAAAAGCCACTAGACTGAAATCTTACAATCTCGGCTTTCAGCCAAAATAGAAGATGCTTTTCAGACGTTTATTCCTCTTTTGAAGGGGCTCTCAATAACGCTTCATCGATTGGATCTGAAGTGTCTACAATTATTCACATGGGTAATTGCTTTTTGCCTTGTTTTGTAGACATCCTGTGTAGTAGAAGCAAACCATGGTATTGAAACACGAAGAAAGGAGGAAACTCTGCAGAGTAGAATTTGTTTCAAAACTCACTTGAAACTTATCAAATCAGCAGATGGATGAACCACACAATCATACTGTGAAACTTTTTATTTGTTTATAGAAAATCAGTTTTATTTAGTAGTTGATTATGGCTAAAGGGTATAGAAAATTTCAATTGTTCCTTTCAAACTTTGCTCTTTCTTACCAGGACATTTATATTTTGAAATCTGTTAATTTTCAATTAAACAACAGGTGAATATCACGCCATCAGGCAACCAAGAACCTTATTTTCTAATAATTTTTCTTTTTTTTGCAGAAGCCACATTATGTGTGCCCATGCACGCGCGCACACACACACACACACACATACACACACACACACATATACACGCACACACACATACACACACACACATACACACACCGTTGGACATGAACGTTCCCCAAGATTCGCCAAACCTCCCTATTACTGGTGTAGCGGAATCAATACTTTCTGAGCATGTCTAGTTCGTTACGCCATCTTATATTTTGCCGGCCACAGTTTCACATAACATCTCTGTGGATTCATATGGTGGAAATTGATGTCCATCGGTTGTTTGACATTCTTGCAACATGACCAGCCAATTACCGAGTTTTCTAGTGGTTTCTGTGATATACCTGTCATCTGTTTTCGCCCTGATATACTGTGCTGTTTTGTGATCTTCCAATGTGATATTGAGCATGATTTTTTCATGATGCATGGTTCTCAGTTTGAGGGGCTGTCTTTTGGTTAGGTTAAATGTTTCCGCTCCATAGGTGCCCATCTGTAGGATTCATTGGTTGCAAACCCTTCTCTTCAAACTAATTGGATTTTCTTGCTCTACCAAAAGTTTGCATCCCGGAATGATTCTTAGCTTGATTTCTTCTTTGATGAATTATAAATACAGTACAGTACAATTTGCTTTGCAAGATGAATTAGTTCCATACGCACAGATTTGCAAGCTTACAAACCTTACCAGTCAAACACTAGGATGGCATCTCAATTGTCTAAAGCATCATGCCAGTAGTCCTCAACCTTTTCCACCCTCCCTGCGATAAAGAATCCGTGAATGTAAGATTGAAATACTACTAATTTTCCTTCTTTTTCATATCACTCCATTCTTATTATCAACTCAGCTCTAATTTATGTGTCAAGTTTTATGCAGACTTTTGTCCTCATCTTCCTTCATCGTTTGAACACCTTTTGCTTATTGTACCCTCCGATCCACGCCAGGTGATGAATGGGTGTATTTTAGATCATCGGGACAAGAAGGTCCCGTCTTGACGTTCGTCCGGAACGTTCACATTCGACCATCCAATATTGGATGTGGTTTTTGCTCCAAAAAGTTGTAGTTGTATGGAGTTCAACCCTGACCTACAGGAGGGTTGGGATGGGATAAGAAAATACCTCCATTGGTTTCGATCAGTTGTAATGGTTGCCGTGTGTTTTGTTAGAAAGCAGGAGCAGGTCACTTGCGTCAATATTCCAAGAAAAGGACTGAATGGTAAGACAGAGATTAACCTTGTAAAGAGCGATGTCTTCTTGGCTGATGTGGAGCAAGGGACATAGTTTTCGAATACTTCCAATGATCGGAACTTGATCTAACTTTGTTCTTTGAAAGTGTAAGGCTAAGTTCTCAACCTCTTCCCACCAATCCTAACCCCTAATCAAAATTTTCAGCGTCTTTACCCCGCCCCACCGCCCAGTACCGAATTTTATCCCGAAATTCATTTTTTTGTGTGAGAGATAAAAACTATATCACAAAATTCATTTTTGTAAAAAGAGGAACTACATTTGTAAATTCATTTTTCATGGAGAAGAAAAAATATAATCCCAAATCCGCTTTTTGTTAAAAAGAAAAACTATATCCATACATTATTTTTTTGTGAAAAACATATATCCCCGAATCTTCTTCTGTGAGAAAGAAAAATGATACTCCAAAATTCATTTTTTGTGGAGAAAAAAATATATTCCCAAATATATTTTTGTGAAAAAAAAACCCCAAAAAACCCAACAAAAACTATATTCCCAATTTTATTTCCTGTGAAAGAGAAATGAATTATATTCCCAAATTTATTTTTGTGAGAAAGGAAAACTATTCCCAGTTTAATTTCTTGTGAAAAAAAAAACGAAAACAGTATTCCCAAATTTTTTGTTAAAGAAAAAAAAAACTATAATCTTAAGTTCATTTTTTTGAAAAAGAAAAAACTATATCCATAAATCAATTATAGTGAGAGAAAAAAAAGATATATTCTTGATTATATTTTTTGTGGAAAAAAAAAAATGTATATCCCCATTCACATTTTTGTGAGAAAGAAAAACTATATTCCCAATTTTCTCTTTTAGTGGAAAAGAAATGCTATATTCCCAAACTTAATTTCAGTGAAAAAACAACAAAACAAAACAAACAAACTATGATCCAAAATTTATTCCAAGTGGAAAAGAAAAAAAAATACCCTGAATCTCCTCATGAAAAAAAAGTAAATTCCCAAATCCCATGAAAAAAAAAACATATTCCCCATTTCATTCATGAGGAAAAAGGAAAAACTATAATCCAAAATTCATTTCTCGTGAAAAAAACAAACTATATCCCTAAATTTATTTTTAGCAAAAAAAAAAAAAAAATATATATTCCAAGACTTATTTTTAATCAGAAAGAAAAACTATATTTCCTAAATCTATTTTTGGTGAAAAAGAATTCAAAATCAATTCTTTGTGGAAAATAAAACTTATTTTCCCACATTTTGTTCATTGAAAAGAAAAAGTATGAAATAAACCTTTAAGCATATGAACTCCTTACTTAACGACTGATTTCGGCATTAAATGACCCACCAAGGGTTAATATGCCGTTAAACCAATCAATCAACAAGCCCTGTCGGCTTAATATTCGAGAATCCTACTAAATCATCAACTTGTAACAGCTCAGTTTTTATTGCAGAGGATAGTAGTTGTGGTCTTCGTCATGCTTGGTCCCCTAAGCAGAGAACGGGTGGTTTAGTTTTTATCAGTAAATCATTCTAATACATAAAAAAGAATGACTTAGGACAGAAATGGAAGTGATTGTTTCCGAATTTGCCGGGGGATCTCGTTACTTTCTTATTTTCGTTAAATGTAAGTTGATTAAAATTCTTTTTTTGAATTAATTCTCGTAAATTAAAACTAATTCTGATTTTTTTCTCCCTCGTGACAAATGTTAATTAAAATTAACACGGCGTCGAAAAAGTCTAATTCAAATTATTGCAATTAGGGCCAAAGAGCCATCGGCTACGAACCGTCGTTCATTTACGTTGAAGCCTCGACTGTGACGATAAAACGCTTTCCCCTCTATTAGCGACCTTGTTGCCCACAGCGTCGTCGATGATTTTTTCGTGAAGAAAAAAGGGAAAAGGCAAAGGGAAAGCTATTGAAATATAACAGTAAAGGAAGTCATAAAATATGATAGAATAAAATTATCAAAAAAGTATATGATAATGAAACTAGCCTGCCGGTCCAAACTCCATTCCGACTGCAACGTTTCCATGATATATATATATATATATATATATATATATATATATATATATATATATATATATATATATATATATATATATATATATCAAATGAAAAAAGATAAAACTCAACATCATAGGCAATAATTGAACAACCATTCAACTTCGAAACCCTGTTAAAAAAATGTATTAAAAATGAATAAGAATAAGGTAAGAATGAATTCTATCTATGTCAACACTGGCATTTTCCGCCGGAAAATATCTAGAATAGAGTGAAAAATATCTAGATTCTGGTAAATGTAAATGTTATTGATGAACCGTCAAAATAATTCTGAAATGGCATAAAAAAAGGTTTCCAAAAATAAAAATAAGAACATTTTTAGATGGGGTCTAGTGGAGCACTGTTGCCAATTTTCAAGTTTGTAGACAAAACAGTATTGCTGAGAGCGCTGAAACACACACACATATACAAAAAGGATAGACCCCCGTGTAAATTTTAGTGGCTATGATTTTTCGATGTTTTTTTAGTATACATGAATTCATTCATTAGAATGAAATAAGCCCTTGCGTATCAGTAAGGTAAATTTCGAAGATATATAATTCTATTCAGTTTGGTTCAGTCGATAGGAGAGCCAGTTACCACTTACTTGGCTATGATTTCGAGTTTCAGTAGGGAAACGTTGATTCTATATACATATTTATTTATTCTAATGGAATTAGGTCTTGTGCATTTATAACAGATTTCGTTACTGTCAATTCAGCTCACTCGATAAGAGACACAACTTCCAATTTTATGGTCGTAATTCTTAACTATGGTAAGAGAATATTAATTTTCACTCCAATAATTTTTGTGAGGATGGTTTTTGTTACGGTAGAAAAACAAAGTCAACTCCAGGTTTTGACTGGAGTTTGACAATTAAAAAAAATGAACGAAAGAAAAAAAAATACAGGCAATGCTTAGATAGCGGAAAACAGATGGTTTCAAGTTTTCTTCCCTTCTTTTCGAGCTGATTACTCTCCATAGTAAATGGAAATGTCGAGACAAAAAACGGAACGGAAGAATTAACAATTACGTTTGTGTGCACTGACGGAAACAATCACAAAACATGAAACCAACATAAACACTGGTTGAGTTTTATGTGTTGAACAAAACAGCAGTCTCACATTAAGAAAGTTGCGAAATCAGGTGTTCAAAATGCACTCGGAGAAGTACAGAAAACAGCGATGTCTTCAGATGTGACTATTTCCCGTATTCTCGAGAACAGTTGGAAGCTTAGCTGGATGAGACAAAAAGAGAAAGGTAGCAGCAATTAGCAGAATGTTGCTGGTGTAATTGGAGGCTGACGAAAATTCAGTATCTGTGCAAGAGATAAAAAAAGTATCGGGTGCTCAAGACATACACATACACATCATCATAAGTCGTCATGTCTACGGGCGAACCTTTCTATTTCATCTTTTGTATCTGGTCTTTTCCTACAGAGTTCACTGTTCCGCTGGCACCACTGGGTTAGCCTTTTGCTTTATCTGTTCCTTCTTCTTGCTATGTGCCCAGCCCATCTCTTTTGTTACTTAATTACTTATACAATATCGTTCACTGTGGTCTCTTCTCTGATCCTTGTTGATTTTTTCTATCGCTTAGAGTTATTCCTAACATAGCTCTTTCCATAGTCCTCTGCGTTTGTTTTTGAGTTGTTTTGTAAGTTTTCAGTGTTTGCACTCATACGTCATAGCTGATACTACGCATTGGTTATATTGATTGCATTTTAAGCATATTGCAAATTTACTTTCCTGTATGTCTCTATTTATAAAAAATGCTCCCAACCAGTCATTATGCACTGTCGTATTTCATCTATCTATGTGCTAGCCTTATCACCTGACCGAATATGTGTATTCCTTAATCTTTTCTAAGGCTCCACTGTCTATCCTTACAGCCTTCTTCTGGACTTTATCAATGGACATCACTTTTGTCTTTAGTCTCTGTTCTGTCCATCTTTGACCCTATCTTTCTCAATTTATGTCCCATAACAAGTTTTGTAGAACCTCCACAGTTTCTGCTATTAAGGCTTTATCATCACAGGATGTTAAATACTTCAAATATTCTCCGTCTAGGTTTATCCTCACGTTTTCTAAGGCTGTTTTCCAAAAGGTACTTTCAAGGTTTGCTGTGAATTGTTTCAATGATATTATATCATATCCTTTTGTCCTACACTTTTACCAATCATTACTATATCATAGCATCTTTGTAAAGTCTAATCATTGCAGAGATTTTTTTGTATATATTCTTAAATATAATCCTCATTATTACTTCCTTCTCGCATTAAGTTGAAGACTGTCGTATGTTCTGTCGAATCAAAAGTTTTTTCATCGTCAACATAAGCCAAACAAAGTGGTTTGTGGTATTCTGATGCCTTCTCAAGCCTGCTGGTTTAAACTGTTTAGGTGGTCTATTGTCGTATAGCCACTTCTAAGGCCTATTCAAGTGTTTGGTTATCTAAATCTAAAGTGTTTGCTTATCTATGTGTAAGCATTTTCCTAAATAGTTTGTCCATTTCAGGTATCTAAGCAATATGGCTGTAACCGTCGAAAACTCTATCGTCTCCTTTCTTTTGTGGTTAGATCATTATTCATAGACGTAAGGTTAGGGGCACTTTCTTCACTCGTAAGCATTGTATGAATAGTCTCGCTAGTCCCTTGTGATAGACCTCTATCGAATCTTCAGACCATCTTTGCTAGCGGCTTTTTCGCTTTTCATATTTTGTTGCACAAAATGTCTTTCGTCTGTTGTTACATGGTTAACGATATGTAAGTATTTCCCAATATTCCATGCAAATGTATTAAGATTATATAAATAAAAAAGTGCACTTCGTAGGAGATGGTTGGAAGTAGGAATGTGTGAATAATTCAAAATTTCAAACTCACCGAACTTTCAGGTAACACTTTGTACAGTTAGATAAAGACATTACAATTTATTATGCTTTGTAAAGTCCAGCAAAGTATCCGAAGATTGTTCTGAACCGATCTTCCAAATGAGAAGGAACTGCCTACCTGGGATATCAGCATTCGAAATCTCTGACTTCGCCTTGCTAAACTTAGCCTGACGATAGTGAAGGACCTGGTGAAGGGAGAGATTCCTATACACATGAATTGATCTGCTCGACAATTCAAATAACCATTGCTTGATAGAGAGAGAGAGAGAGAGAGAGATATGGATATCAACAGAAGCAATTAGCAGAGTGTTACTGATAAATAATTAGTATGCACACAAGACACTCTTATTACTATGACAGGTTTAGAAAAAAAACCTCAGACGACAAAGGCTCAAATATTTTCCTCCCATATGAAGAGAAGCTTTGTAGTCTTAACCACATTCACGTCTAAACTGATTTATTTTAAAGCCTGGTTATATTTTATGCCTTCCGTTGTCTTAAATCATTTTATCAAAATGTGTAATGGAAGCTTCAACAATTTGCCCACGATTTGACGGTGAAGAAAGTGAATTTTAATCAACTTCAAAAAAAAAGATTTCTATCTCTCAACGTTTTTTGTCCCTCTCCTACCGTCTTTTTGGAGTTCAAACGTGTCGAAGTTTTGAAATTGAAAGATATCTCAGATATTATGAACCAGGAGAGACTACCAACAAAACTCTGCTATGAAAAGCCAACTGTAAATCTGATTTTTCGAATTTAATATTGATTTTGATATTCGTTAATACGGGGAAGGTATTAGAATTGGATTTGTATCTACATGTTTTGGCATAAACAGAAACTTAACTCATGTGGTAACGACCTGGACAGTTAGAAATAAGAAATATCCGCCCTGTTCTTATGGAGAAATAAGGAAATGGGCTTACACTTAACGTTGTCTATAAAGGAGAGTAAGTAGAGTCCTAACGCTGGCTGCAGCTTCAGTCGTCCCTGTTTGATCTCCACGTATTATATTTCTACTTACTTGGCCCCTTTACGATTTGTGGATCGGACTTAAAGGGTAAAAGCACCCAAAATGCGTCATTCACTTCATCCTGCCTTATTCTAGCCATATCAAGACGCTGTTCGACTCTCGACGAATAGACTATGAAAGATGTAGAACATGGAGTTTTATCCACGCGTGTTTCCCGAAGTGAGGATGGTGGTTAAGATCCGATAAAGTGAACTGCCGGAGCTTGCACTCAATATTTTCAATCTATACCCAGTGCCATCACACATTTGGCTATCCCAGATCTCTTTCACCGTTGTGTATACATTTGAATATTAAAAATTATCAACCAAAACTGTCTTCATAGGTTTCTTCAGTTTTCAAGTTGGTACAGCTGGCTGCTTGGCTATGTATCACGCATACAGGCCACAGTTGGCGGGCTAAAAATTCAAACATTTACTCTTTACGTCGAAGAAAAACTTTTTAAAAAATCCCCTCCGCTAAATAGGTTTGCAGTGGGGATTGGGTAAATTTACAATGTAAGTTAATACTAAATTGATTTCCTGGTTCCATCATCAGTCTTTTAACGTCCATCGTTGGACATAGACCACAATTCCCTATCATGGGCATCGCAGAGCCAGTATTTCCTGAATCTGTCAAGTTCATCTCTCCATCTAATGTTCTGTCGGCCCCGGTTTCTTATGTGATCTCTGGGGATCCATGTTGTGAGACGTGATGTCCATCGGTTGTCTTTCATTCTTGCTACATGGCCTGCCAAATGCCATTTGAGTTTTTTAATAGTTTCTATGATGTCACAGACACCTTTTTTCCCCCTTATATACTTTGCTGTTTTATGATCTCTCCATATAAGGTTGAGCATGATTCTTTCATGTGCACGTTGCATACTTCTCAGTTTGTAGGCCTGTCTCTTGGTTAGGTTCCATGTTTCAGCTCCATAAGTGACTACTGGGAGAATGCATTGGTTGTATACTCTTCTTTTTAGGATTATTGGGGTTGTCTGGTTCTTGAAACATGAGCTTGCTCTGCCGAAGGCTTGCATCCCCAAGTGATTCTTCGCTTTATTTCCTCCTCCTTTGAGGGTCTCATGGAGATTCGTTGTTCTAGGTAGATGTAGTGGTCTACCTTGCCAGGTTTTGCATTTTCTATCTTGACAGTTATGTTCTTATTCTCAACATAATTATTGCACATAATTTTCGTTTTACTGAAGTTCATGTGTTGGCTGACTTTTGCTTTCTTTGTTTAGATCGTCTAGCATTAGTTTGAGGTCGTATAGGTTCTCTGCAAAAAAAGACAATGTCCTCTGCAAATCTAAGGTTGTTCTGTTGTCTATTTTAATTCCTCTATTTTCCCAGACTATGCTCTGCAATATCATCTCATGACAGGCAGTAAAAAGTTTGGGTGAGCTGGTATCACCTTGTCTTACTCCTTTTTGGAGCTGAAACGGTTCAGAGTCCTTATGTAGCCTAATGAATGAGTCGCTGTGGTCGTATATATGTTGCAGTACTTTAACGTATACAGGGTCTAAACCTCGTAGGGTGATGGCCTTCATGACCATGGGAATTTCTACAGAGTCGAATGCCTTCTTGAAGTCTATAAATGCTACCGCAAGTGGCATTTTGTATTCTGCTGCCTTCTCTTTCAGCTGATTTATTGAATGAAGATGGTCAATGGTCGAGTAATTTCTTCTAAATCCAGCCTGTTCTCGTGGTTGATTTTCGTCCGGTGTTTTAGTAATCCGGTTGTGCCCTCTTAATTTTTGAAAAAAAATCATGCTTTCTGGTGACTAATGTCCTAATGGCAAGAGGAGTAACTTAATCATTGATCACCCCATTTTCCAATTTTTTAATTAATCACCGAAACATGGCATGATTTTTAAAGATGTTGACGGTTTCTATTGAGTGACTAACCAAACCTGTATATCTTATATTGCTATAGAATGAATGTAGACGATAATCCTCCAGAGATTTTATGGATCTTTACTGAAAGACCAATTTGAAGGAGAGTTTTCTTTTGCCAAACTCCAGCTAAAGTTTTGAGTTGAGTTTGTTTTCCCCCCGTAACAAGAACAATCTACACCAAAATTAGTATGTAAGATTCATAATCCCATAACGTGATTTGAAGTCACGACTGAGCGATTGCTGGAAGGTTCTCTTACTGATTGAGCTCAATTAACGAAAATCTATCATCTAATTATGCCTGGGCTAATTTCGTTCTAATAGATAAATACATTTATGCGAATAATAAATTTTTATAATTTGTTTTTCACTATACATACAATATAAAAGTTGTATTAATCATTTTCAGTCAGAGTAGAAATTGGGGTGGAGTTTAACCCTGCAGCAGCCAGGCTTGTGACTGATGAAGATGGATAAATCACAGTAAATAGAGGGATGTACGTATGTATATAGAACTTTACATTGTTTGTCTATATCAAGGGGATGACATGGACCCATTAACTGCAGATGGTCACCAGTGGACATTTGTGTGGAGTTTGTTGGCATACTAACAGAAAATCGATACCTTGCGAAAAAACATCAAAATCGTTCAAAACTTAGATTTATCGTCTGTAACATGGTGACTTGAGTGAGAAGTAAGACCGTAGAATAATGTGGGATACCATTTGTTTGTATACCCTTAATAGAACCGGAGATATCTTTGAAAATAGCGTGGGTGCCGTGACAATGCAAAAAAAAGTCTGCTGGAGCGATTAGCAAAGGAAAAATATCTGAAGTTTTGACTCTTAAAAATACCTACAATTTTGGAAATCATAAAAATCAACTACAGATTGGATTATGATAAGATTTGCAGCATCTATCTAATAAAGGTCAAAGTCTAATTCAAGTGCGTCTCTATTCCAAATGTTGGAGAAGAAATGATTTATCCTTGTGATTATACTCTCACCTTTTTGAATAATCCGATGATTCAATAAATTTCCAACCAGACACCACGCATAATTCTTGCATGTGTGAAAACCAATACTTTTTTTTGAAAACGTAGCAATGGTTTGTTCTGTAAAAAAAAATGTATTTTACGAATCTGAAAAGCTGGAGAATGAAATGAAAGTATTATTCTTGCTGGTGACCCTTTTTTTATTTCATCATATTGGAAATTATGGTTATTATCGTAAAAAGAAGAAATATTAACTATCCGTATAATTTTTTTGGGAGAATTTAAAAGAAAAATCTTTTATTCACGAGAATTCTGGCTTTATTTTTTCCATTGGGAGGTCATCACTGAGATCTTCATGAAGGCTATGAAATAAAGAAGGGAAATCAGATTTGAAAAAAAAATTACAGGCAGAATTTTCTAGAATCATTTTGTTTTGTTGTATTTTTCATTAGCTAAGAATTTCCTAACATAGCTGTAAAAAAGCGCCATATTTGTTCTTTTGCTACACATACCTCACAATAATAAACATTAATACAAAATATTCCCCCTCGTTATTGTAATCCATCAACTGAAAGAATTTTCCTTCGTTTATGCATGTATCAAAATTTCGAGGGTGACGAGAGTTAGTTCAGGAAAAAGAAACCCTTGGTTAAAATGGAAAATATTTTTTTTAAATGAAGGGTCAAGATCTGTGACCATGTCACAGGTGGTACCTTTTGTATTTGCCAACTCTTGCCGTTTCTATGTAGACAGTACCATGTGATAATGAAACACTAATTATGGCTTACCACACCATCCAAACTTGGAAAAAAGGGTATACATATGTGAATTTACAAAAAAATCGCCATTTCCCTGCGTACTTTTGTTCAGTAATGATTAAACCAAGTATTTTATAATTTAATCAAATTCATTAGGATAATACATTATTTCTAATATTTTTCTTTAAATTACAGGGATTAATTTTTTTTCAAAATCCTGAAGATCCAGTCGAGATAGTGCTAAATTTTAAAATTTTATGGATTATTCCTTTTCAAAATTTAGTATTGACCTTTAAGAGCACAATTCTACGTTGGATTTTCTTGTTTCTGAACGAATATTTAAACTTCATTTTCTCTATAAAAAAAACAAAAACATTTTTAAACTTTATTCTGCGCTTCAAGATAGGATGACAAAAGTCCTACAAGTGTAATAGTCATATATTGCAAAATGAAAACCCTTATCCTTTGCAAGATAAACTATTGCAAGTTATGCATCGACAGATAAATGCCCAGGCTCACAAATAGAACTGGGTTGCCACCGATTAAAATGAAACATGAAAATGAAACCTAACCAGAAGACTGACCCTACAACCGGCAACCATGTTACGTGCACATGAGAATCATACTCAACCTCTCATGGACGGATCGCAAGACAGTACAGCATATAAAAGAAAAGACTGGAGACCGAGATTACATAGAAAGTTAGAAAACACAAATGGCAATGGTCAAGGGTAAGTTGTAAGAGTGGCACACAACTGCTGGACATAATGACTCACAACACGGGTCCTCACATGCAAAATTCTGGCTGACAGAAAGTCAGATGGCGTGGCAACTTCAGAAAGTACTGGCTCCGCGATACCCACGATAGTGAGGTCTTTGTGAATCTTGGGGATGGTCTATGTCTAACAATGGACGCTAAAAGGCTGATGATGAATACAGTAAAATCAAAATTTTATTGAACTAGCCATTGGACCGTAATGACGCAAATTTCAGTCATCCGCAGTTATTTGGTTAATAACGGTTAATAGAGTTGTAAACTACAAAAATGTGATGAATATAAGAGAATGTAAATAGCGATCTAGTTTATATTTACAAATATATATATACTCCAGCTAGCGTATGCAAGTAATACCCATGACAGACTGCATTGAGTAAAGACATAAAAACCTGGCACTTATAGCGAAAAGGTGAGTCTAGCTGTTTGGCAGATTAGAGCCGAAGTGAGATCTAGGGGAAGAGTGTCAATAAAAATAGTTACAAGATAAGTAATCATATTTGATGGCATAGAGGACCTACTTACCCCGTAAAGACGGGAAGAAAAAAAACAAACCAAGGGAAACTATGGATCACCGCCAACCATATAAAAAATAAAAGCAGTCTTTTTTAACATCGTAAATTCAGCAGTGGTGGTCGTGAAACAAACAAAAAACAAAACAAAAAAACAAAACGTGATGACAATGCTACCAGTAAGAATTGAACAATAAATCAAGATGGCCAAAAAAAACAAAAAAAAACGGATCTGGTTTGTCTTTCAAAAGGGTGATCAATTGAAAATAACTTGAAAAAAAAAGAATAATTTACGTCTCTCATCCTTTTTTGCAGGATGAGGTTGGTCTGTGATCACTAAAAAGTAAAAAAAAAAATTCGAACAAATAAGCCTGAATGTTGCTGGACACAGAAAAAGAGCCAATTTAGCATAAACCTTTATCATAAATCTGGCCCTCCGACGAGAACCCATTTTAAATTGAAGTTTTCAAGAAAAATAAAAACAAAAACAATTTGCCAACTCATTGAAGTAAGTGTGTGTGTGTGTGTGTGTGTGTGTGTGTGTGTAAAACTTCAAGTCTCAACTATAATCAGTTGGGGCTGGGCAATGTCCAAATACATGGATTGATAGATACATATAAATATCAGAACACATGAATAATCTAAACGCAGCAACGATGATTGGACCGGTCCGTTGTGGATAGCGGTAATTGATACACCCCTGTGTTTTATATAACCAGTCGTTGCTGCTTTTGTTTTCTCTTGTAAATAACAACAGTATCATTATTCCAAATATTTTCCTGCACTCCTTGTTACATGTTTTGCCCAGGTTTCCTCTGCAGTTCTGTAGCTACATCTCTCCTCAAATAATGAAAAGTGATTTTCTTGGTTCGCTCACCGTCATACTGGACTCTTCCACTTGAGAGGAAGTATGAATTTTGCCGAATGAAATACATCCTACACACTGTTTCAAAATATTTATTCTTCCCAGTGAACAAATCTGTATTTCTTCTCGAAAAAAACAAATGAAACTCGGAAGCACTCGGAGAGAGCATTTGTCAGTTCATTTATAGTATATTGTCCGCCCTTCAACAATAAATCATCGAAATTCGTTGAGAACCTTTAAAGATATAGAGTGAACAAACATTACATTTCGGTGATAATATGTGATATGCGGATATATCAACGAAGTAGGGGTGATAATTGTACACATATGAGATTCTCCAACTGCCCCGCTCTACAGGGTCATAGAAATTCATTGGTAATTTTTCTGAGATACTCTGTGAACAGCCATATGTGCATGTATAAATGTAATCAGAAAAGATTCCTGGATCTGCCACAATTATTCACAATCTTTTTTTCTCGCTCCATTGCCCACTCCTCCCCAAAAGTTCATTGAAATTCATCAAGTACTTTGGGAATCATCGTGTGGACAGACAAACAGAGAGATGGACGAACACGTTTACCTTTTTTCAGTTTTGTTATCAGAGATAAGAAAAACAAACAAACAAAAAAGCAAAACAAAGTATGCCTGATTTTTTCGTTGGAATTAACGAATAGATCATCTGAGAAAAAATGATTCAGGACACATACAGTACAGCAATGAATAGCAAGTTGAAACTGCAGCTGGTTATCTGCAGGTTCGATCCTCATTAGGTCTCCTCTATTGATGGTCTGATATAAAACTTATATGCAAACAAATAATATTTTCAAAGATGGATCTGGATGCACGTGATATAGCAATGTAACAGTAAGTTAAACTCGCCAAGACGTTGTTCGTGGGTTCGATCCTCATCAAATCTCCCTGTGTCTTCTTGTATAAAAAAGTGATACCGATGCAAAAGCAATGTATACTTATGTAATTAACAGGGTTATTTTTATTTATTTATCTATTATTTTTTTCCATTTCAGTCAGCAACTTTGGACTGTTCCTCTTTAGGGTAAAAACATTGGTGATAAAAATACCCCCTACCCACTATTTGAAACTATAAACTCTTCAACTGAAACAAATTCACTATTTCTTTCTTAAATAATTGTTTCAGAGAAATTCAAATATATCTGTGAATTTTTTTCACAGTTTTTACTTAGTTTCAATGATAAAACGCAGAGCTGAATAAAATAGACCCCTGCATCTACCTAGGTCAACGAATCTATATAAAATCCCCAGAATAAGAAAAAAATAAGTTAGGAATCACTGGAAAGATGGCAAGCTTTCTCTAAAGTAATCTCTAACAACGACAATAAAATACCATTAGACCTGGAAAGGAAAGTACTCAACCAATGCACCCCCCTGCTAGCCATCTAAGGAGCTGACGTGGAACGTAACCAGAAGATTGACCCTCAAACTACAAATCATGCAACCAGTACTGGAGAGATTGATGCTTGGATTCACATGGAGAGATCACAAGACAGCACAGCGTATCAGAGAAAAAAGAGGCTTCAGAGATATCATATAATCTATTAGAAAACTTGAATGGCAATGGACTGGTCATGTTCCAAGAATGTCATACAACTGCTGACATCAATACTCAACATGGATCCCTAGAGATCATATGCAAAGCTGTGGCCGGCAGAAACGAACTAGACATGTTCAGGAGGTACTCGCTCTGCGACACCAATGGTAAAGAATTTTGAAATGACGCTTTAATTGCTGCCGCTGCTGTCGAGGAAGATGATGGACGGTTCGTAGGCAAGACTTTATTCCTTCGTAAGTTACTGCTGATACAGGGGGGCTCATATGCAATCAAATACGGTGAAATCTCATTCTTCAAAAAGGCCCTGTAGACTCAACATTTTCAGAGCTCCCTCGACTCAATTTCGAACAAAGTTCAATGTTGACAAACTCCTACTGAGTTGATTTATTTTCTTAATCTCATAACATTGACAAGTTCAGACTTCCGGTTGAGACGAAGAAATGAAAAGTTTAAAATGATGAATGGAGACAAGAAAGGAAAAGAGAGAAATATATCTCATTCGTAGGCTATCAATCAACAAAAAGAAGAAAGAAAAGGGGAAAGAAAGCCGATGGAAATGAAGAGAGAGAAAATGGAAAGCTATGGACGCTAGATATAATTTTTTCAATTCTGTTTGAACAGCGACACAAGTCGACGGTTCTAAAAATGAGTAAAATTCATTTCAAGACCACGTTTGAATAGGTTAACAGCGTTTGTAATGAATTGTGACGAGATAAAGATGGATAGAAAGCGTTTGCAATAGGAAAGGGATGGCTGTTTTCTTGAAAAGAGTGGGGGTTATAAGAGAGAAAAGAAGGGAAAGTATTTCTTTTTTTACGTTTGTACGTCATATTATTCCTCTTTATTGCATAGGAAAGTTTTGGAAAGGGAGCGGTTTTAATGATTCATTACTGCAGACAGAAAACTTGGTTTAGAAGACTGTTGAGGCATTTATGAGAAGAACCCGCCATGTCAGGTCACTACAAAGATTATCAATTATTTCTGAGGTTGTACAAATAATGAAACGGGAAGCATGCTTGTGGTGAAGAAACCGAGGCAACTACGAGCAGATCTAGAAATCGTTAGGAAGTTTGATGCATACTTCCAAGATCAAAGATCAAGAACATTCATTACAACTCGCTTGCAAAATGTATCAATAATACGATATGAATTTGACGTTTTGTTGAAATGTCTTTAAGAATTCAAACACTTCTGAACAAAATTAAGTACCTAGAGGATCTAATTGCTGTAGACTATAACGGAGATTGACAAACTCATTCATAAGCAGTTCGTAACCTTCTCTCTATGTTTGTAGGGTGTAACGGCACAAAGCATCTGAGCCATGGATCACTGTTCTTATATGCACAAAATACCAATTGAACATCCGTAAAATTATAATGAAAGGTCATTTTGTTGTGAAGACAAATCCAGATTCCTACAATGTCGTTGCTGTGAATGTGAAATTGATGCAAGCAATTAAACGATAAAGAACAAGTGCTGATGGAATAATAGGAAAATCACGTCCAATAAAATGTCTCGGATTGGGGAGTTGTCCACCACGAAATACAGGCCATCATCAATGCCTTTCGGAGCTCGACAAAATCAAATGTTGGCAATAGAGAATGCGATATTCATCACGAACTGCAGGAAGATTACATTCCAGTGTTCAAATTCCAACTCATCAAGATGGATGACCTTGTCAGAGTTAGCGGAAAATTTTTCCCATCAGCAGTGGACATTGTCAAGCTGTTCAACTACGTTACAAGTGCCTCTGCTTTTTAACAAGTAGTTGATAGTGCGATATGAAAGCTCCGTGAGAGAATGCTCCCTTGACAGATCGAAAAAGCTGTTTGACACAATGAAAAAAAACTTATATCCTGCTGATCCAAAGAAAGCTCTGAAAGATGACCAAGTTTCTGCTAAAGAAGTCGCTCAAGCACGGAGGACAATAAATGTTTCAGGAGCATGTAATATTCCCGAATCAGGTTTTGTGGAATGAAATATGCTTCATCCATCTCTTTTGTTTGATGGTGATTATCCAAACAGGCCAGCAAAGCGTGAGCTTGTAACAGAATTTCAGAAGAAAATTCCTACTGCCGATTCAAAAATCAGTAAAACTTCAGAACAAAATATTATATTTGTGGTTGATTTCATGTCTTTCATTCGATGCTTCCAACCAAAGAAATCAGAACCTTCAAAGGAAAATTTCAAAAAGCGTTGTCCAAGACCAATACATTATTTTTCTTTAATCTATGATATTGTTGATTCCATAAGGGAGCCAGAGCGCCAGCCTCGAAGAACTGACAGCCAACTCGATTTCTACGACATCAGTCTGGGCTCCAATTTTCCAGTTCAGAAAGATTGTCTTAGGGATTCTAACTTCAATGAGCAGGAGCTTCAGGAACTGATCAGTCTTTTTTAAGAAGCTGCACAAGAAAAAAAGTAAGGATGGTTCCAAACGGTTACGTTGACTCTGCGAGCAGAATCAAGTAAAACCTTGTGCTAAGCTCTCAAAATGTCAAATCTGTCGATTGACCATGCTCCTGGTTAGAAGAAGCTGATACAAAAATGATTTCTCATCAATTCCATGCAGCAGAAAATGTGTTTGAACGTTTTGTTGTGAAGTCAGACGATTCTTGAGTTGTTAATTTGTTCCTTCATTACATGCCAGGAATTAGACGTCAAGGACCCGCTGAATTATGGGTTCAATTTGGTACTGGTGATCCTGCAAGGTTCATATGTAACCATTCGCTTGATATGCAGCTAGGAGATAACTTATGTTCTATGATAATGAAAACACGTTCTACTGGATCTGATGTGACAAGTAGAACTGGGACGATGTATGAGGATGTGAGCCAGAACAGAGAGGTAGAAAAGAGAGAGTCGAAGGATATTTGGTGAAAGTACTCAAAGGTAGCAGCAAAGATTTGAGCAAAGTGTTGACAAGCGATAATCAATCATGGAACTTCCACCAATATTACAGTCCGTTTCTGTACACTCACTGTATTGCCATCTAGTAGTTCGCCAGAATATTCAGCGGCTTGCAGGGAAACCCTCGTTAATTTGGTCAGTTTGAGGGAGACAGTGGACTTTTCCCTGATACATGCACAGCTTTGATGCTCTCATACTATGGTCAGATACGAATGCAGAACGAAATGTTAATAGCATTGTGTATGTGCAAAACTGATTGCCGGGGAAAATGCACTTACTAAACAGAATCTTTTGAATGGGTAATGGATTATTCTAATTTTCCTTTTGTAAGTATGTAAATACTACATTAATATAGATTATTACGAATTCAAAAAAGCTTACATTGTTCCATTCATGGGTACAACATTCACATCTTTATTTTTGTTTTGCAAGATATTCGGTAAAAATCCAAAATAAGCCCATGGGCTTATACAAATTTTTTTTTCTTTTTATGAAAACCTATATCATCACGGTATCTAAAAATCTATCTTTGTAATGTAATAACAATGAGAAAGGATGCCTATTATGCAATATCAGCAGATATTTATGTTATGATTCAGAATTGATGGTAGGATTTTAAAATAATAATAATACAATGTTCTTCCTATTGATTTATAACATGACCATACATTATGAAGAAACATTTTTGTGCTCCGGGCTGGAGGGAAGCACTCTATTTTAAATGTACTCCTTCTAGAGAGCAGCCAGCATATGAGAAATTATTCCGACAAATATGTCAAAAAAGGCTTCGTTCATCAACCCTGAAATTCTTATGGGTTTATACTACAGGGTCAGAAGAAGTTTTATATTTTCTTTCGTGTATAACAACAATGACTGATAACAATGACTGATAACAATGATCAAAAACAACAACCAGTGAAGCCATAGACGAATTATAAGGACACAGTGACGTACGTTCAAACTGATGGCAATTCCAGTCTCACTTCTGAAGTTGAACTCCAGTCGACTTGTTTTGCTAATCCCATGTACTGCTAATGAAGGAGTTGGAACAGGACATGTAGTTTTTGAAAAATATTCCATCGAGAAATCAATAGTGTTTTGTTTGACCTTAGCGCTGTTAGGTTCAAAGATATAGCGCTAGCACAAAGAAAGATACACCGTATCTTCCAACAAGCTGGACACTCACTAACGTTGTATCTTTCAAATTCGACTTATTCCATCGTTGTATCTCCAAAAATGGACACAGTCCGTTATTGGATTTTCCAAGCTGGACACACTCCAACGGACTGTCTCCCAAACTGGACACATTCTATCGTTGTGTCTTCCAAGCTGGGTACACCTCAATGTTGTGTCTCCCAAACTGGACACACTCTATCGCTGTGTCTTCCAAGCTGGGTACAGCTCAACGTTGTGTCACCCAAACTGGACACACTCCATCGCTGTGTCTTCCAAGATGGGCACACTCCAACGTTGTGTCTCCGAAGCCCGGTACACTTAAACGTTGTGTCTCCCAAACAGGGCACTCTTCAACGCTGTGCCTTCCAAGCTGGATACACTCTAACCTATCTTGCTGGCTTAATACTAACGTATCTCCCAACAAACTGGAGATGCTTCAATTGTATCTTCCTACAAACAGGGCACACTAAGGCAGTAACTTCAGACAAGCTGGATACACTCTCACCTGATGAATTCAAAGTTTGGTGCACCCTCACAATAAAACAAGCATCAGTCTCAAAAAATCGAAAGTGATTCCAATACGTCTATTAGTATTTCATAAGCCCCTTTCTGTACTTCTAAATACTATATTACCCAAGTCTGATATATATATATATATATATATATATATATATATATATATATATATATATATATACTAACTAAAGTAAATATTTACGGAATTAAAAACATTACAAAAGTTTCCCTCGGGGCCTATAAAGGTTCCCACTGGAATTTGGCACCAAAATATTAACAGCATGACCTTTAACCGCAATACGTTATCTGATGAAGGTTTTCATCACCAGGTGAAGCGAATTTGTTACTGGGAATTGAGATCTGGGAGATTTGGTAGCCAGGGCAACACAACCTCTTCTTCATGTTCCTAAAACTAATACCGTACAACTTGTGCAGAGTGGAAGGGCCTATCGTTCTGTTCAAAGACACCACTACCATTGTAGACACTGTTACCAAGAATCAGTGAGAGGAAGCGCTAACAGAAACGTTAAGATGAAAAAACTGCTAAAAATCAAGCGTGAACAAAGATAACCGCTAACTGATAACCTTTATCATATTTATATTGCTTTGATTCAGATTCTCTCCATTAAAAACTTTAAAATTAAACAAAGATGAAAAATTGATATGCTGTAGCTTAGACACAGAGCTTTAAATAAACCATGTTGAACGTACACGAATGTTTAATTTCATTTGTTTATTCTACAATTTTTTCGATAGCGCTACGTTTTAGCTACAGCATATGAAATCTTCAGTTATATGGTCTATTTTCAAAGGATGCACCAAATCTTCCATGACATTGAGCTACATGGTACACGATAAAATTCTCTCTGACTAGATTTCTGTCCGTGGATTTGGTTTTGTCAAAGTCACAAAATTTTCAATTCTTTTCCATTACTAGCATTCAATATAACAATATCATGTCCACTGACAGACAAAGGTCTGACCGAAATACTCCCAACGACGACTGCAATTGAGCTAACCTCCGCAACAACTCGCCAGAAAATCTTTCTATCTCATCCCTGTGTGTGTGTGTGTGTCTGAGTGTATATATGCGCATACGTGTGTGCGTATTTATATGTATGTATATATGTGTGTATGTGTGTCCATATGCATGTTTTATGTATATGTATATATGAGTATGTGTGTATATATGTCTGTATGTATATGTATGAGTGCATATATATGCATGTATATATATATCCATATATATTGGAGTATATGAATGTATATATGTATGTATATATGAGTATATATATATATATATATACATATATACGTATGTGCATATATATGTGTGTCTATGTATATATGTGAGTGTATGTATATACATATGTAAATATATATATGTTTGCATGTATATGTGTTTATAAGTATGTGATTATATGTAAGTATATATGTGTGATTACATATATGTGTCTGTGCATACATGTGTTTTTATGTATATATATGTAGTGTGTGTATATGCATATGTGTGTATATGTATGTATGCGTATATATGTGTGTGTATGTGTGCATATGTGGGTTTTTATACGTATATGCACGTGTGTGTATCAATATATATATATATATATATATATATATATATATACAACAAATACTGTGAAAACAGCAGTAGTACTACGGAGAAAACGTAGATCAGAACAAGGAATAACGACTAACCCCGAATATTCAAGCAGTGCATCATGATCCCACAAGATTTAATTGGTTCGTTATAACAGTGAATGAATACCAGATCCTTTCAGATGGAGACGCTAGTTTATGTTGGATCTTATACATTTCCTATGTATTTGCTCGTTTTCTCAACGCACAGGTTTAGCCAGGTGTTCTCAAGTCTAGTACCATGACGATATAACCGACATAAAATTATGTACAAATTCTTTTTGGAAGAATGCACCAAATCAATGACAGAAAAAAAACTGTTAAATACAACCAAAAAAATATCCTACCAATGACTATGTTACCTTAGTCCGTTTCTAAATACTCCCCTTGTGATCCTGCGCTCTTACTGCAATGTCCTTTAATTTTTTCCAAAACAATTTACAAAATGCTGTTTCAGAATCACAGTCTACTGCTGTGTCGTGTTGTCTTTGATCTTGTAAACGATCTGAAGTCACTCTAGGTGCCTGAAGATATATATATATATATATATATATATATATATATATATATATACGTATGTGCATATATGTACGTGTGTTTATGTATATATGTGAGTGTATATATATACGTGTGTAAATACATATATGTTTGTATGTAAATGTATATATATGTATGTGATTATATGTATATGTGTGAATATATGCATATGTGTGTATATAGATATATGTGTATGTATATATGTAAATGTGTTTATAATATACATTCCTCTGTATGTGTGTATGTGTGTGAGTGTATATAAGTTTTACAGCCTTGAGTAGCCTTGAGCACTAAATTTCATTTAAATCAATTATTTCCAAATATCCTTCCATGCAATTTACGTAAGTTTTTCAAAGGGGCTCTTATTACTTGTGCAGAATTAGATGACATATATCATCGAGTTGTCCCGTGTTTGTCTTTCGTTCAATCGTTATCGTCCTGTTACTTGATATATCTGTTACCTTTCGGAAAAATATCTGAATCTTATCAAAGATAGACATCTTATGCTTCCATAAAAGGTCACCTTCAGAAAAATACCGCCTACTGATCTTGATAAGCGTTTATTTTTTATTTCATTTTTCTTTAAAAAACAAATGCAAAGACATACTCCATTACATATATCCTTATGATTACTGTGTTTTGACCAACAGCATTATTTTCACAGACAAAGGGACTTCAAAGGTTGCATTAAACATGATCCCTAAGGGAAGATAGTATTTATTACTCGTGATATCATTTTTAAGACAAAAAGACAAAAAAACTCGTACCACTGGTAAAGATGTCTTTTGACGATATTCGAGCGACCGTAGGCGTTGTTAAGTCTATCACTGTCACAGTTTATATTGTCTTTTAGTGGATGACAGTGAGAAAGAAAATGTGCTCATTCATTATTTCATACATATCACAGACTATTGTATTCGTATTTCTGTTCATATTGGTTTCTCTCCCTCTCTCTCTCTCTCTCTCTCTCTCTCTATATATATATATATATATATATATATATATTCCGTATTTTTTCTATCTATCTCGGAACATCAATATCTATCTATCCTGGTTGATTTATCTTGCTTGCTAGCTCTTATAACTACTTTGATCTATTTTTGCCTTTATATATATATATATATATATATATATATATATATTGTGTCAACCAGAGACAGCTGTTTCGTTGTATTACAGCTCTTCAGTGTGGGTATAGACAATCCATTATCCCGTCCAGTACCACGAGGCAGGATTAAAACCTTTGCTTCAGATCCCGGAGGCCAGTATCCTACCGCTGAGCCACGGAACTGGATGGTCAGTAAGGCTGACTTACTAATTAAAGTGATATATTTATTCAGCTTAAATTCCCCATCCACCAGAGTGCTCTATTCTTATGGAAGAAGCTTACAATGAACGAGTAATCTCAGTTAAATAGTGCTCAACCCTAAATAGAGGAACGTTGATTATATATATATATATATATATATATATATATATATATATATATATATATATATTAAGTAAGGCTGAATCTACTTCGAACTATAATCTATCCATCTATCCTGGTCTGTTGATACCTTGATGTTGATCAGATCGTTTCTTTAGTCCGTACATATCGATTTGAACTTGGGGCGAAAATTTTTCTCTTTTTTTTTTTCTTAAATCATTTTTCATTGGCGTTTCTTGCTTTACTTCTATCTAAAACCCAAAACTTGGTTTCATGGACCAAAAATACAAGTGAACACCATCAAAGTATTTCCCGTGGCTGTCCACGTCATTAAGCCACCTTTCAAGTAATTCGCAGTACTCCATCTTTGATTCACTTGAACTCCTCGTAACAATAATCTAAGATCAAAGTATTTTACTTGACTTACTACGATTCACGCCACCCTCCAGCTAAATCGTATGTTCTTCATGTGGGCTTATTGTAGATGTTTCCAGCATTTGGGGGGATCTCATTGACAATTCAAAGAATAAAGTCTGGACTTGATTTCGTTTTCCTACCCAAACAACAACAAACAGTACACATCAAAATGAAGATTGTAAACCGACGCTTAAAAGCCATATTATTTTTCTGTGATTCGAACTAACAAACAACTGATCGTTAGGAGGCTATCTGACTGATTGAGCTAAATTGACCATTCTTTGTTATTAACAATATCTATGATGCAGATCTGCAAGGGCCTATTTGTTCCTGATGAATGGATTCATTTATATAAAATATATATATTGATATAATATTGTATTTGTTATATGTAGGATACAAAAGTTGCAGTAATCATCTTCAGTCGGAAAAGAAGTTAGACTGGTCTAGCAGCAACCTGTCTTACATTCATATAACTCCATAGCATCGTTATTAAGTCACCAAATTTTGCCTTACCCTCTACGTCTTACGTCGATTTTTTTTTGCTAAATTTTACATTTCTCCATAGTGGAACGATTCCAGTTTAGATTGATAGTAATAGTCACAGGTCTGTAGATTACTCTTTGTACGGAAGACCTTCCCATAATCGCTTCCAAGTCATTTGCAACAGAAAGACAGACGTTGTTATGCATCAAAATCACTGGTCATTTTTTTGTTCAAAAAAAGTCTCTTCTGTTCAAATGAATCATTCAACAAACAAATTGCTCACCGTATTCTTCATAAGCAACATCAACTTTTTAGTGTCCGTAGATGGACAAAATATTCTCCATGATTTGCCAATTCTCCCTATCATTGGCGTCGCCGATCCTATATTTCCTGGAGTGTTTAGTTTATCACATCCACTTTGTTTTGCCGGCCACAGTTTTTGCATATGATATCTCGGGATTCACATCGTGAATTGCAATCTCCAGCGATTGTATGACATTTTTGCAACATGCTTAGCCATTTGAGTTTTCAAATGAATTCTATATATCTGGCTCCTGCTATTTCTCTACTCTGATGTGTTGTCTTGTGATCTCTGAAGGTGAATCAGAACATGATTCTACCTCGTGCACGTTTCATGTTTCTCAGTTTGAGGGCAATCTTTCTGTTAGGGTTCATCTTTCAGCTCCATAGGTGACCATTGGGGGATGGTTTTGGTTGTTTACCACTCGTTTGAGGACTAATGGGATCTTTCATGTTCTTACCCTATCGAAAGTTTGCCCGACATAAAGCAATTCTTCGCTTTATTACCTCTTATTTTGAGTATCTCATGAAGATTCTTAGCCTCAATTTGAAGCAGTGGTTTATTCTCTTCTGTAACTTCACTCAGTAACAATTTGCCCAGTTCAAGCAATACTTATTGATTAATTCCTTTTGAATCCTAACAATACAGAGAACTCCCTCCCCCCAATTACACTCATGTTGAGACGTTACAGTATGTCCAGTATCATATCATAGTTATCTCCCATTTGGTTCCGTACTTTGTATCAAATTTGCTGACGCACCTGTTGTACGTGTGCATTGATGTCTCCCGTGATGATATTGAAGAATTTTTCTAGTATTTTTCAGTTCGAACACTATTCATCGTAAAAATTGTCTATTTCCTTCTTTGCTAGATGTGGGGACGTAAATTCAGGTGATATTCAGTTTGTACCTCTTTGAAAGTATGGTGAGACTGGCTATGCGGTCAGAGACAGCTTTGAAGCCAACCACGTTGTCTTTGAGTTCCTTATTGATGAGAGAATCTACTCCAATTCGTTTTATTTTCTTTTTTCCGTAGTTGCAATGAATATGTTTGCTCTTTAGTTCAATTTGTCCTTTTCCAGGTCTTCCGATCTCGCTAATGCCGATAATGTCCCACTTGATTTTTTTATTGAATTTTTAAATCACTGAGGTGCATGTCCGTTGAAATTGTTCCAACGTTGTAGGTGTCAATGTGTACTGTTGTTCTCTTGATGGAGGTTTTTGGGTTTTGTTTGGGTAGTCGCTGTTGGAGCACATCACTCCCACACCAGGCAAGTGATGTGGCTGGGCCTCTCGGGACCGATGACCCAGCAGGAACGGTCGGTACGATTTTCATTGTGCGAACCATGGGGAGTCCTATGCCATGCCCTGCCACGCTCGCCCATGACGTGTTAGTATGGGGTTGGTTTTCTGGTCACTGCTGGTGTCGGTAAATGGCCTTAAAGCTCCACCTGCTCTTAGCAACCTTTCTATTAACTCTTTGCAGGTAGATATGTGCGTTTGTAACGCTCTAGAAGATAAAGAAAAATGGAATATGAGGCCACAGAGGAATTTTTAGGGGAGTGATTTACTAACTGGTACTACTAATTGTTTTTACTAATAGTTTGATCAGTAATTAGCACAAGATCATACCTCTCCGTCATTTTTTAATTTTCATCCCAAAAGTCCACAGAAGTTGTATTTTGAAAACTAACGAATCTTTACTTGGATTTGGTTGAAGGGGTTTATTTTAAGATTGATACTTTAAAAAAAAAAAAGAAGGCATTTTGTCTTTTGTTAAAAAGTTCAGGATCGACCATTCAACTCGGCTATCTCCCGGTTGGCAATGAATCCTACAAATGTCTTCCCAGATCTTCATATCTTGGACGATTTGCCTGTGGTTTGTTCTATGACTATTTCTGTGGAGAAGGGAGGTATTGGCGTTTTTTAGGATGGGATTTTTAAAAGTTGCATTTTACATTTAATGTACACAAAATCAGTGATACAATGCAATCAATGCGTGAATAGAGATAGAAATAAGAAAATTACCCATGCAATCTTTCTTTTGGTGTGCATTTCTGAGAGAAAAAGAAAGAAAGTGAGAGAGAAAGAAAAAAGAAAGAGAAAAGGAGAGAAAGAAGGTGTAGAATTTAGAATAAGATAAAAATATCATATATATCCATTTCATATACATATAAACATACATAGATAGATCATATATATATATATATATATATATATATATATATATATATACATATTGATATATATATAGAGAGAAAGATAAAGAGTGTAGTGCCCCCTATACTTTTACTTAGGAATTAAGTACGAAACTCTTCTTTTACCTAGATATCCAAAACGTCACTTCCTCTGACGACCCTTATAAAACCCCTGGACGCACATGGTCCTATGCTTATTAGCTCAAGTACCCCCTAGCTGGTTACGCTTCTAGTCCCAGCCTTTGCAGCTGGCCATTCTCTCTCTTTCCTTCTCCCTGGGCCAATGCTCCTGGGCGCCAGTATTCCTAGCAGGCTTTGCCTCTGGCCCCAGCCTTTGCTGCCGGCCACACTCTTTCCTTCTTTTTAAGATCTTTACTATTTCACCGACCCAACGTCTGATCCGATCTTAATTACTATCACCACTTCGGGAAACACGTATGGAAAAAAACTCCATGTTCTATGTCTTTCATAGTCTGTTCGTCAAGAGTCTAACAGCGTCTGAGAATAATCCCCAAGTTAACTCACTTACTTGGCAGTAAGGCTCGCACATTTTTCACGTATTACACTGGAGCTATCCGACCATACGGAATCCACGCGTTCAGACAACTCCGCTACGACTCCGACGACAGCAGTAACAAGACAAGAAAGCTCTCACCTTTCACCATCTCTTCTTCTGCTCTTCTCCTAACATTACTCACCACGATCGATCATACTTATGTTATCTTTACATGTACCTCATCTTTATTCTTATATTAAACATACGTCTCTTGTCTGGCCATAATACTTGTACGTGTTCATTCGACTTTGTTATTTCAATGCACGTCCAACTTCATACTTGGTGAGCATTCCATTCACTTCCTAATACCTCTTTTCTCTCCCTCCACAAGAACCGGGCCTGTGCACTACACATCAACCCACGAGGATCCAAAATCCTCGACTCTCAACAATCAATCACTGTTGGGTTTCAACAATAGATTCCAATAAAGAGACAATACATGCTAAAAGAGAAAGATCTTTATATGTATATAGATAAATAGATATTTATATACATATAGGTATAGATATATAGATAGATAGACATGTATATATAAGTGTACATATAGATATATAGATATGTATGGAGATATACATATGTTTATACATAGATATAGATAGTGTATATAGATAAATATGAATATACATATATGTATATATACAAATAGTATATATATATATATATATATATATATTGAGAGAGAGAGAGCGAGAGAGAGAGGTGGGGAGAGGTATAATCGTATTTATTGGTCAAGCCTTGGGCACCTCTGCACTCGTTGGTAACCTTGTCTTACAAGCTAACCGTTGGAAATGAAGTAATCAAAAAATTGCTGATTACCCTCAGCAGTTTCGGTCTGTTACAGATCAAGCTATGCTTGATATGTCGCTTCAAGTCCGTCTAAGAAACTAAGAGAAGACAAAAGAAGGTATACAGCAGCCATCATCAAGGCCAATCTCGAAAAACTTCAGGGATTTGGAGCAATAAACAAAGCTTTCAGTACAGGATAGAAACAAATAACTCGTACTCTCGAAGCAAACGGAGACATAAAAACAGACAGAGACAGAATAGTTGAACGTACCCAAAAGTTTTACCAGGAACTCTTCAAAACACGGACAATACAACAACAACGACCAGAATACACAAGATACCGAAAATCAGTTCGAAGACTTCCCCGAAGTTACACCATGGGAAGTAAAGGAGACCATCAAACGAACAAAAAAAGGAAAAACCCCTAGATAAGATAACATCACCATCGATCTACTCAAAAAAGCTGGTAAGAGTACCAACAAAAAAGCTAGCTATAGTATTTAATTTGTGTCTAAAACATAGTAAAGTCCCGACGGACTGGAACACTGCTATCATAATGCTTCTACATAAAAGAAAACCCCAAAGACCTCAACAACTACAGACCTATAGGCCTGCTCAACTGCATATACAAACTCTTCACAAAAATCATCACCAATCGGATTACAAAAACATAAGATGAAAATCAACCACGAGAACAACCTAGATTTAGAAGGAGTTACTCGATCATGGACCATCTTCAATCAATAAATCAGCTGAAAGGGAAGGCAGCAGAATACGCAGTAGCGTTTATAGACTTCAAGGCATTCGACTTTGTAAAAATCCTCATGGTCATGAAAGCCATCACCCTACAAGGTATAGACCCTGTGTACGTCAGAGTACTACAACATGAATACAATCACAGCAACTCCTTCAATAGGATACATAAGGACTCTGAACCATTCCAGCCCCCAAAAAGAGTAAGACAAGGTGATACCAGCTCACCCAAACTCTTTACAGCCTGGCTTGAGATGATCTCCCGAAAAATGGACTGGGAAAATAGAGGAATCAAAATATATGACGAATATCTGAGCAACCTTAGATTTGCAGACGACATCGTCTTTTTTGCAGAGAACCTACACGACCTCCAACTAATGCTAGATGGACTAAACGAAGGAAAGAAAAAGGTCGGCTTACACATGAACTTCAGTGAAACGAAAATCATATGCAACAATCATGTTGAGAATAAGAACATAACTGTCAAGATAGATGCGAAGCTCGGCAAGGTATACCACTACGTCTACCTACGATGATAAATCTCCATGAGATCCTCAGAAGAGGAGGAAATCAAGCGAAAAATCATTATGTGATGGCAAGCCTTCGGCAGAGAAACCTCAACTTTCAAAGACCAGACGATCCCAACAACCCTGAAAAGAAGAGTATACAACCAATGCATTCCCCCGATAGTCACGTAAGGAGCTGAAACATGGAACCTAACCAAGAGACAGACTTACAAACTGAGAACCTTGCCGCGTGTGCATAAAAGAATCATGTTCGACCTTACATGTAGAGATCACAAGACAGCACAGTACATAAGGAAAAAACGGGAATCTGTGATATCATAGAAACTATTAAAAAACTGAAATGGCAATGGGCAGGCTATGTTACAAGAATGAAAGAAAACCAATGGACATCATGACTCACAGCATGGATCCCCAGAGATTACATGCGAAACTGAGGCCGACAGAACACAAGATGAAGAGATGAACTGGACAAATTCAGGAATTACTGGCTCTGTGACGCTAATGATACAGAATTGTGGCGAATCCCAGGGAAGGTCTATGTCCAATGACAGTCGTTAAAAGACTGATGATGATGATGATGGTGATGGTGATGATGATGATGATGAAATATATGTACTTTTAATTTCAGTCCGTCTGTCCACCCATGGAGCCTTCTGCAAGACAATTCCACTTTGTGAAAGAACCTATCACGCATAAAGAATTGACTTTCCCGGAGAGGCAGAAGATATTCAATAATTTTCTGTATGCCCGGCCTATATTTGTTTTTATATCTTTTTTTTAATACTCAGATGCCGCTTATAAATAATTCCTAGCGCCAGGCGTTAGCTAAACCAAGTCGTAAATGACAAATTCGTTGTCATTGCTCTCCCTCGAGACTGAGAATGATGATTTACATTCCGTTAAGTGATGGCTCACAGAATGAAGACGCCAGTTTATGTATTTATTCAAGGTCTCCTCGTCGTAGCTCTCCAAGAAGCACAAGCTGCTCAACAAATAAGCCAACTGATTCCAATGGCAAGGACACCAAAATAAATAGATCTGATGGACCCGTCGTATTGACTTTTAAATGCCACTTTTTCCCCCAATCTCATTCGCTAAAGAATCCTCTGTTAGAAGTAGAGGTACAGGGACTTTGCGGGCAGCTGCACCCTGATATCTCAGAAAAAGGTCCTAGGGGGGCAACTGTGCTCTCTATGAAAAAAATGTAAAGAAAACCGATTTAAATCTAGCTGATTTTTCTTTCGAATATTCTGATAGAAATGTGCGAAAATCTTGTTAATTCTGAAAGATAATCAATAATTCTAATACAAGAAATTTTTTCATTCTCATTGATAATTTGTCCTGGTCTTAGCTTTAATATTTGATCAGTGGACTTCAAATAAGTATATAAATCATTTTAGCAGGAAATGAAATATCTAGCCAGTTTGGGCCATTTTTCAACCATCAAGCAAAGAAATATATGTCGTAGATGACCCTTTTGGAAAAGCTACCCTTCTGTCCCAAATTGCTCCAAGTACTCCCGATAAGAGTTCCAAAATTATACCGGTTTTCATTTCATTGTCAGACCTTGTAGTACCTTTACAAAATAAAATAATAAAACTAAAATTAATTAATTTCAAATTCCAAAATTTATTTGATTTCATATTTATAATTAAATCACAACAGATTCTAGAACGGTCTTTTACTCAAGATATTTTTTTCATTCAATAAATTACCTGTTGTAAAATGTCTTCATAAAATATGAATTGAGGATTCCTGTGAGCCAATTTCAACTTGACTTCATAAATTCTTTTTTTTTTTTTAAACTTATATCGAATCATTCAGAGATGGTATATGATTTCAAATACGCTGAAAAAACATAAGAATGAATATATATATATATATATATATATATATATATATATATATATATATATATATATATATATATATAAAGAAAAAAATGATTAAATCGAGTAACTTGTTGCTGATTTATTTCTTTTCGTACTTCGTGTATTGAGATTCTAGGTATTGGAGCACCTTCCTTATAACCCTGCCCTCACTCCCCCAGGAGACCATTTGTTTGGTTTTCCCATAGACGCTTTAAGAAATCATCGGTTTTCCATGGAGAAAGATGTGAAAGACAAGGTACATACGTCGTAGAGCGCTTCGACCAAGCGCATTTCAAAGCAAGGAGACAGCATCGAAAATTCATGTACTTAAAATTCATACACTGTTCTTTTAATGAACTATTATACCAAAATAGTGGATAATAATAGATTCACCATCGTATATAAAAGATACTATTGGTAATCATCTGAAAAAGCACAGAATTAGTTTTTATTACATAGGATAACACGAACCATTAGGGATTTTGAAAACATTTTCCAATGATTTATCATCCAGAAAAAAAGCGTGATCAAATACGCTATTTTATGTTGATTGAAATATAATTTGGTTTTCATTGCGTTTTGTTCAAGTTTCTCACTCTAACAACCAAGTGATATAAAGCAAAATGTCTGTTTGTTCAAATACTTATGAAAATACAATATATATATATATATATATATATATATATATATATATATATATATATATATATATATATATATTCACGTAAACATTTCATGTTCTACATATGAAAAAAAACAAACTCAGTTTCTATCTAAAATTTCCATGACTGTATATCACGTACTCCACTATTAATATGATTTGTGTTATTCCAAAGTGCTGTCGTATAACTGTTTATTATATTTTGGTCAGGTGTAAACATAGCTTTATTGTTAGTCAGTTGTTTTATCATGGCGATGTTTCGGGCGTTTGAAAAATAGGACAGGTATCTTGCTATGGCAATCCCTGTCATATTCATGAATATAACTGCTACATAATATTAATTTATTTTGAAGGTTAAAGTATTTTGTCATCACTCTGTTCATATACATCAAGTTTGGAGTCAAATTTTTTTTACATGTATTCATTTTATGTTTGTTACGGAAAAAGTTGGATTAAATTAGTGATAAGATTTATTCATCTTAATATGTAATTACCTAATTTCAATCGTAGATTTGTACATCCAATAACTACTCCACGGTTGTAATTTGTTTTACAGTAAAAAAAAAATTGTTATTATCATATTAGTTTGATTGCAATTAAAGTGAACTTGATTTATATATATTCATTTAATAAGTGTTTTAGATAAACACAGGTCAGATTTGAACTACGTATATTGAACAATTTTAATTTAATTAAAATGATTGGATTTTCAAACCTCAACTGCTCTAATAAATTAGTATATATATATATATATATATATATATATATATATATACATATATATATATATATATATATATATATATATATATATATATATATATATGTATATATATATATATATATACATACATATATATATATAATATATATATATATATATATATATATATATATATATATATATATATATATATATATGTATATATATATATATTAGTCTATAAAGCTCTGCGCACTAAATCAATTATTTCCTTACACCTGTTCATGTCATTTATACAATTTTTCAATAGTTTTTTTATATTTCCCACAAACTTATATATTTGGATCCTATGTGATTTTCTTGTTGGGTTTTATAAGTTGTTTATATATAGTGGAGAGCATAATCAGTCTTGTAAGTATATTTACCAATGTTTCTATAAGATTTGAGAAGCTTCTTCACCTTCTCTTACTTACTTTGAGGCTTAAGAATTTGTTTACTTCTTCATAGCTGTCAATAGGGTTTTATTAAAAGTGACTTGTCAAATGAGAATGTCCATTGTTTCAATAGGTAGATGGAAGATATTTATTTTCAGCAAATATAGTGAAGGAGTCGATTATTTACAGACGGTTTTTTTTTCTCTTTAAATCACGCTGTTTATTAAATAAGTGGATCTGTTTTGCCGTCGATGAAGACAGCACGATGAATTTGGTTGTGTTTTTTCGGCTTCATCTCATAATTTGATTATTCAGTGGTTTTCAAAGATTCCTGAATCTCCTCTGAATGACATAGATTGTGCGACAGCCAACAGATGTCAGGTTCGTTAATCGCACAAGGATTTGTGGATCGAACAGATCTATTTCCCGGCAAATCGGATGTATTTCCGCCTTGATGAGATATTTAATAGGCTTAAGAAAGCTGATAACAACTCTGCTGGCTGATCTACGGTGAAATGGAGGATCTGGTTAAAAGAATCGATTCTACAATCTTCAATAGCAAAAAATATGCCAGGTAAGTCATTCAATAGAAACTGTCAAGTGACCAACGTTAGCATAGTGTGTTGGGGATGATCAACGAAAAAAATTAGGAGAAGAGATAATCAATGGATAAGATATCCCCTTACTTTTGCTGGGTAATGATCACTAAGTTTAAAAAAAAAACAAACATGAATGCTGCCGGACAAAAACTAAGGGATCAATTTGGCATAATCTTACATTGCAAATTGAACCCTCCAACAAATGAAGAATATCGAAAGGAGCAAGATTAGGAACAAAACAGACACCATCATCAGCCTTTCTGCCTCTGTCGTTTAACATAAACCTTATCCAGGGCTCGTTAGACCGTTATCATATGAGGTGCCCAGCCAATATTTTCTGAAATTGTCTAGTTTTATCGACTTGTATTTTTTCTGCCACAGTTTCCTGTTCGAGATCTTGGGGATCCACATTGTGAGTCGCAATGTCCAGTGGTTGTCTGAGATTCTTGCAACATGACCAGCTCATTGACATTTGAGTTCTCAATGGCTTCCATGATATCCCAACTGTTTCTTTCTCTAATATACTGCGCTGTTTTGTGATCCTTTCATGTTATGTTGAGCATGATTTTCTCCCGTTTCTTCTATTCTTGTCGCTGTTTTTCTTTATCTCCCTCTCTTTTCTCTGTCTGGTTTTGCCGGTCCATCAATTCACGATAAGGAGATGTATATTTTGAATATTGAATTTTAGTGAGGCCTGTTCTTGTTGTTGTTCTCTTTTGATCTAGATTATCTCCATCTAGTTTTTCTTGGTTTTGGTTTTGTCTGATTTTCTTGTGATGATTCCTATTTTTTCCCATTTACCAGGATAAAAATGGTCTCTGCTCCTCCTGGGTCTTCTCTATCTTTATATCTATAACGAAATAATTTGAGATGCATATGAAAACTTCCGTTTTTTTTCTTTTCTGGACTGATATAGTGAGATTACACTCTACATTTTTTATATCAAGTCCTCAGGGGTGAGGTTGGTGTTGGAATGAAAGGGATCAGATTCGTTCGATTGCTCGATTGCCCTTACTGAAATTCATCTTTGATTAAGGATAAATCAGAGGTTTTTATTTTTCCGGATCTTGTTTATGCTTGCCTATACTAATGCATATCATATTAGCTTCTACAAGACCCCTCACAAAGGTCCCAGATTTACTTCCATATCTGGGATGCATGACTCGTACACACACACACAGACACACACACGCACACACACACATACACATACAAACACATACACACAATCCATTTGGATTTTTCCTTAATTGCTGAGATTTCGAATGTCGATTAAGTCATACCTTTCCTATGCAGGTGATTTGTAGACCGAAAGAAGTTATTCGTTGAACTACCGTAGGCACCAAAGGTGGTAGAATTTTCTTTGCCTTTTCATGCGCACACGTGTTTGTATGTTTCCATGTCCCACTGTTCCTGGCCATACATTGTGTCTACAGATTTGAAAAGTGGTATCAGTACTCCATTGCCCCCCTTCTGATTTTTTTCTTCATTTATTTTTGATAAAAGCTCGTTTGATATTTTTGTATCTCATTTTGACTAATTTTGTTATAACATCTTAATTCTCCAGAACTTAGATATTTCTTGATGTTTCTTTTTCAAACTCTATTTTAATGTACTCCTGTTGAAAACGCCAGTGATGTCATAGAAAGAATTTATTCTGACCATATTTATTCTTTGACGGAATTTTTTCATGTCTTCAAATTTTGAAGCTACGGTCAGTCAATTATTGACTGTGATGGCAAGTTTTACATAGTTTTGTATTGTTCTACGCTTTCCTGCCATCTCCGATACCTTGACTTTTGGTCTGAGGCTGTATTACGCTAAACTTGGTCAATATCAATATAAAGATACTGTGTCCTGGCGGTCAGCGTTTAGACATATTTTGGAGAGCAAATAAATACATGTCTTGTTGGTCACTCAACAGAAACAGTCATGTGATCAACGTCTTTTGGCAGCATGCCATGTTGGGGTGATCAACTGAGAACATTGGAAAAAAGGTTGGTCAATGGATAAATTACCTTTCATGCTTTTTGTTGGACAGTCATTAATAAAAATGTTTTCACAAAAGATGCAAAGACACTCACCAAACTTAACTTACAAATTTACCCCTCCCCACTAAAAATATATTAAGGAGATGGGAATAAAAAAAATACTAGACGTTTTGTTTACCAGAGAGAATGTTTAAAATTTCAGCCTTCTAGTTCTATTGACGCAGCCTGTACGCGTTATATATATATATATATATATATATATATATATATATATATATATATATATATATATATATATATATATATATATATATAAAACCAGCAGGTCAGTCAGCTGAACCAATATTAAACTGAAAGAAACCAACGTTGACAGTTTTGGTTGACGGTATCTAATATGAAACTCAGTTTTAAACTGAATATGTTTTCTTCGTGTAAACATATATAAGCGGGAAAGGCGTCTATCCGTGGCTTAGCAACTCAGACTTGCAGGCCATTAATGCTATAATGGTGGTCTGCCGTACACAGGAAAGGTTATAAATATCTATTCTTGCAAGAATCAACATTGGTTCAAATATTCCTTAAGTTAGCTCCGGAAGAATTAATATCTATTCAAATTATTGTGTTAAACAATGCATTGGCTCAACTTGACTTAGACGGGTGTGAGTTGAAATGGTGGAAATAGGAGTGAGGAGGAAGATTGTGTTACACCAATCATCCGACTATTCATTTATTTCCTATCTTTGAGGTCAATATTTAAAAAGTCTGCTTTTGTCATAATCTTGAACACCAACCACTAAAATTAGAGTACCCTGTGGGGATTGAATTGAATTGATTTTTATTAAAATAATTTGATAATCGTCACGCTATGCCAGGAGAGTATCCGGCAACTAAGGTAAAAATATCCTATTAAAGGCAATGGAACTTTTGTCCATTACAGAGTACTCCCCAAACAATGCCTTAAGGTCCGCTCCACACAATTTACAAAGTTCTTTTTCGTAATCGCACGTCCTTTGGTTGCCTTCTTTTTTCTTCAGATCGAATCAGATTGGATTTTATTTTCACTTCAGCTCCTAAGGCTTTTCCTCTCTGCTCGATTGGGTCACTACTTTACACAAGAAGCTCATAATCTTGGATTTGTGGTTATGCTATACAGCCTGATTCTTCAATAACTCATCCATTCTCTCCTTAAATATGTTCACACTTGGTGCTGTTGCTATATCTTTAAGAAGGCTGCTCCAAATTGGCACTATGCATCGTGTGAAGCTGATCCTTCTCTGACCAATTTTGCACATCTTCATCTTTCTTGTATCAGCTCATTTTTGTCTGGTTCTCTTTTAATTGTACCTTCAGCGCACAAGCTGTACATTTTGCTTATGATTTCGAATATTTTAATCATGTTCATCCTCAATCTGTTTGAAGGTGAGCCCACCTCTGAACTGATTCAATCGTATTGACCATTTCCATTAGGATGAAGATCAGAGTGATATCAACTGAACTAAGATGTTCAACTGTGGAGTTGTAGATATCAAGCTAGTCTCATTTGATCAATACTGCTCTGGTGAGTTTGATCTTCATCAAGGTCACCACAATTGTGGGCTCGCGCAAATCTAGGCTAAATTATCAGGGCATCTCACCATAGAGTAATGTTATGCTCGCTAGCCAAGTAGACCATTACCCCTGCTGTGAATTCGAACCTGAGGGGGAAAAATATTTGTGGCCTTGTGGCTGACCAAATTTGATAAAGATTGCTTGATATAGAGTATCGTATTTAGGAGATTGATCAAGAACAGAAATATCCCGACAACCACATGGAATTACAAAAGGGCATCGGTCAGTATGGGTGTCCATTGAAAGGGCGGGACAAATAGGGTATTGGACCTCCCCTGGATCAGGCTTTCTCTCCTAGGATGAGGATGTTTGAAAGGTTGAACCTTATAGTCAAAGGATCATGGTGTTGTACAATTTTTTTAATGTAAGCACAACTTTATTTACCCGAATAAAATGATTGTATTCTTCGCTGGCAACAGGGTCGGCGCTAAGATATATTCCGAATATGCATCTTCTCATCTATCCCTACCCCCAACCCATATATATCCCCATATCCCACTGGAAAAATGGTAGTTGATGCCCATGTCAGTCAGCATTTATTAACTTGTTTTTTTTTAATTTTTGTCCTCATAATGTTTGTTGCACCTGACATTTGTTCAACAAAAGTTCCCTTAAAAACATTATGACTCACAACGCGATTCCCCTGAGATCATGTTCGAAACTGGTGTGAAAAGATGACGTGGCGAACTGAATAAGTTCAGAAAGTATTGGTTCCTCTACGCCCATGATAGAGAGTTCTTTTGATTCTTGGAGAACCAACACTGAAAGCTGCTACAACTGCTGCCGACGTTGATGATGGCAAATTGGTATAAAAACACCGATTTATTAGAGCCCAAAACAGAAATAAGCAAAATCATCAAAAGATGAGTCAGATATAATCGTGATTGAATGATTATACAACAAATTGACAAAGATGAAAGATATTGTCAGATAATCATGGAAGCTGATGCATCAACATCATATGATGGAATACTCAATTCAAGTGAAACGTGGCGCTTGGTCGTTGAGGGACAGGGGAAAATACTTTGATGATTGAATATCTCTGTCTATCTATCCACATATACACACGCACATAAGTACACACACACTATCTATGTATAGAAATAGATATAATCTAAGAAGCTTTACAGCTTTTAACACTATATACATATTGTACTATACATAAATTATATATATATATATCTTATATATATATTATTTATATATCATATACTATACATATGCATTATATATAAGTATGTATTATCTACATATATGTATATTTTATATGTATATATATATATATATGTATATATATATATATATATATATATATATATATATATATATATATATATATATATATTATGTGTGTGTGCGTGTGTGTGTGCATAGCGATACGTTTACCATTGTGCTAAACAACTTGCTGGTAATGCAAAGACCAAATAACTGCTTTCAACCTAAATTCTCATTCCTGCAGCAGCACTCTCTTTCTTTAACTGTTTATCAAAGTGACAGTTTGAATCCAAAAGATGGATATGTTAGATCCGACGGAATGAATTATTTATTGCGTTACATCGTATCGAAACTTATCTGAAATGGTTTCCCGTCATTACTCAATTAATATATGATCCAATTCAAACAACGTTAATAGAATAAACAGTTCAAGCAACAGGAGCCGCCGCAGGAATCAAAACTGCCATCGATAGGGTAGCTGCTTCAACATTGTGATGCACCTAGCATTGTAAAGGCCCACAAGGGGGTCATATAGCCACGGTTAAGAATGACCACTCCAAACCACCCAGACAGTTCATTCCTTTATTATTTTCGAAAGTGTTCCCAATTCTATAAGTGACGGTTATAAATAACCTGAGTGCGTATTTCATTGGTATAGGCTGTAGATATTTGAAGACAAAGTCATAAAAGCTAAGGTCAGAATATCAATGAACGATAAGGAGACGACTCTTGTAAAAATAAACATGGCCAACAGATTTTATGGCTGATTTTGACAACAACGGGAAATAAGCTCAATTTTCCTTACTGCCTCATCTTTTTTAAAACCCCCGATAAACAGAGACAAGGGAGTCCGGTGCCATCATGGATACTAGCCTCTTGACCCTGACAGAAGCCCGGGTCGATTCTATTTCTGACAAAAGCCTGGGTCAATTCTATTTCCGTCGATAAGAACGGGTTGTAAATATTGGTTTTGTCTCTTTGGTTCCCCGGTGAATTAGTAATTAAAAACGAAGTCAATGTTACTCGTTCCAAATATTCGATTCAAAATAACCAATCCATTACTTCTCGCTTCCTACACCATGCAATAACGTCTCCGCTGTGCCGGGTTTGTGATGCTACGATCACTTATAGGCGATGCAAAGCGGGATATCAACATTATCCACTTGAAAAAAATAGGTATGGTTTCAGATAGTATCTTCTTCGATGCATATTAAGATTAGTTTACTATGATACAGAGCTGAATAGGGGTAAATTGGAGTAAGAACGAGACTGGCTGCCGTAGGGCACAAAGACTATTCCGTGAATGAACAAAATGATGATTTGAAGTTAAAACAGTTATTTGGGCCTTTGCTTTACCGGTGTTGTTCACGTCAATGGTAAGAGCAATGCTACGTTGAAGAGGCTATAATATCGATCGAAGGTTCGATTCCTGCAGCATCCCAATTTTCTTTGTTTATTCTATCTCCAGTGTATCACCATGTAGTAAAGGGAGATCGTTTCAATATAATATAAGGTAATTTGTAATCATTCAGTTGGTTCATGTATCCATTTCTTGATTACATAAGAAACATATATTGTTGCAGAAATGAAGTAAGACCACGCTTATCTGTATGGTAAATTTTTTGTAAAAATCTCTGACATCTCAATTTAGCTCAGTCAATAAGGCAGCAGTTTGGCTTGAGTTCAAATCATGACACGGGAAAGTTAAATTTACATATCAGTTTACTTCCCTCATTTTAGGGATGATTGTTCTTGTTGAGATGGTAGGAAAATTAAGTCAACTCCAGTTTTGAAGTTTGAAAATACTGTACTGCACGATGGTGAGCCTGTCTGCTTTGATAATAACTGAATAGTGTGGCCAAATGTAAGCGAGACGGGTATATGGAGATCTTATTGCATCAATCTTCCAAGAAATGACTGGGGGCTGCCTGCTTTGATATTAGTAGTCTTGACTTGCTTTGGTGTACGGCCAAACTGGAAGAGATAAGGAGAATAGTGTTTAGTTACAGCTATTTTCGAAGTTTACAGGGCCCCAGTTCCTTGATACTTATTAAGCTTAGTTACGTAAGTTGACTTGCACTAAGTTGTATTGGGAGAAATAGGAGTAAGTAGTTTATATTGCATCAATTTTCTACGTGGGAAGATGTAAAGAATCAAACCTTTAAATTTTACGCCAATCTGAAAATAAATAATGGGGAAAAGGTAAGAGAGATATTCTTCTATATCGAGAAAATAATTCTCCCCTAATCATGATGATCCACCTTACCTAATATTTTCCGAGAATATCTGAATTTTTTCTCAATTCATTCTAATATAGAATCGTTGTGAATTTCGTTTTTGTCTGATTTTGCAAAGGTTGAAAAAGAAGAAGAATCACTATCTTAACGAATGAGAAAACTTATTTTGTTTTTTTAACTCAAAAATTCATTAGATCTTGTCAATTTCGAAAAAGGCGATTTTCGAAGGAGTACTAAGTAAGATTTAAAACAGATGAGATGTCGTCCGCATTTCTTCCCAAAGTTAAATAAGAAGTATTCATAAAAAATACTTTCGTTCTGTGAAACTACTCAATATGATTTAACTTTTTTTATGAGTGAAAAATCTTTGGGTAGATTTTGCAAAATATTCTGTTGAGAAATCACGTTAAGTCTATGATCTCCTTAATAACTTTCCCTTTCCAGAAAACTGTTTTGCAGTCTCTCTCAACAATTGCAGGAAAAAAGATTCTGATTGAAAGAAAATGACAAGGACTATTGTATATCAGTGTCTCCCTCAAAACTGTATCTGATTTTAACGTTTTAATCTTGTATGGTATACAAAAAAAGTCTCATTATTCAGGGATATATGCAGACATGTTCACTTTTTCCGAGATGTTTTCGTCTGTAATTCTCTTACTTTTTGTTCTTTTTTCCACAAATTATTCCAAATTAAAAATGATATCCCCACACATAATTACAAATGATTATTATATTGTTTATAAAAATTCAACTCTACGATTTGAAAAAATGTAAAATCACGCTCTATGCCACGAACGACTAAAAGAGGAAACCAGACCTAAAGATGGTCACGTTCTTACAGGAATTCTACTTGCGTTAATGTTTGCTAAGCTTTGTTTAGTATAGCACGTGGCCAAACATGGAAGATTTTGGATAAGATTGTGTGGTGCCAATTTTTAAGGGGGGTATTGCCTACCTCTTGATATTTACTAGGCTTAGTATGGTAAAAGGCCAATTCGAGTCAAAGGGAGATAAGATATAGTTGCAGTAATAATCCCAGTTAAGGGGGACTGTGCGTCTTGATATTAACAAGCTTAGTTCAGTATGACACAAGGCCGTCCTGAAGAAAAAAAAACAAAGTAGAGTACGTAGATTGTGTTAGTAAAATATCACGACAATATCACAAGTTAGCCTGCTTGCTTTGATAGTTACTAAGCGTTATCCAATCATCAGTAACAGCCTTTTGATGTTAGTCGTTATACATAGACCTTTCCCAAGGTTTGACAGACCACTCTATCATAGGTATCGCAGAACCAATACTTTCTGTACTTGTCAGGTTCGTCATGCTATCAATTAATTTACCAACTACAGTTTCTCAAATGATATCGGCAGATCCATGTTGTGAGTCGTGATGTGTTCCAGTTGTCAGACGTTTTCATAACATGACCAGCCCATTGCCATTTTGATTTCCTAATGGATTCTATGATATATCTGACTCCTCTTTTTTCTTTAATATACTGTGCTATTTTGTGATCTATCCATGTGTTGTTTCTCTCAATTGAAAATTGATTGGTTCTAGATTTAAGGCTTAATCTTCTGGTTAGGTTCCATGTTTTAGCTACATAAGTGACTATCGGAAGGATGTATTGGTTGTATGCCCTTCTTTTTAGATTATTGAGATTTTCTTGTTCTTAAAGGCTGAGTTTGCTCAACCGAAAACTTGTTGTCCTAGATAAATTCTTCGTGGAGTTTTGTTATCCTGAGTAGATGTAGGAGTCAACTTTTCTCAGGTCTACGTTTTCGATTTGGATTCTTGTGTCTGTCTTTTTTATGTTTGTTTAACGTGACTTTTGTTTCTCTGAAGTTTATGTGCAGTCCAACTTTATTGCTCTCTTCGTTCAGCTCGTCTAACATTACTTGGAGATCATGAATTTTTTTTTAGCAAAGAGGACGATGTCGTCAGCAAACCAAGGGTTACTTACTCCCAGTCTAGGGTTTGGAAGATCATCTTAAGGCAAGCTGTGAAGAGTTAATGTGAGCTGGTATTACCTTCTATTACTCCTGTTTCGAGCTGGAAGGCCTAGTTTTTACTTACCCAAATAAATGAACTGCTGTATAGGTATATATGTGGCAAGTCTCCAACATGTATAAGGTCTTCGTTTTATTGTATGATAGCATCGTTGACCTCGGGCATTTCCACTGAGTCGAAAGCCTTCTTGAAATCGACATATGGTACAACGATAAGTAATTCATATTCTCTTTTAGCTGAAGCCTTATTTAATGATGCACAACGTCAAATATGAGAGGAATGTTGATAAAAAGAATGAGTAGCGCCAATATCCCTTGGCTGGTTATTTTGTTATTTACTAACCTTAGTTCAGTATGGCACTAAACTTAAAGACAAGCCCACCTGCTGCAAGATCAAACGACACCAACTTCTATGCAAACCGAAGATGATTACAGCAACTTTTGTATTGTATATTATTGGTCAAATTGTATAAATTGCCTTACTGGCGAAATTCACGTATTTTTCATAACAAGAATTTCAACTTCATTTTGATTATATAAACATTTTGATAATTAAAAATAATTGTTTTACATGTATGTCTTGGTTAACTGAGTTTTTGATCGAATTAAAACTGTGTATTCATCTATTTTCTATAAAGATAGTTAAAACAGCGAATACTTTGATTTCACTTCAATTACAGAAATTGTTTATCGTGAAAATAGTTGTTTTATTCAATTGTAATGAATAAGTAGAGGATCAAATTAAAACAATGTATTTATTTCCGCGAAAAAAGTCAAAATTTGGGCAATTTAGCCGATTTGATGTAACACATATACTCGTTAGATTTTAAAAAATGATACGTACATAATTTTTATGAATGTATTTATTTATTAAAACAGAATACGCCTGTGCATATCAGTAAGGTGAATTTTCGTTTATACAGTAAGGGAAAGTGGATTTTATTAGTCGGTTTACACCCTTATTTTTGGTGGGGATTGTTTTGTTGTTACGACAGAGGGACAAAGTCAACTGCAGGCCCTGTATTAATGTCTAACAAAAAAAAAAAAAACAATCTTCAATATAACGAAAAGGATTATCCATTTTTATCATTTTAATACATGGAGAGCCCCATCATCTATTTTATTAATATCCCGTCGCCAACAAGCCGCCTTGGTGGCCTTTCCCAGGACTCACAGTTGCAAAAAAAAAGAAAGAAAAAAAAAGAAAAAGACAATCAACTCCAAGGTTAAGGAAGTCTGAAAAATAAAGTATGACTTCGGGGGAAAAAGAAGAAATTTAACGGCGACACTGAAACTCTGAAGAAACCAATATTCTAACTTTTGTTTTCTGCCGACAACATAAACAGCAAACCAGGATTTTCAGAAAGTAATAAATACATCCAAGTAAGATCTAAAAAAGATATTTGTAAGATATTGGAATTGATAAAACGTAGAAAACGTATTCCATTAATGGACGAATAGGTGAGTATCAAATTTTAGCTTTTGACTGATGCGCACATGCTTCAAGTGGACAAGATACTTTTCAGCAAAAAAGATACTGAAGACAAGACTGGCTGCTGCACCATCAAACTCCAACTTTTATTCTGACTGAAGATGATTACTGCAACAATCGTATTGGTTATACTGTAAATAAAATTGAAACAGAATTGGTATTCATTAAAATGACATAAAACTTATATGTATCAGTGAGATATATTTTGTTGACATTTGGTAAGAAAATCAGCCTACCTATCGGCAGTTCGTGATTTCAAGTCACGGTGAGGAAATGTTAATTTTATGAGTATATTTGTTTCATCGGAATGAAATAAGCCTTTGCGTATTTCAAAGGTTTGTTTTCGTAGCTATGTAAGACTTCTCAATCTAACTCAGTCAATTGTTAACGTTTCCCCAAACCAAGTCGTAGAATATTGTTCTTGTTAAGATAGAATAAACAGGTTAATTATGAATTGCGTTACATTATATTGGATTGATCTCCTATCATTACACGATCAATCTAACACTTGGCCTACACAACAAAATTAGAAAGAACAATCAAAGAAAATGGGGCAGAAATTGAACCTGCGACCGATAGGATACTCGCTTCAATGTAGCATTGCTTTTATAATTGAGCTAAACGACCACAGGTTTTGCAAAGGTGCAAATAACAGCTTCAACTCCAAATTCTCATTTTTGCTCATTCACTTAAATTTATTTTTTCCAATGTGACAGTTATGAATCACGAATTGGATGTATATGATCCGACAAAATGATTATAAATTGCTTCATATTATATAGAAACTCATGCTTCTTTAATAAGTATTTCTACTATAAATACTTTTGATTTTATTTCTGTAGACGATTTTAGTATATCCTGTATCCCTTGTGTATTATATTCAATGATCAGAGTATGTGAAATGAAGTCTGAATTTCTCAAAAAAAAAAATTTACTGAGAAAGTTTCAACGTACAAGTTTACTAAATCCAACCAACGATATGACTGACTGCCAAAATAGCTAGTAAACAGACTGAAAGACTTTGATAAAAACCGTACCGTGACCATCATCCTTGGCAGCATGCAATGTTGGGGGTGATCAATCAAAACATTGGAAAAAAACCAGATCAACAAATATGCTTCACAGGCATATTGTTTGGGGATGATCACAAAAAATCTCTGAATTTTCATACAACAAGCATGAATGCTGCTCGAGGCAAACAAGCGATCAATTTAGCATAAACTCACATTGCAAATCGTACCGCCCGCTAAAACCTATCCAATGCGGAGGGATTTTCAAATCTGGAAGAAACGTTTTTTTTTTACTAGACATTAGAAAGAGTACATGGTTAAATTTTCAACAGTCTAGCTCCATTGGTACAGCCTGTACGCGTGATACATAGCCCCTTGTTTTTTTTATTTCTATTATTATTTGGACTATCCTTAATTGGTTGTTTTTCATACAACGTTTCGGCCGTTGTACTCTACGGCCTTCATCAGGTATCATCTGGTAGGTATAGGGAAGTAACGAACCGAACCCTCTATTTAACCGACAGGGGTATATTGATAATAATAGAAATAACAATAATACCTCATCTAAAAAATTCAGAGATATTTTGTTTATTTTTATTCAAAATTCTTTACTAATCCCTGCCCACACAAAAGGCGAAAGAAGCAGCTTATTCATTGATCACCCTTTTTTTCCATATTTCCAATTGATAACCCTAAACCCGGTATGCTACCAAAAGATATTAGTCACGTAACCGTTTTGTGTTCGGTGATCAACCGGACCTGTTTTTTTTTTTTTTGTAATTCTTCAGCATAAAAGACAATAGAAGAGGAAATCAGTCCACTCCGCCTACGTAACTTCATCACGAAATCATTTTTTAGTCTGTAAATAATGCCGTCCAGGAGAATGGAAAACGGAAATATGTAACGAAGACAGCGAGTAGCTGAAAAAACGAAGCGCTAGTAAGAGGAATCATTTCTTGACTCTGTTTCCTTCATCTTTTTTTTCATCTGACAATTACTTCGGTTAACTGCGGTTAGTTCCTTTACTCTGTCATATTCTAGGAGATTGGTACCTTCCATTACAACCATCATCACCATCATCAGCCTTTTAGCACACGTCATTAGACACAGACTTTCTCCAAGATTCGTCAGACTCCTCCATCTTAGGATTCACGGCGCCATCACTTCCCGGCCTTGGGTTGTTCATCATGCCATCTTATTTGTTTTATTGTTTCGCAGGTTATCTCTGGGGATCTATGTCTGGCGTTCTCGGAACATGGCCAGCCCATTACCATTTGGGTTTTATAATAGATTCTACGAGATATCCGAGTCTGGCTTTTTTCTTCTGCGTTGCGTAGTGGTCTCTCCATGTTCTGATGAACATATTTCTTTTTTATGAACGTTTTGTATGGTCTTCAGTATGAGTGGCATCTTTTGGTTAGGTTCCATGTTTTAGGATATTAACCCTTATAACCCGTTACACCCCAGGAGGTTAGTTCTTTTATTCCGGTACTTTCAAAAAGGATAGCTTCTGAATTCGGTGAAAAATTCGTCCACGTTCCCCGACCGTGATTCGAAATCACGACCAACCGATTGCGAAAAAAGGATATTCTGCTGACTGAACTAAATTGACAAGTCTTGAATATTATCGTAAACACAAATGCTTATTTCCATTTGATTGATAGACATATTTTTTCTTCATATGTTTTATATTTTTATTATTATCATCACCATCCTTATATAAACAATACAAATATTACAGTAATCGTATTCGCTTGGAATAGAAGTTGGGGCGGAGTTAAACTCTACAGCGGTCAGACTTGTTATTTATTGTCTCACTGGAAACTTCATAATTCTATCTCCGGAAACTTTTTGAACTTTCTTTGCAAAATATTGCTCTATGCGCATTTACAGATTTCCAGGTATTTTTCCGCAGATAATTCTTCATAGATGAAACAAAATAATAACCGTAGGTGTAATATTTTATCAATGCGACGAATAAGTGGAGATGTTCTAGCCAAGATGCAATTATTTTTGTCTGGTCCCCGAAATAACATGTGGCTTAGGATTATCCCGATGGAATATTACACCCTTTCTCATAAACTTGTTCCAGACGGATGCTCTTCTTTGATTGTTGCCTTTAATTGGTGGAACTGGGAGCCACACCAATTAGAGACTGTCAACCAGAACTCTCTCTAAAACTGTTAACATAGATTTTACCAGTTTTTAAGTTGGCCTGCGCGCTTGGCTATTTTTGTAGTTGGCTGTCTATAAAGCTATCAGGACGTACAAATGGAGCTAGAAGGCTAGAAATTTGAATATTTAATCTTCATTACATCGGAAAAAATGTTATCATTTTTTTCTCTGACTTGGATTTCCCCTAAATAGGTTTTTATTGAGGGATCAATTTACAATGTAAGTTAAGACTAAGTTGGTCATTACTTTGCACTTGACGGGGTTCATACATTTTTTTGAAAATTCAGATTATCTTCCAGTTATCACTGCCTAAGAAAAAGCGACAGAAGTAACTTATTCATTGATCACCCCTTTTTTAAATGTTGTAATTGATCGTCCCTAACAGGTTTTGCAGCCAAAAGATTTTGGGTACATGACGGTTTCTATTGAATGGCAAACCACACCTGGTGGAATGAATAGTTTGTATCTCAGGATTGGACTCATGATTAGGGCCCCCTTTGCAATCCCATCGTATACACAGGGCCACTTTCTCCACCGGTCATTAGCATAGTGTTTGTTTGTTCGATACTCCCACGCCCTGATCTCTTAGTATTGACGATTTGTTTCGAAATGAAACATTTCCGACCAACAGTACTACCAAGTTTGGAGTTGACTTTATTTCCATCCTGTAACAGCAGAAAAGAAGAATCCTCGCCAAAGTTGGGGTTGAAAATCGACAGAGGAAATACACCACCTTTTTTTGAACTTTGGATCAACTGATAACCCAGAGGCTGATTCATTGCTAATGCTTAATCGACAAGTCCTAGGTATTAATGAAAATTCATCATACATATGCGTACAGGCTTATTTAATTCTTACCAATTGTGTAATTTCTTTTATTTATCTCATACATACAATAAAAAATTGCAGTAATCATTGCAGTAATCATTTTCAGTCAAAAGAGAAGTTAGAGTGGAATTTGTGGTTACCTTTACGCAGTGAATAACTCACTATGATACAATCCAGTAAAATATTTTTCGTCAAATTTTTATAGAAGCTGCACAAATAGATACTTACATTACTGAGCTGGTACGGATGGTGTGTATTAGCAATACCCTACACTATATAACATTGGTTATTCACATGGAGTATTGTGGAGCAATCTGATTTAGGAGGCGATTACAACTGCAATGGCGCAGAAAATGGAATCAGCTGCCCAGGTTCAAGTTCAGGTAAGGACTATGAATATACTGTCTTCGAGAAAGGTATGAATCCGTCTCTCTCTCTCCTCAGCGATGATGGAGGGATAGATCCAACCCTCCACTATTAGGAAGAAGAACCATTTTAGCTCTCTAAAAGCGGCTTGACACCCAGTTTGACGCCCTTCGGACAGCTTCTCTGGCCAATCTCATGCAAGACATCTCGTTTTCTGCTATTCTCTTGACTACATAAGCTAGGTCACGCGGATAATCCTGGGGATTGGGCATATCAGGACCCCTACAGGGTCTAACCGGGCATGCACCCTGGAAGGGATGTTCCATTGTTTGTAGAGACAGAACGGATGCCATTCATTCGTACAACTGTTTGTTGAGTCTGATTTTCATTGGTATCCCATATTTGAGACCATATGAACATGTGACGGACCCAACTCAGTATTGGTTATCTCAATTAAGCGTAATGACCAGCAAATTCGTCTTGTAGATCATTACTTATGCAAGTCTAACTGAAACTTGCTGAATATTCCCCCGTTAATTGAAAAGTTTTTATGTTCTTCGAAAGACTATTGCACTTAACTTCTCCCCAAGTGTTGTGTCATTGGAGACACACTCGAAGTTATCCCAACTACCTTCTTCATTAGTCCCCAACACACCGTATAATTGTATCTATAAAATCTATGCAAATTTATTTGTAAATTAAAAAAGACTATATCGCCAAAAGTATTTCAACAGATGCCAATTTTATTTCTATTCACTTGGTTTTGAGGGATAAAAACAGAAACATAAGGCAAAATCAATTTCTTTTGCCATCTATTGATGGAACTGGGAGCCAATCTGTCTCTAATTAGAGCATGTCTTATTCAGCCATGTTTTGTGGTTCTGAATGTATATAGTTTCTGGAAGTCTGGAACATAACGACGACATTTTTATTTCCTTGTTGTTTTGTTGTTGTTTTAAATAGAATTAAATCGTTGAATCCTTCTCAATCCTTCTTGTCTAGAACAGATCAACGAGATTTAAAGAGTGAACGTGTAAAGCTTGTATAGGAGACTCTCAAGGATGATGTCTTTAACTATAATTCAATTCGGGACTGTGACATTACTAAATCTAGAAAAGTCCTGAACGGGGATCTCTTCTTTAGTCAGCACCAACTCATTCAACTAAGAGGAGCAGGATCAAGGAAACACGTTGATCCCTGCAGTAGAGTCTCAGGCAAAAACATTTTTTCGAGGGCTCAAGTTACAAAGTGTCGTGCACTCACAACGTTACGGATACTCCATATAAAATCGCCAATCTTGCGCCCTAAAAAGGAGTAAAATTCATTTTGAATTGCAAACCGTTTATCACTCATGATGGATGGGAAACTGAATTCGTCGATGGACGGAAAATACCGGAAGAAATGCGTGTGTATGTAGGAGTATCATCATAATCATCGTTAGTCTATTAATGTCTCTCGTTGGACATAATTCTTCCTCAAGATTCACCAGACCTCTCTACCATGAAAGTTGCAGAGCCTGCACTTTCTGAATTTATCCACCTCGTCATGACATTTTTCTTTCTATCAGCTAAAGTCTCTCACCTGGGGATTCATATTTTGTGACGTGATGTCTAGCAGTTGCCTGACATTCTTGCAACAAGTCCAATCCATTGCCATTTGTTTTTTTTCAACAATTTTTATGATGTCTCGGACTCCTGCCTTTTCTATGGTATACTGTGACGTCTTATGATCTCACAATGTGAGGTTGAGCATGATTTTCTTATGAGCACGTTGCATGGTTCTTAGTTTGAGGTTCAATCTTTTGGTTAGGTTTCGTGTTTGGTTCCGTGTTTAATCCCCATATCCGACTATGAGGAGATTGCATTCGTTGCTAATCTTTCCTCTTAGGACTAGTGGGATTTCCTTGTTATTAGAGCTTGCTCTACCGAAAGCTCACCGACCTAGTGTGATTCTTTGATTTATCTATCCTTCTTTTGATGACTTCACGGAGATTCGATTTCCTAAGTAGATATAGCGGTCTACTTTTCCTAGTTCTACGTTTTCAATTTGGATCATTGTCTCTTTGCCCTCAACTTGTTTGTTGTACACGACATTTTTTTTGCTGAAGTTCATATGGAGACCAACGTTTCTGCTTACTACATTTAGTTCGTCTCAGATGCAAGAATATAAATCATAGTTTCTCACCAGTTACTATATCATTATATACTCGGTGTTATCCTACTGAACAGATTGGGTTAGCAAAGATTTTACTATATATAATGTCGCTGTTGAGCTTTAACAAGATGGAATGGATTCGTATTGTACCTCATCTCGTATTTTCTCGTCGGAGCTAGTGAAATATCATTAGTTACCGATGTATATCTCTGCAAGATTATATATATATATATGTTTCTATCCTAATAAATATAACCCATGAATCTAAGTGTATAGTTATTTCGGACCCTGTTAAGAATGATGTTTTTCTTTATCATAAATCGATTCAGAAATATGACTTCACTAAATTTATTACTGAAAGAGTGCAAGATATAATCAGTGCTAAACGGGGTAGTGCTGAGCTGGATATTGCTGTTTTAGATGTATCGATTCCGTTAGTTATGCGCTGAAAGGGCTAATAAACGATAATTTCTCTGGTGCATTTTGTCCCTCATAATGATATTTATCAAGTTTAGTTTAGCACAATGCACACAGCAAGAATCAAACAATATATAGTTGCCATTTGGTCTTGCCTCGAACATCCATGGTTCCTAAATATGGCAAGACGAATTGAATGGGAAGAGCAAAAAAGCAGGCCTTTATATAAACTTCAGTAAAACCAATATCATGAACAACAAATATGACGAGGACAAAGAGATAAAGATCAAAATCGAAAACGCAGAACTAAATTAAATTCACGTCTACTTGAGATAACGAATCTCTACAAATTCTTCAAAAGAAAAAGAGATCGTACAAAGAATCACTCAAGGCTGGCAAGTTTTCGGTACAGCAAGCTCAACATTCAAGGACAAAAAGAAAACAAAAACATTAGTCCTTTAAAGAAGGGTATAGAACCAATGCATCCTCTTGATAGTCACCCGAGGAGCTGATACAAGGAAGCTAAGTAAAAAGATCAGCTTCCAAGCTAAAAGACAAATAAAAAAAATGTAACGTATACAAGAAAGAATCTGGCTCAACATCTCATGGAGAGATCACAAGGCTGCACATTATATTGAAAAAAAAACAGTAGTCGGACACATCATAGAACCAATTATAAAACGGGAATGGAAATGGGCTGGTCATGTTGCAAGAATGGCAGACAGCTGCTTGACATCACGACTCACAATTCGGATTCCCAAATATTACATGTGAAATCTCAGCTGGCAGTAAACGAATTCAGAAAGTACCGGCTTTGTGTCGTAAAATGATAGAGAAATCTTTCGAATTATGGAAAAGGTTTATCTAATGATAAAAAATATGTTTAACCTGGTCTGCAAGGCGACAGATGTAAAGTATCGAGCGAGGTTCGATCTTACTACAGTAGTAAGTGTCTGTAAGATTAGATTGCTTAACATTCTTCTACAGCGAGGCGTCTTTCATACTAATAAACGACACAATGCTACCTATGCGGGGCACCCAGTGAGAACCGAACTCACTTCAATGGTGAGGTTAAATGATCAACCTTTTGTGTGAACGAAGAATATAAAAATAGTGAAATTCAAGGCTTTATTTAACGTCTACCACGTTACATATACATTCACAAAGCGGTGAAGAGCTCAAAAAATGTGAAGGAACGCATTTCACCTGGATTTTTCTTTCACGTAACCACTAAATTAGTACATTTCAAGGTACGTTGCTTTGGTATATATATATATATATATATATATATATATATATATATATATATTGCTTTTAGGACTCAAGGGATAAATAGAATGAGAATTTAAGTAATATAGAGTTAAAGAACGCTGTTTTCCCTCCGAAAAAATGTGAGGGAACGCAGTTCCAAGACAATTTCTCAACAGCACAGCTCTTCATACATAGAGATGTTTATGGCCAGTTTAGCTTTCTGCAGACTTGTTGCTCTCTTTATCCATATCTATCAAAATCTCTCTCTCTCTCTCTCTCTCTCTCTCTCTCTCTCTCTCTCCACGTATAAATCATTTTGGAAGCCGTATCTCAGTTCTTGACTGACGAGGCTTCCGGGGAATTCCCATTTAGCGTGCAAATACAAGGAGATGCAGAACTGGGAGCCAATCTGCCTCTCTAACCTGGAATAAGGATTTTTCTTTATGAGAATCAGCAGGAGGTTATAAAACATCTCGATCAATTTTCATCAGATGAGCGGAAATAATGAATACCAAAGCCAGACATCAAGCCTCCATTATTCCGATCATGATTTCAATATTTCTCACTGATGAGCAGCACGGATTTCCATTTCCTCTCGCCTATGATTGTATTCTTCCAATAAATGCGTTGATCAGGCATAATGTTATTAAACTAGTTTGGAAGCCCTTCAAAATACCAATGTTAGTTAGCCTTTTCAGTCTCCTTGCAGATAGATTCCAGACAAAATTCCAGCAATAGACAAAAATACTCAGTTGAATTCATGAATTTTTTTCTTATTCTTTTCTTTTCTGAAGAATCTTATTTAGGTGAGTTATTCATCGTTTAATTGAAACTAATAGCATGTTTCGTATTTTTCAGTAAACTGTTGTAATTTGTTTATTCTTAGAAGATACTGCCACATTTTTATCTCAATTGACTAATCTATGTTGTTTCGTTGGCTGTATTTCATGATTTAAAAAAATGTTATTGTATCGTGATTTGTAAACGAGGGTTGTCTATAGAAGACAGACAAACAAACTCGTTCCAGTCATTATGGATACCGAATTAGCTGAAACATAATTGACTACAGCTTTTGCCATATTGGACAAGAACTCTCAGCCCAACGTTGCGTCCACAATCCAAGGTAGCTTTTACAGGAGGAGCAAGAAGCAGCGTAAGTAGTCTTTACCTGAGTTAATTGATTCTCATACTTGTAAAATATTGCAATATGGAGATCATTTTTTTTAGTCTTCGGTGTTCGAGTGCAGTTAAAACCCATGAACATAGATACTGATCAACAAGGTGAGCAGGCACCTCTCTTTGTAAAATTCGTTCAATACAATCTCCTTGTCCCTATTTGCCTCGGTTTGGTCTCTGGCCATACTCAGCTAAATATCATCTCGTCAGTTGCATTTTCCAGCGTTACCTGTTGTAGATATCTGAGCCAGGGAAAAATCAAGAATGTCGAATATTACAGAGTAAGCAAGGGTTCCTCTCCCCGAGGGCGATTGGTGAAATACAATCTTTCAACTCTTATTCCTTCCCCTTTTCTTTCCATTTGGTGTTTTTGCCGGATGGAGTTAACCTTAGTGAATATTCATTAATTGAATTTGATTCTAAAAACTATTCGAATGGCGATGGTAACAACCACAATGGCTTTCGCATCAGCAATAAAAATGCTAGAAGTTGAAAGTTCTGCAACAAATCGTTACACAAACTCAAATTGCATTAGGTATTCGAGACGACAATATAAGTAATGAAAACATTCTGAATTAAATGTCGAGCAAAAAAATATTGTCCGAAGATAAAAATAAAATTGTATATTCCGTTTTTATCGCTCGAAGTTAAAAATGAAACTATGTTTTTTTCCTGGGGGGAGGGGGTATCGATCGAAGATTAAAATTTCTCTTCTTTTTATTCAGCTGAATAATCAAAGCTTACGGGACAGATTTTAAGCAGAAACGTGGTTTCTGGTAAATGATGTCAAACATGTTAACTCATTTGTTTGTTGTTTTTTTTTTTTTCCTTTTTTTCAATTACTTTTTCCCATTGAACTTGATTCTCTTTTTATGCGTCCCGTCTCAGAATATGATCAAATAGATGAGGGAGATTTTGCCTTTTGAGCAATGGATTCCAATCACGAAGACAAATAATTGGACTTGTTAGTAGGGGTAAAATTTGATTTCGTTGGCATCACCGATTCTATGTTTATTTAAGCACATAACAATGAGCCAGAAAGCATTTCTGTCGACTTTCATTTGGACCACGATCGATTAGGGTGTCGAGTTTAAAAATAAGCGCACTTTACACCAAACGAGCAAATTTTATTCCGTGTTCTGAATATCCTGAATTTCTTCCCCTCTCCCGATTGTTAATTTAACCCTTTGGCATCTCAGATACAAGACTTTATCACCTGTTTCCAAGTTTTGGCTTTCAGGCTGTTGCTCAAGAATAGTTGGTTTTTGAATAGTGTGATTCAGGATTAAAAAAAAAAAAAGAAGGTGAACTGGTCCTGTCAGTCACCAAATAAAAACTACCATCTGATTGATGTGTTTTGGCAGTATACGCTGTTGGGGGAATCAACTCAAAAAAATTGGAAAGAGTGTGATCAATGAATGAGATACATCTCTCGCTTTCAGCAGGACAGTGAAAACAAAAAGAAAGTCCAGAGTACAAAAGAAAACAGACATAAACTAAGGATAAATTCAGCATCAACGCACATTGTAAATTAAACTCCCCCTCCACTAAAAGCCTATTTAGGGGGAAAGGTTTTTTGTAGACTTATTAAGGAGTAAATGTTGAAATATATAGCCCTCTAGCTCCATCGATGCGGCCTGTGTGCGTGGAGCATACTTACCTAACCAGCCAGTCGGAAAACTGAACAAACATAATTTGACAGTTTTGGTGACAGTTTTTGTTGACAGTTTCTGAAAATGTTTGTTCTACAAAAATAGATTTAAGATTCATCGCTGTTCGGATAATCAGTTAAATTCTTTGGCATCATAGATAAGTTGGAATTTGACGAGTGTTCCGGAATTTTTCCTGATCTCCTTCTGTCAAAATCTACGAACAATTATTTGGCTGCCGCACATTAAAAGTCGGTCTCTGATTAGAGAGATTTAGAATGATATGAAAAAGGTAAGTATTTAATCTAAGTAAACCCATTTAAAGCAATAACCTTATTCAACGATCTTTTAATGATAAAATGCTATCCGGATAAATCTATTTAGTTTGGATGATTTCTGAATCAGTTGAAGAGTATGGATTTTTGTATTATTGAACCTTTTATTACCGATAAGAAGTTCAAAATGCTTGAAATGATGATAATCTCCAGGAAAAATATCAGATGATCACAGAGTATGCAGCAATAGTTCATATCACAATTTCCCCAAGCAAACCCACAGTCAGGTTAAGGGGCTGCCTCCGTCATGGATAATTTCATTCAGTTCATATGATACTTATCTTCCCAATGTTTTAACCTGTCATATGTCTTTGAGGTGACATGATGCAGTCGCTATTGAAGTGTTCAGAAAGTGATCCAACCGATGACTCTTAATCACTGCTGACGTTAATTCTTCATCATCGAAAAATATCGATGTTTGTTATTGGTATCCATAATTTCAGAGCCTGATATATTGGACGAACGCTGAACAGTTCGCAGTCTAGTCATGTTGAATATAAATTCTTTTGGGCTTTAACGGTAGTTTGATTTAAATAAAAGTGTACAAAGATGTCAACTTTGCACATTTCGAATTTTCAATGTCGTGTGTAGCACTCTATTAAAGTAAGAAATTGAATTATACTCCAGGGACTTTAATAATTTCTTACAACGTTAGTCTGATTTAACACCATTTGTTTATTGATGATTTAAGACAAATACATAGCAAACAAATGTACTTTGCAGAAAATTCTTTCTTGATCATTTTATACGTAAGTATAACAAACCTGTGTGTCTAATATGAAATGCTTTCTGGATTATTTTCAGCCGTTTGTATTGTAATCTCTCATCGACAAACGAATTGACATTAAATGGCCATTTATGAAAGAAAAAAATAGAAAACAATCAAGAATGTAAACAAGCTTGGTTAATCAACAATTCCTTTGTATTGGGCTCCATGTTTAATTTGTCTTTGAAGCTAAACATCGTTCCAATGCTGTTATTGCCGCTTCTTTGTTATCATATTGTTATATTTATCATACGATAAAAAAACTCGAGGTTTTGGAATAGCTGATAATATGTTAGAGATCGGTCTGGTAAATATGGATGATGATAAAAAGTTTCATAATCAAGTTGCTTCAACTTTGCCTTGATCAGAATGTCAATGTGAGTTCTGGCATTGTCATGCAACAAAATGGGCCCTTGTCTTACTAATTCTGATTGTTTTCTAGCTTATATTCAATGTATTTCATCAATTTGTTGGCATAATTATCGACCTTCAAAATGCAAAATTGATATTCTTGAGAGCTTGAATAGCATTTTTGCTGAGTTTGAACTCTTATGAAAAAAATACTTTGAATTTTCTTCGAGTATAGCATATTCAAAGGTAGGGGATTATCTCATTAAAACTGATATGATGAATCATAAGTCAGAATTTCAAAAGGAATTTAATCTCGTATAATCAGTTAAACATGATTATTGAACATAATCATTAAAAAAAAAACTACATTTTCTGCTTGAGATTTTGTTGGAAT
>OY735227.1:39926749-40006749 GCA_963457665.1 Thysanoteuthis rhombus | reverse complement strand
GAGTGACTTTACCTTGAAAATAAACAAATAAATGTGGTGTGTAGAAATCGGATCATAATTATTAAGGGTAGAGCAAATGCAGAGTCCACAGTTTTATTATAAAATTTCAAATAGGATTGGACATAGCTTTATTCTTCAGAACATTTTAAAGGAATCGGTTTGATACAACTGGCTACAATGTGCCGTTTTGTTGTGTTAAGTTCACGAACCCACAAACACAAAAAGGATCATTAAGATAATACGTATAAAAATTGGATCAATATTATCGAAAAGTATTATGAGTAAGTTGCAAATTGGATTGGAGATTTTTTTCTCAAGTTGGAGTATGCTTTCGATATAGCCTTAACAAAACTCTAGCTGTGAAGTCTTGTTTTTGCTGTGTTATGATAATATACGTATCATCATCATCATTAGCAGCAGCAGCCAGTTAGCATCCATTGTTGGATATGGACCTTCCCCAACTATCGCCGGACCTCGCTATTATTGGCATCGCGGAGTAATTTCTGAATTTATCAAGCTCATCGTCCCATCTTACTTTCTATCGACCAGGGTTTCGGATATGACCTCTGGAGATCTAATGTTGTGAATTGTGATGTCCAGCAGTTGTCTGACTTTCTTGCTATGTGTCTAGCCCGTTGACATTCGAGTTTTCTGACAGTTTCTGTGATGTTTTTTCTCTGATATACTGTGCTGTCTTGTGATCTCTCCATGTGGCGTTAAGCACGATTCTCTCATGTGCACGATGCATGCTTCACAATTTGAGGGTCAATCTTTTGGTTAGGTCCTGCGTTTCTGCTCCATATGTGACTATCGGTGGGATACATTGGCTGTATACTCTTCTTTTTAAGGCTAGTGGGATTTTCTTGATTTTGAAAGTCCAGTTTGCTCTACTGAAAGCTTGCCAATTTAGTATTAGCTTTTGCTTGGTTTCTCCTTCTTTTGATTACTTCATGGAGATTAGCTGCCGTAGGTAAATGTAGTGGTCTACTTTCTCCAGCTCTGCATTTGTAATTTCAATCTTTGTGTCTTTATCCTCGACATGTTTGTTGTATAATGACACTTTTTTTGCTGAAGTTCATACGGAGGCCAGTTTTCTTGCTCACTTCATTCAGTTCGTCTAGCATTACTCGGAGAAATCGAATCATAATACAGATTCTTTGTAACTTCAATATAAGCCTGTAGTTTCTTGCCCCTCCCCTTTTGACAAAGAAAAAAAGCTTTTGGCAGGGACATATGCATTACTAATAAGCACTGATCATCATTAACTCCAAATTTAAAAAATATTATCTTATACGTGCAAGTTGTCGTAGAGGATATTTCTCTCTTGGGCTTTGGTCAGCACACTACTTGATGCTTAGCGCAACACAATCTTACCCAATGATTTTTGGACGGATACTGCATTGAATCAAAAGAAATAAGTATAAATACACAATTGAACAACTGTGCATATACTTTTGTATATACATTAGTATTCATGTGTTTAGGTGTTTATGTGTTTTTGTGTTCCAGCAATCCTGGCCATACCGTTTTGTCAACAGACTTCAAAATTATCATCTGTACTCCTCTAGAAACTTCCTAAAATGTTGTTGTTTTTTTGTTTTGATTATTTTCTGAAAATAAACTTTTTGGACTTTGGTGGGAGGGCCTTATTTTGATAGATATTTTTAATAACATCTAGATTCTCGAGAATGTAGATGTTTTTAGATGTTTTTTTAATTCTATTTTAGATGTTTTCCAATGAAAAATGCTAGAAATGTCATAAATAGAATTCATTCTTCGATGGAATTTGCTTTACATGATTTAGAATTTGATGCTACGATTATTCAATTATTGACTGTGATGGTGAGTATGATTAATTTATAGCTGTCTACTGTGTTACTGATATAATTGTATCGTTTCGATAAACGTCAATGGTGGATGATCGAACCCAGTTTAGAGCTTTGGGTTTGAATGATGATTTTCCCTGGAAGGCAGGTCCACAGAATTTGATCTAGAAAGCAATTAGAGAGTATAATAATTGATTCATATTTAGATACGATGTAGGGGGGATCATTGTAAAAGTTCCTGAATTCAGCCTCTAATTCAATCTTTTTTTCTCTCCTGAGTCCATTGCCCCCCCCCCACAAAACCATTAAAATTGATCAAGAACTTTTGGAGATATTGTGTACATAAACTTGAGTGTACAAATAGATGGTGTACCTTCCCAGAAAATTCTAATTGGAAATCATAGAAAACTTTTGGAGGTATAGTGTAAATACGTAGGTACGATGCAGGGAGGGTAACCTTCCTAGATGCTTTAAAGATTTACTCAATTTTCACTTCGCTCATGGCTATCTTTTCCACCAAATATCTTCGAAATTCATAGAGGACTTTAAAAGATATTGTGTGGACAAATCAACACGAGTGAAATCAAATGCCTCTTCGAAGTTAGCAAAGGTGAAGAAAATGGCAGAATATTATCTGCCTAGCGGGTTTCTCTTTGCAGGTAGCCTTTCGTGTCGATCTAAGCTAGGATTAATATAAAGCAGAAGGATTTTTTTATCAAATAGATATGAAAAACACAAACCACAAAGCGTCATTTTGTCAATCTTGAGATTAACAGATTCATTTTACACCTGGATGGAAATTGTTCTCTCAATATTCAATACGCCAAACTAATCGTTGCTTCTCTAACTAGAACAGAGTTATATCTACAGCTGGAATCTGTCCTCTAACACTGGCTTTTTCATGTTCTCTCATAGTTCAGAAAGTTATTCTTGAAATAATTCACATACGGTGAGTGCAAAAAGTATCCGACACACTTGAAGATTCATTTTAATGTCCCTACACTGCTTTTATACTATTAAATTCCAAATACTCATACTGCTTCAAAATTGACATGATTTCGACCGAAGATCAAATAATAAAAAAAAATAACAACTACAGTGAAACGAGATTAAGCATTGAAAAGTTATGTACAGGAATCAAGAATCTTTGATCTGAATTCTGTCAATTTTGAAGATGTATATGTATTTGATAACACGCTTTGTTAAAAATCTATTAGATACTTTTTGCGCTCACAGAAGAAAACGTGTCCGAAAAGTATCCAGACATTTCTAATATCCCAAGAACTCATCTTCAAAAGAGAACAAAGGAAAATTTTACAAGATTCAAATGAATTTACCAGATTAATTACCCCGTTTTATTTTCAAATGATAAAAATTGTATCCCATGATATATCCCTGATAAGATTTCTGGTGTACTGTAAACTTATTATGTCCCATGTTGTGGAATCTTTGACACAAATATACTGCTTTGTAGAATCCTCGAATCAAGACTTGAGTTTACAAGTGGTAGCAGATAGATGGATAAGATCAACCCACGTTCTTAAAGACTTGTATGACAAATAGGATCAAATTGGATTGAAGAAACAATAGACAAGACGGCATACAATAGTAAATTAATTTGTTAATCATATAAGAGAGTGTACTAAGATATATACAACTGAGTCAATCCTCACTCGATTACCAAGGCACTAAGTGAATAGTTGTTGCAGACTAAAGTTGAGTCAGTTGGATTTAGTAATTGCCTTGCTAGGATCTGATTTAAAATCTCTCTTTTCTTGCAACAGTCAAAATTATTTCTTTGGAGACACACATCAAAAATAAATTATTTCGAGCAAAACTCTTCTTTGTCTACAGATAATTTCAGTTCCATCTCAAAAGATCTCATTCACAAATCGAAAAATAGGAAAAGCCCGTGCACATCATTTAATGACGTTAGTCTAAGAATATTACGGAAGCCTTGAACAATGATATTTCCTTTTGCTCTATTATTTATCAATTTGAATGATTTTAAAATCTGAACCATGCACACGAACCGAATGTACCACCGATTTTTGTAACTACCTTCTATGAACAGAGAAAGAAGACCACTATATCTACCTTGAACAATTAATCCCCATGAGATCCAAAAAGATAAAGAAATAAAAAAAGAATCATTCTAGGATGACAAGCCTTCGGTAGAGCAAGCTCAACTCTAAAGAACAAGAAAATCCCATCAGTCCAAAAAGGAAAGTATGCAACCAATGCATCCTCATTATAGTTACCTACTGAGCTGAAAGATGGAGACCAACAAAGAGACTTACTCTGCAATGTGCATATGAAAGAATCGTGCTTAACATTAAATGGAGAGATCACAAAACACACTGAATTAGGAAAGAAAAAGAACAGGGGTCTGAAAGCATCATAGAATCCATAAGAAAACTTCAATTGCACTGGGCTGGTCAGGTATGTCAGACAACAAGTGGACAACGTGGGTCCCCAGAGATCACATGCAAAACTGAGACCGGCAAGATAAAAGATGGCGTGACGAATCACACAAGACCAGGAAGTATTGGCTCTGCAACGCCAGTCATATTGATGTCAGGCAAATCCTGGGGACGGTTTATGTTAAAATCAGTCAATAAAAAACTGATGATGATGATGATGATGATGATAATGATGATGATGATGATGATGAATGACCAGAGTCAAGACTGTAAAAATTGATCGGTCAAGAAAGCTTTACAGCTTTAAACACTTTTTCATGATTTTCTTGTGAAATTTTGAAATTTCTTTTTTTTCTGAATTTTTTTCTCAACAATGGAATTTTCTCATATATATGTATATATGCAGTCTAAGTTTCTTGCAATCATAAACAATCAATTTATAATTAGTTTGTAAACATATAGACATGGCATTTGCATTAGTTATATTGCTCTCTTAGATTTCTTACTTTTCTCAAATCGGTTTCAGACCGGGGATGAGATTAAAGAGAACGGAACAAGGCAGCTGATGGCGATCCTGAAAGAGGAAGACTTCGATGGTTATTTCGAGACGTAGAAGAGTCGCTTGGATAAGTGACCAAGGGATAACTCTAGGTGGAATAATGCACTATTGCACTGGGTAATCATTTTGATAATAATAAAGGACTGGTTACTTTCAGGCTTACTTTGTTATAATCATATTTATAACAATAGATATGGATAAGACAATGGATAAAAAATTCCGTAGCCTGACAGTGCAAAATTTTCAGTGTGATATCCCATCTCTGAGAATAATGGGGAATTCTTGTGTTAATTGCAACGTCAAGGGTGATTATGTTGAAAAATGTGTACAATGAATGATGTTTTTCATCATTAAGCTATGAATTCATAGATGTCCTTTCGTATTTATCCATACAACTCGATAGCATCAAAAGAAAATCGATGAACTCTTTGATTTTTCCTCTCTTTAAAAAATTAATTATGGAACTCAAGACGTTTTTGTCGAAGTTTGATTACTGTTGTCATTTCTTTTTTCTTACTCTCTTTGTTTCTTTTGAAAAAAATCAAAATTGATCGATTATTTATTTATTTTTTTTTCAAATTTTCCTCTTTTGTCGAATTTCTTTTGCGTTTTTGACGAAAATGATTAAATCTCATTTTTCTTATTAAGACTCGGTTTCAGGGTGTTCAGTTTTGCTGGTTCATTTTATCAAAAAAATTCTTTCTTATGCTTTTATTTTGGATGTTAAATAGAGATGTAGAAACCTATTTGACATCCGTGTAAATTAGCTTGATTTATTTTTATTTCTAACTGTAATTATAAAGTTCAAGGTCTGATTAGTTCACTTTGGCTTCGATGCACCTATTCCAATAACGAAAATGTGCAGATGTCACCTCCCAATAAGGAAAAATTCTCGAACTTTATAATAAAGTTCATAGATTTGGGACCTTAAAGAAACGGCTGGAAGAAAGACATCCGGATTTCCATCGACCTTTATTTTTATGATCACCGATCTGAATCAAGAAAGAAGTTTAACAAATAGAAAAAATGGTTTGAGATGGAAAATTTCTACGATTCGAAGAATGAGAAAATCAGTCAAAATGGCTTCTTATGAAAAGAATCGGACGATCAATTTTTCGACTACGAATCTTACTTCTTCTTAAGAAAAATGTCTCATGACATTTTACAACGAGGACTCTCTAAGATTTTGGCATTTCCATGTTTTGTACGGAATGCCTTAACAATCTGAGGAAACCATTACTAATAAGATGAAATTCATTGACCTCTACATTGAAAGGGCTATTATTTTTCCTAAATGTCATCCTCCCTGATGAGTCTAGATTCTCTCCGTTTTCTGTTTAGCATCATCCGTGTCTCAGGAGATCAACTCAACAAAAGAAGACTGCCTATAACCAATAAGCAGTTTAAATGGCGGCAGCATAATACTGTTATTAGAACACTGATTTGTTGTTATGAATGTGTCAGTACCTCTTACTACAAGGAAGAAATTCTAAAGAAACGTCGAATTCCTTTTATCTGACGGCATTCTTATCTTGGTCTGGCAATGCACCAACAGGAAAACGTCTCTTGCACATTCAACCAGATCAATCAAAATTATTGTGCGATTCAGACATTGTTTTGGCCTGAACAGTCTCTAGGTCTAAACCCTGAAAAGAAATCTTGGAAAATAATCAAGTACGAACTGAGTTCAAGAACTCTCGAAACGGAGATTCCATACTTGACAAAAATGGCTCAAGTTAGTACTCTAATCATTGTAGAATCACTTTGATATCATTAACACACTAAATACATGCAATTAGAAAACGCATTATCATATTTTTTATTGACAGTAAACATGAATTTTACGAAAGTTTGAATTCGATTCCAATGGCATATGATGGTTTGTATCACGGGTGTTCTCTGAGCTACGGATGCTCCAAAACGTAAAAATATAGTGTCAGTAAGAAACAATTGGTATTATGTAATAAAGGTGGTTTCGTTTGTAAATCATGAAGTATCACACCTTTGCTTGTTTGATGTTCCAAACGGTGAACAAATAAAATAAAGAAACAATGAACAGTTTCTTAGTGCTTGGCATTAAAAGATCACGAGACAACACGTCAAACTGTTGGGGAAAACAGAAATCAGAGATACAAAATCAATTAAACAGCTCTAATAGCCATGTTTGTGAAAATGTCGGACAAACGTTGGACATTACGTCTCACTACATGGATCCCTAGAGTTCATACGTGGGATAGCAGCCTTCACAGGTTCGGGAGGTATTGGCACCATGAAGACTGAATTAGAAGGATCTACCGAATCTTGAGGAAAACCTTTGTCAAACAACGGACGTTAATGATGATATTTATGATACTTGCAATATATATATATATATATATATATATATACACGCTCCCCTATTCAGGGTTGTGCATTCTTTAAGTGAGGTAACTCGTTCATTGTAAGCTTATGTAATGCTCTTCCATAAGAATAGAGCACTCTGGTGGATTGGATATATATATATGCTAAATAAATATATCGCTTATATTCAACCTTACTCTCTATCCAGTTCCATGGTGCAGATGTAAGATATAGGCCTCCGGGTCTGAAGCGAAGATTTCAACCCAACCTTGTGGTACTGGATGGATAATGGACAATCTTTGGCCACACTGAAGAGGTGTAATACAACGAAACAGCTGTCTGTGAATGACACAATTATATATATACATCCCTCCACAAGAAATCTGAAGCTGGGAAATTATCACGGAAAAGTAAATTCTTTTTGCACATTTTCAAAGCCTGAACACCATATTAATCATAATGTTGAGTATTAAAGTTTTAAAAATGAGAATAAATCGAGCATCATAGCTCAAAAATATTTTTTTTAAAATGCTTCGTTGGACACTTATCATGTACAGCTTTTTATACAACTATCGCTTGTTACTGTTAATCTGAGTCATCTTTTCCAAATATAACCTGACATGAATAGCAACTTATCTTTCAAAGTTCTAGACACGTATGCTCTGGAAGATACTTCCAACACGTTTCTCCTGGGACATGATTTTCTCTGCATATCTAGATTGCCTTGTGCCAAACTAAGGTAGAAATAATATCTTTCATGACAGCTCCTTTCTTAATGGGGAAGATGGAAAATGGATGTTTACATAGACGGAGACCCTTTGATAATTATAGATATTGAGAACGTATGTCTTCCAGCGGGGCAATATGTAGATGGAATTTCATCCTCGCTGTCAGGAATTGCTATCTTTAAAGTGACTTTCTTTAATATGGTGGCAGCAGTTGCTTTTTGTTCATGAGGTTTTAGCCACAAAGTAAACCTTGAATGGTTAACAGAGCGGAACAAGAGACGCAAACGCTCACCATCTGGGTGGATAGATGTCGAAGTTAGCTGCCAACTTTGATCTGCACAACGCCAAAACGGGCCAGAACCAATGCAGCGAGTGCCTCTTCTTTGATTTATTGGGAAACTCACGAAAAACTTTCTAACTCAATCATTCTTTCAAACTAACATCGTTATCAAATCACTGTAGACCCTCAAAATGACCCACCCAGCAAACCAGCCAGAAGGGCTACAGATTCATCTCCTTTCTTTTTCTCTTTGTTGTATATATATATATATATATATACATATATATATATATATATATATATATATATATATATATATATAAATTACATAAATTGCGTTGACTGATATTGGGAAATGGGTGACTGATGTGCCACATGAAAAGTTTCCAAAAGTGTTTAATGTTTAAAACTGTAAAGTTTTCTAGGATTTATATATTATTTGAACATGAAGATTAAGACTGAAGGTCACCCCCGGTATCATGCAGTATGAATAGAAAGTCATAGAAAGAAATTTGATTTTTTTTTTCAATTTGAAAAAAATCATGATTGTTATTAAAAAATATCACTTTCATGATAAATTTCTTTAGAAAATACATGGAACTGTATGGTTAAAACTGGCATTATTTTTCAGAAATCATCATCATCATCAGTTTTTTAACGTCTTTCGTTGGACATAGACCTTCCCCAGGATTCGCCAAACTTCTCTATCAAGGGCGTCGCAGAGCCAGTGTTTCCTGAATTTATCTTTATTTGTTTATGAGGTTAGAGAATCAGACAGAATTACTGCAAGTAATCTAATGGTTCAATCCCAGTGCGAGACAATGATAATTCGAAAATACTACTACTGCAAAGAGGGGAGTGTGGTCTATATACTCTCGTCGGTTGAATGAAGGGTTCGCTTTGTTACTTCCCCACACCTATTAGATGATACCTGATGAAGGCCGTAGAGTACAACGACCGAAACGTTGTATAAAAAACAACCAAGATGAGGATAGTCCAAATAATTGTCTTGTCCATCTCTCTATCTTGTGTTCTGTCGGCCTCGGTTTCTTATGCAATCTCTGGGGATCCATGTTGTGAGACGCGAGGTCCATCGGTTGGCTTTCATCTTTGCAACATAGTCTGCCCACTGGCATTTGAATTTTTGAATAGTTTATATGAAATCACAGACACCCGTTTTCTTCCTTGTATGCAACGTGCTCATGAGAGAATCTGGCTCAACCTTACATGGAGGGATCACAAGACAGCACAGTATATTTTTCAGAAAGCATGTACACCATTGCAGTTTTTTCCTTTATTTTTGTTTAAATTGACCATATCATTCCTCATTTGTATGTCACTACGAACAATCACATTTCAGAACACTTTCATTGCTTTTTGTTTCAGCCCTGTTGATCTATTCCACATTGACCAATCCATTATAACTTTTAGGTTATAACAGGAATTGGGAACGACGGACACTTATATAAATAAACATACATTTTTGCATATATGATAGATTTTTGACTAGTTTTCTTTCCATTTTATTTATGTTGCCTTCGCTCCTAGTATTTAACTAACTGAAAACCCTTCCTACGACCTGTAACTCTCAGAAGTCATACACGTAAGTGGAATCAATAATTTTGTATTTAGTTCGATAGACACATGGAAATCAGATCATTACTATTTCAGAGTAATGCTCAGTGAGCATCGTTCGTATTTACAGAGCGTTGTTTTGAAGTCATCTTTAGATATTTAGAACATGCTTTGAAAAGCACTTTTATGATTTTTCTAAAAATGTATCATTTTGGTAAAGAGTGTATCACAAATTTTGATAAATCTATCGTTTGAAATCCAATTGAAAGAATCTCACCTTAAATTGGGGTTGTTTTTAAAGAAAAAAAACAAAAACGTGTATATAATCTGTAGCAAACACATGTTTCATTGTAAAGAGAAAAAAAAACCGTTTGCAGAGCGTTGTCTTGAAAGGTTAAATTCTCGTGCTTTCATTCAATCGTAAAAAAAATCATCAATCTCAATTCTATTTTGGAATCATCAGAGACACGATTGACGTCATATCTACGTCATTCTTAAATGGTTGCAAAATATGTGTTCATCCCATTATAGGATTTCATTGTAAACACAGCAGCCCATACAGGTTGATTAAATAGGCCTCGAATCTAAAATCACGAGAGATAAGATAAGAATGGAGATGGATATGCTGGTGGTAAAAAAGACAACGTTAGCTTGATGATCACTATTGATTTGGACAAAATGGGAAAATGCATGAGTTCACTTGCATACGGCCATCTTAGTATAGGAAGACGTGATACTCTTTGAATTTCTCAGATGGATCGTGGAAAAATATCTAATATTTCACTGCAACCCTGAGAACCTCATTCTACGATCAGTGTCGATCGGAAATGAAAAATACACCTCTGACGAGATATTTTAGCCGCGTTGAATTAAGATAAAATATGCATTCACATTGCTTTGCAGCAATATTTAGCTAGCTCATCTCCGATTGAGTTTGATATTTCTCATTTGTTTTTGTTTTTTTGTGTGTAATTTATTCAAATTTTCCATTTGACCCTTTTTGTTTGAAATTTGTTTTGTTTACCATGTGTTGAAGTATATTAAATGCTATTCTAAATTTACTTATATAAATTGTATACCCCGTATTTTAGGCCAGATTTCATACCCTGTATCTTAGGCCTGATTTTATTCACTGTATTTTGAGAACGAATTTATATCCCGTATTTTCAGTCAAATTTCATACCCTGCATTTTAGCTCAAATTTTATACCGCAGATTCTAGGTCAAATTGTATTGCCCGTATTTTAGGTCAAATTTTATACGCCGTACTTTAGGTCAAATTTTATACCCCGTACTTTAGGCCTGATTTTAGACCCCGTATTTCAGGTCAAATTTTATACGCCGTATTTTAGGCAAAATTTTACACCCCGTATTGTATTTTGGGCAAAATCCTTAAATAGCAACCATCATGACTCCTTATGTGCCTTACTCCAGCATTGTCCAGAATGGTGAAAACTAAGAATCATTCGTTTCCAAGTATGATTAAATTGTATAAAAAATTCAATTTGTGGAGGAAATATAGTATTTATATGTTGTGGTCAGTGATTTGTTTTTATGGAGACTTGTACGTGCAGATATTGTTCTTAAGCATAACTGCCAGTTCAAATAATCGCAGCTGCTAACAAATGCTGAAATCAAGAGTAGTTCGTAGAGATTATAAGGAACTTCTTCTTACAAAAGCCGGTGTTGAGCACAGAGAATGGATTATGAGTGTCTAAAGTGAGTTTTATATTCAATCAAATACGTTCCTGTGGAACACAATTTACTCGTGGAAATCTTCGTAAAAACTAATTACGAATCACAACTCGTAAACAGAATATTTTCTCACAAAATTTAATTGCCCACACTATTCGATTGAAAATATTGATGTACAGCGATATCGTGTGAAAGCATATTTAAAACAGGTCCGGTTAATCACTTAAATAAAACCATCACGTGACTAAAATCTTTTGGCAGTATGCAGTGTAACGGGGGTGATTTATTAAAACAATCTAAGAAGGGGTAAACACTAAATAAATTACTTCTCTTGACTTCTAATATGCAATATTCACCAAATGACTGGATATTTAAGAAAAACAAATGGGCTCGAACTAGGAGGAATTTAGCATAAGTTTACAGAACCCCCACCTTTACCAAAACTTATCTAGGGGGCGGGGATAAAAAAAACAAACTGGAAAACGTTTTTGTTAACAGAATAAGGAGCAAATGTTGGAATTTTCAATCCTGTAGTCACATGACCTGCACACCCAATACATACATAGCCAGCCAATAAGACCAAGGTAGAAACTGACAGAAACCTACGTTGACAACTTTTAAGAGAGAAAAAATCATAATAGTGAAACTATTGAAAAACTGTATATTGCATATTTCATTTTTTGGTTATTGGATATTGTATTTTACACGAGTGTCAAAGTGATCCAAGTCAAGAAGGAATGTCTGCAAAAAGAGTTTCCCAACTACTGCTCTACGGTTTGTTGTTATGATTCCATTAGAAGCTGTCAACCAAAATTGTCAAGATAGATTTGTTTCAATTTTCAAATAGGTCTGGTTGGATATGTATATATCATGCGTACGGACTGCACCAATCGGTCTAGTCGGATGTAAATTTCAATATCTACTTCTGATGGTACTAGGTTCGATCTTAGTGTGAGACAGTATAACAATACTACTAACGCTGAAAGAGGGGAGTACGGTCGATATACCCCCGTCAGATAAATAAAGGGTTCGGTTCGTTACTTCCCAAAAATCTCGCAGATGTTACCTGACGAAGGCCGTAGAGTGCAACGGCCGAAACGTTGTATGAAAAACAACAAAGATGAGGATGGTCCGAATATTAATGGAAATATAATTCTGATGTCTAGTGAAAACGTTCTGTATCGTCTATAATTAAAAAATGGGGTTTTACAGGAGGTCAAGTTTTTAATTTAGGTTTATAGTAAATTGGTACCTTAATTTGTGTCCACACTTGTTTTGGAAAGATTCAGACTTTTTTTTAGTGATCACTACCCAACAAGGGACGAGAAGAGTAATTCATTCATCGATCACCCTTGCTTTCATTTTCTAAATTGATTACCCGAAAATGGCATTCTACGAAACAACGTTGGTTGTGTATTTCTTTTGAGTGATTAACCAGACCTGTTTACTGAAATTCTCTAATTTGGCACAGTGTGTATTGAGCCAACAACTCGACTAATGATATGCAATATGTGTTTGCTCAGCATCGTCTGATAGCTAACCTCCTAAGTTTTGTGTAATATTGCAGATTCGCGATTCTTTTGTGTGCACACTCCGTTTCTCAAGACTTACAAATGATTAAAAATAGTGACCTCGCTGCATCTTCTGAAGTCTCAAATTAATAGCCCACCCTGATAAGTTCGATTAATATCAGCCAGTCTTATGCAAGTCTGAAGTAACAGCAACAATTAGAAATAATACCAAGTGTTGCTCGGGTAGGGACTGAGAAAATTAATTTATATATTCGTGTCTGCGGCAAAAGTTGAAACATGTATGTCACTTATCTTGGTACAGGAAAATAAAAGGATATTACGTTCATAATTAGCATTCTAGCGTCCGTTGTTGGACATAGACCTTTCCCCAAATTTCCCATCATGGGCGTCGCAGAGTCAATACGTTTTTAATTTGTCTAGCTCGTCTTACTTTCTGTCTGCTGCAATCTCGCATATGATCCCTGGGGTATTTACGTTTTGTGTCGTGATATCATGTAGTAGTTTACCATTCCTACAACATAACCAGCCCAATGCCATTTGGATTTTCTAATGGTTTCTTCGATGTATCAGACTCCTGTCTTTTCTCTACTATGCTATGCTGTCCTGTAATCCATCCATGTTATGCTATATATGATTTTTTCATATGCACGTTGCATGATTCTCACTTTGAGGATCAATCTTTTGGTCAGGTTCGATGTTCCAGCTCCATGGGTGACTATCGTGAGAATGCATTGGTTGTATACTCTTCTTTTTAGGAATAATGGATTTTTTTTGTTCTTGGAAATTAGGCTCGCACCACCGAAAGCTTGCCCTCCCAGTGTGATTATTCGCTTGATTTCTTGTTTTTTAGAGGAATTATTGGATATTCGGGGTCCTAGGTAGATGTAGCTGTCTACTTTCTTCAGCAATGCGTTTTTGATTTTGATCTGTGTGTCCTTGTGCTCGCGTTCAACTTCATCAAAAACTAAAATGCACTCTGAGGGCACATACTTTTGCCATTGTCAAGGGAAGTAATTGAGCATGAATCTGACCCATAATTTGTTTAGTTTTTCCAAGGTCTATGGTTCTATCCTTCCATGAATACCATTACATTCATGGATAACTTTTAGGGATATCGTGTGGAAATACTTGACATTTTGCTAATATTATGTAGTTTGGACGTATATTTATGATCTAGGGAGGGTAATTACGCATGGATCCGCTCAAAATCTAAACATTTTCCCCATAGTGTACTATCCATATTTTGAAACATTTGATTGAAATCCACTGATAGCTTTTAGGAATTTTGCTGACAAGGAAAAAAAAAGCAATATCATACGGGAAGTAATTTTGCAAGGATTTGCTCCGATGATCGCAAAAGATATAGGATTTGCACATATTATTGAACATTGAAAAAAAATAACATGAATTAGATCAACAAGTATTGGGAAGTGACTGAAGTGACACAAATCTTTTTGAGTGTGTAAAGCTGTAACTTAGCCCGACACGTAGTTTTTAATTGAATTTTCATCTGATATTTTCACTGTAAATGATTAAGAACCATTTGATTAAGTGCACCAAAAAGGAAAGAGATTTAGTTGAAAAAATGTTTTTGTTCTAGAAAATTAATGGTTGTGGAAAAAATGGATGCTTTTTCCATCAAAAGGCTACGGACTTACTGATTTTTTAATGATTATATATGTCTTGCCATTCATTCAATTGAAACTGCCACGTGAACAATATTTTTTGACAGTATACTGTGTCAGGGAAGGATGATCAATCAAAAACAATGGAGAATTTTCTTCCCTTTGATCACAAAAAGATCGAATTTTTCTAAAACTTGGCTGGACCGAAAGTAGGGGTCAATTCAACATAAACTTTCATTATAATTTGCACCCTCACTAAAAATCTAATTTGACAGTTCATTTAAAAAAAAGAACGGTTTTCTCTAGACATAGTAATGTCTTTCACACTTTCAGCCCGTCGAGATCCATTACGTACGGTGTATAGCCAGGTAGCCAACGAACCCTTAGAAAGTGAAACACAAGAGGGGCAAAAAGCCACTAATTTCGGGGTTTCCCTCATGCATAAAATGATTAAGCACCCGTTCAACGTTTTTACGTGCACGTGCATGTATGTGTGTATGCTTTCGTTTCTATTTTCCCAGAAGCAGGTCAGAGCATTTGATCTGAAGGGTCAAGTAGATTGATATTTCCCGAGTTCTAATCTTAGACTGGATGGCTCCTAAGAGGTCATCAAGAAGATAATCCGAGCTTTAAGACTTAGGTATTTATGTCCAATGACAGACGTTGAAAGACTGATGATGATGATGATGATATATGGATAAGTGTTGGCCAATGAAAATGTATAAGCGCGTGTGTGTGTGTAAAACATAGATATATGGATGAGCATGAATGAGATAGGGGACACGCATACAGAAGAAATAGGGATTCAGATTTTAGATGGACGAATAGATGGAGATGATGGATGGATTGGTAGTAGCTGGCAGTCAGTCAACGGCTTGGCTAGGTTTAAGCTAGTTTCTCTCTGCTCTTTACATTCAAAGAAGTTAACTAAGAATTGAAATTTGCATTTCATTTGTGTGAGAATCATCAACACTGCCCAATCTTTGGAGGAAACAATACGTATACTTTTAGAAAAGCGACGCGCACACACGGAAATTTTTCAAAAGTGGATTATTTCCGACGCCGGATTTGTCACAACGCTTCCAGTGACTCGTCTAAAATCACAATGTGCTTCCTTCATCGATGAATTGCACGGATGCATGCACAAAATTTGGTGCAAGAGTAAATGCACAGAGTGGAAAGAAATACAATGTAGCTGATATGTAAATAGTTGGCAACCCCTTTAAGAGGTATGGGCAAGGCCTGCAGTTATGCAACGCAGCCAAAACTCAAGAAACTTATTTCGACAGTCTTAGTAGACGATATATATATATATATATATATATATATATATATATATATATATATATATATATATATATGTGTGTGTGTGTGTGTCTGTGTCTGTGTACGTGCGTGTAAGGTTTCGAAACTGAGGTCCATGAGCAAGAGTCTGCGGTGGACATTTATAATTACTATAGCCCGAAGCGCTGAGATATTCAATGGCATTCTCTACTACGTATTCAGGTGGGTTGGCTTCTTCTCAGCTGCTTTGTATACAATTGAAAAAATAGAAAAAGGACGAACATAGAACCAGAATTATGCTCAAAAGTGTAAACCATTGAACATGAAATTCAAAGACTGGAATCAAATAAGCAACATCAACCATCTCGTTAAAAAACAGATTTTTGTGTAATACCATTTATTTTCGATCGTGTGAGCCCTATACCCAGAGATCACATACGAAACCGGGGCTTACAGAAAATAAAATGTTGTAAGGAACCAGTTACGTTTAGAGAGTATTGGCTCCACGATGCCTAATCTCGAGGGGTCTCCGGAATCTCTGTTGGACGCTAAAAATCTGATAATGATTACTATGATGGCGATGATGATCATTGTTTATTTTATGATGTATTCATTTACATATGTTTTGCTATGGAGCAATGAAATTGGGAAAGATGAAGTGGAAAACTAATAAAGAAAAATAATCAAAATCAAAGAGAGTGATATCCACAGCTACAAGGAAGGAGTATTGAAGAATTACCTCCCCTTCCGACTAGATATTGATGTAGGTTATTTTGCATACGCAGCAATAGAAAATTAATTAGATAATAAAACAAACTGAATATTGAGACTAATGAGAGACGAGCTGTCTGCCATTGAACCAATCTTCAAAGAGATTTGTAAATAAAAAAACAACCTAATGTCATTCACCCAATTGACTTTTATTTCTTTCCCCTCCTCTTTCACAATATTTACATTTTTCAAATTAATTTAGATTCTAAAAATGGCTTATTTGTATTATAATCATCGAATCACCATGAAAATTACCCTACAGAGGTCTGCACATATTTTCAAGATTATGAAAGTGTCCAAGGGGAAGAGGAGTTCAAAAATAGACATAAACTATATAATGAGGAAGGAGGGAGGTGTTCAATTAGCAGTGATTGGTTGCCATGTTAATATGGCTGTTTTGTTTTTTAAATCTCCGAAACGGTAACATGTTAAACAACTGATGATCCTAACAAGAGACAATTAATATATCAAAGCATGATAACAGAGTATATGTGGACCAGGAGAAAAAAGCACAGTGAAATATGACATAAATTGCGTTGACAGATATTGGGAAACAGACGACTTTAGTGACAGAAAGAAATGAAAAAGTATTTTAATGTCTACTGTTCAAAGCACTGAATATATATATATATATATATATATATATATATATTCATATAGTTGTGTCATCAACAGACAGTTGTTTTGTTGAATTACGACACTTCAGTGTGGCTATAGACTATCCATTATCCCATCCAATATGGTTAGGTAGGATCGAAACATTCGCTTCGGACCCAGGGATTGATATTCTACCCTTGCCCTACGCAAAACTGGAGGTCAGTATGACCAAATTAAGCAATATATTTTACTTATACACAATTCCTCATCTACCAGAATGCTCCATTCCAGAATTGGAGGAGGATTACTATGGTAGCTTATAATAGACGATTTGCTCAACCTAAGAGTGCTCAACCCTGAAGATGGAAGCAATGATTATGATGATAATCAATAATTGTGTCATCCACAGGCAGTTGTTTCGTTGTATCACAACAATTCTTTGTGGCTATAGACTGCACACTATCCCTTCTAGTACTGCGAGGTAGGATCAAAACTTTTGCTTCAGACCCAAAGGCTGATTATCAATGTTTTTAATAGATTTTTCTATTATGTTTACATCTTACAGACTTTGAACTTCCGGTTGAATCTTTGTTTAGCAATATCATATGACCTCAAATCCCAGTCTCAGGGTTGTCCTGAGCAGTAAATCCCCATTGTACTAAAAGGGGAGCTTGGGGAGGGTAATAATGTCCTCAAAATACTACTTTCGGAAACTGAGCTAAATTAGTTCTTGTCCATATGTACGCGTTTTATCCTCCACATTTATTTTGGCATTGTGCCAACATTACCTGCGTGGAAAGGCGGATGAATTTAATACTCGACGAGACAATCTCGGTTTGAAATCATTTCGGTACCAGTTTTAAATATAGAACGCTTGCTTTGTTGCCATTACTACTAAAATCACGGTGCTTCGTTGCGTTCAACGTTTTATACACAAATAATTATTATTGTTGTGCAAATAACTTTTTGTTACGCTAAGAAATGGGATTGGCATTGTATAATACAATATCATGATCTAAGGAGATAAAAGCAAAAAATTGGCCTCCACATGAACTTCAGTAAAACAAGAGTCATGTGCAACAATCACATTGAGAATAAGAAGAGAAACGTCAAAATTGATGATGCAAGACTGGGGAAAGTAAAGCACTACAACTATTTAAGACAATGAAACTCTGTGAAACCCACCAAAAAGGAGAAATCAAGCAAAGAATCACACTAGGATGGCAAGCTTTCAGCCGAGCAAGCTAAACCTTCAAAAAACAAGACGATCCAAATAATACTAAAAAGAAGATTATACGACCAATGCATCCTCCCAATAGTCACTTATGGAGCTGAAACATGGAACCTAACCAAGAGACAGGCCTGCAAACTTAGGAGCATGCAACACACTCATGGGAGAATCATGCTTAACCTTACATGGAGAGATCACAAGACAACATAGTATATCAGGAAGAAAACAGGAGTCCAAGACAACAATCGATTAGAAAACTTGAATGGCGATGGAAAGGTCATGTTGCAGAAATGGCAGACAACCAATGTACATCACGACTCACGAGTTATTTGATACAATAAAAAAAAGATAGAAATTATTTTCTGATCAACAGAATGGTATTACCAAGCACATTACTCATGCTAATGTCTAGTACCTCTTTCTCTCTCCATACACATACGCGCACATGCACGCACGCAGACAGACAGACAGACAGACAGACACACACACACATACATATATATATATATATATATATATATATATATATATATGATGCAATTCGTATTCATTTATTCCATTCCAGTCTTTCACAACGGTAGGAGTCCTATTCTAATAATAACGCCACACTTCTTTTCTTGCTTTGCAATGCAGATCTAAAATAAGATAATTTGCAGTGAATTTCTATATTGAGTTCAGCTCCGACTCTGAAATCATTATCAGTGCTATTCTAAACAGAAATAATTAGCGAAGCGTTTACATGATATTTATAAAAGACCGATTTCGATAATAATAGCCACCTTTATTCCAGACCACTGACAATCTTTTTGCTTTTTTTCTCTTACTTTGAATCAAAAAGCATACAGAAATGATGCAAAAAATTGCTGAAAAATATATTTGGTGAAGAATAAAGAAGATTTGGTGCTAAACTATCACATTTTTCTTTTACCAATATTTGATATTTAGTTTTCTCCTGCAGATGGGGGATCGAGTAGTCTTAAAGTCAGCTTTTTGGCCTTGTGTCTGAAATATTCGTGTCCTTCTTATACAAGTCTATGGACGATGTTAGACCACATGCAAAATTCTGATTTTCATGGCCGTTATTAGCAAACATCGAATTGCATAAGAATATTTTCTAAAATGTACGGTCCATATTAAGAAAAGTAACTGGACACACACACACACACACACACTCCATGTGAGGCCCTTAAAAAACAAAAGATTATTTCGTCCACTGTATGCAAAGAATTGATCAAAGCGAGATCATCGATTCTAATATCACGGCATTTTGATCCTTGATCCGGGGTTCAGCATTTTGCCGATGCCTGTTCCAAATCAACTTCAGAGGGAAGAAAGTATCAATGGTGAATTTTGGAAAGGGGATTTCTTGAACTACGACCAATCGTGATTCATTGATCAGACTCCCTTTCCAGTAACAGCTGTTGGCTATCTTTTATATATGTGCGTGGATTTCGGTTGAAAAGAGAAAACCGACTGACAGATAGATTTATTCAGGAATTTGGCACAACACTCCTTTGTGGTTTCTTTTTAAGAGCGGTTTCCAATTGCCGGAGGAAATTTACAACTCATTAGGTCTTTTGGTCCTTGGTGTGTCCTGGGAATTTTTATTCTGGCAAACAAGGAACGAATTCCTCAGTGACGCTCTGTTGTGAAAACTGACAAAGAATTGGTTGAATGGTTTTTTAAGCATCTTGCTTTTCATTAGAGGTCAGCTTGACCTTACAGCCCTCAAATTAGCCATAAACATCTTTATTTGCCAAAAAGCTATAAAGAAAAATATAGAATATTTAATATTGTTTTATATTATAGTGTTTGGCCAGTGTATGCTTACCTTGGTAAATAGCCATCAATCATATTAAGCGTAGCTCAGCAAATAACCATACTGAACTAAATTTGTAATTTGCTGTTTATATAGCATGTCACTCTAATCATCCCTTGCACAGTGACAGAATATATTTTAACATAGTGTAGCGGTGGCCATAGCAATTTCAACTAACTAAATAGACATTGGTCATATCAAGCTCAACCTAGTAAATATCCACGTAATCAGTTGAACAAGCCTTACAGGTTTTATTCACCACAGATTCAATTAGATTAACAAATCACTTCATTATATTATACGAGTTCTATTTATAGCAAAGAGACAGAATCAACTGATTTATAGAAATTTAATTTCTAGCGCCGGATGAATAAGCTGAATATTTCCTAAATATCTCTATATGTTCAAATATTTTAACGTACTTAGATGCCGGCAAGACTGTTTTAAAATCTCTGCACTTATAATGATGAGGTTCTGTTTTTTAAAAAAGAACAGCTGAGGACGTTGCAAGCAAAAGGGTGCTTTTCATAGTCTGGTATGTACAAAAACTTTGTCTTGGTCTAAAAGTCTCCATTACCAAAGTTCAGCTCAATCGCACGATCTATAAAGCATATTGGGGATTGGTTTTCTAAGCAGCAAAGCCTGAAGCTTTAGCCAGTGTAAGGGCTCTTTTTGTAGTCTAATTCATGTAAAAAGTGATGCCCAGGTCCCAAAGTCTTAATTACCAAAGTTCAGCTCAATCCGACTATCTATGAAGCCTACTGGTGGATCATTTTTCTGAACAGGAACTGCTTAAGCTGCAGCCAGCATAAAATTGTTTTTGTTAGTTTGATGTATACACAATTTGTGCGTAAATTTCTCTTGTTCCAGCACTTGAGAACATATGTTTGGATTCCTCGAGAATAATAGCTGTCCAGGTATGATGACGCTTTTAATGTTCTTTGTCTGTCGTTTTTAACAATGTATAAATGAGGGATTTCTACCAAGTATATATATATATATATATATATGTGTGTGTGTGTGTGTATGTGTGTGTATATGTATATATATATATATATATATATAGAGAGAGAGAGAGAGAGAGAGAGAAATAATGGATCTACTACACAAACATGTTCTACTTTCTGCCCTCTCGGGCTTTTACAGACGAATGCTTCAATTAATTCGGATCCCTCTTTGGGATGTCATTAAGGGGGTTACTTTAAATTGTATTTTTTGTAACTTGGGGTACAAGTGTCCAACTAATAATACTGCTACTACAACTAATATTAATGATAAGAACAGCAATAATAATAATACAAATGATAATAATAATGATAATAATAATAATAATAATAATAAGAAGAAGAAGAAGAAGAAGAAGAAGAAGAAGAAGAAGGAGAAGGAGAAGAAGAAGAAGGAAATATCTATGATGATTGATTTGTCTATAACTGTATGTGGGTTTTAATGTATATTTTCTCAACGGAACGGTACCAACACTTGACAGCTATTTAATTTTTTTTCTATTTGTAAGTTTATCTTCTGAGTTCATTTCTTTTCTTAAATTAAGGCATGAGTAACACGGAGTTTCAGTATTCGTACATGTGTGCTTTTGTTTTATTTGTTTTCATTTTACTGTGGGTGAGAGTCTATCTTTGAAGTCCCAGTAATGTGTTGATACTGATGTATTGTTTTTGCTTTTTCCGTTTGATGATGTATGGTTGGTTGATCTTATTTTAAAAGGTGGTCATGATGTCCCTATATTATATTTCGTTTATGAACGTTTCTGTAGTGTTGATATTTCAACTTGATATACAATATTCAATTTGTGACGTTATTCTTGCTAAGTGCACCTGTTGCTATTGGTTCAATTTGTACTAATTCAAATTATATTTTCTCTACTAGTATTATTCCCTGCTACTCCATTGTTATGCTTCTTTCATGAGTTTTAGAAAACTGTTTAAACAGCTATAGCTAACATTCAGTTTGTCCCTGATAAATATTTCACGCAGTGGGTTGCTCGAGGGGAAGTGTTTTTTCTATCAATTTGAGGAATATTTTCTCTGTATTGATTTTGACCAGTAGATTGAATGGTGGTATGTACGTGAAGATCTCTCCACCTCTACTTTCTTGTTGTTTTGTTTTATTCTATTAGTTTTCACTTTTTCATCACATTCAAGACCAATCTCAGTATAATTACAATCTTTTATTGATATAGTATATTCTAGCTATCATTAATGATTTTTTTCTGTTTGAGGAATAGTATTTCAGCTTAGTCTCTATTGATTAAGGGATCTTTTTATGATCGTATTTAGATGATACGATTTTGTGTTAACATACGTAACTCCAAATCTTTCTTCTATGCGTGGTTTGTGGGTGCTATCATGTAGTTTACAAGTAACATTTAAAAATGTGAAAACTTTATGTTGGCCTTAAATTTAAGTTTAAAGTTAATTTTTCTTCCACTTCCTTTATTTATTTTATAAACCTTTTTTTCATTTTTGTGCGTTGCTATTTTCGACTATTAGCAAATTATCGTCTCGGTAGAGTCAAATATTTTACAATTCAATTTCTTAGTTAGGTTGTATCAAATGTACGAATCGATCAAGTTCGACATCTTGGCTGAATCCAGACTTCCCATCGAAACAGGAAAACCGTCGACATCATTTTTAGTCCACTGTACTTGCTCATTGAACAATACTGCCCGTCTACAGTGATTACTTCTAATTCACTTCTGTTGATGTTATTATAGGTCTAAGCTAATTCCATGGTTTCTCCGGAGATTACTTAGGATATTTAAGGGTAGAAGTCCATTATATCGAACTGTACAAATGCACTGGTGTTTATCCGCTTGATGTTACTCAGCCAAGTAATGCTGTCCTTCGTGTTTACCCATTGGTTCCCTAGGAGTTGTTTGGTGTTTTACTTTATGATTTTTAGTATATTCTTAGGGATATTTCCTATCTTGGATTTAGTGGGGTTGATTAAACTGGTAGTAAGGTTTATTTAAAAAGTCTGTTTTGTGGTTCTTCGGCAGTTTGTATGCACCTTTTTCTATCTTTTTTCTACTCAATTGCTGGTTTTTTAATTTTCAGTGATGCCTTTTCTTTCCTCATTCGTAGTTGCATCGTTGTCATTCCTCTTGATGTTAAATTTTTTTTTGTCGTTTTGGGTGATGTTATTAAAAGTTCGTCGTATGTTTGGCAGTTCATCTCTTAGGCGTTATTAGTTTTGTCTCCTTTCGCGATTGTGTTATTAGATTTGTTAATTTGTTCTATTTCCTTTAATAATTTTGTTTGGTATATGCTGATTTTTTTGTTGTTTTTTTCCAAGTCTAATATTGGTTATAGTTTTTACAAGGCTCTGCGAGAAGTTGTCCAGTAATTCACTTAGTGATTGGTCTTTTTGTGTTCCAAAGCCGAAATCAGATATTTTTCTTCCGTTTCCGTGTTTGTTTGTTTTTTGGTATAGAAAAAGCCTTCCACCACACACGTCCGATTAAATAAACCTTTTTTTTTCTATCAGTAACTCTATTACAAAGTGATGTTTTTAATGATAAGGATGTCCTTGAAGGACTGTTCAATGTTCAATTCTCTATTTGTGATATTTGTATGAATGAAAAGTAAGAGTGCTCCCCTAGTTGTTATGGCTAAAAGTGCTATTCCAAATTACCGATCAGTGATTGTGTATATATATATATATATATATATATATATATAATTATCAGCAGGAGCAACTGGACAAATGCTTTTCCAATCACCTTCCGTTACGACTGTGACTTGTTTATATCACTGGTTAGTATTCTAGATCATCAACAGCTAAAAAAATAATAATAATGCAATACCATTGTCATAAGTTTATTGAAGATTCTCCCTCTATGCTTTCTCAAAAGTTCTCTCTGTCTGTTTTCCAAAAGCTGCCTACAAGGCTCGGTTTAAGTTTTGGTGATATTATATCCCTTCGTCTCGCTCGTTTTCCGATTTTTAATTTGTTAAAATCTTCATGAAGTTCATTAGTGCAGTGCCATGTTTGTATATATTATCGATTCATCAGTCTTTTAACGTCCGTCGTTGGACATAGATCTTCCCCAGGATTCGCCACACTTTGCAGAGCCAGTATTTTCTAAATTTGTCTAGTTCATCTCCCCATCTTGTATTCTTTTGGCCTCGGTTTCTTCTGTGGTCTCTGGGTATCTATGTTGTGAGTCGTGATGTCTATCAATTGTCTGTCATTCTTTCAATATGACCAGCCCATTGCCGTTTAAGTTCTCTAATAGATTCCATGATGTCTCTGTCTGACTCCTGTTTTCTCCTTGATATACTGTGCTGTCTTGTGATGTTTCCATGTAAGTTTGAGCATGATTCTCTCATGTGTGCGTTGCATGCTTCTCAATTCGTGAGTCTGTCGATTACTTATATATAATTCACATTGATAGATTGTTCACTCATTGAGTTAAAACTGTCTTGTGATCTTTTGAAGCAAACGCCCTTCCATAGTTAACATCAGCTAAACAAAGTACTGTGTTGTATATGTGTGCATATTTACTATAAGGCTGTAATTTTCTTATTATCGTTTATCAATTGTTTTTTGTTTTTTTCCCTTTCCAGGACTACTACCCCAGCTTTGCAGTTATTTTTAGAACCCTTTTCAACTCGTCATTTCTCTAACCATTTTCAGAAAGGAACTTTGGCCTGAAGGAAGGTAAAGTAAGTTCAATCTCGATGGAATCAATCGCCCTTGGGTAGCATCTCTCCATTGCACTAAAAAGGGGAGAGATGGTATCGCCATGAGGCCTTCGCAACACACACTTCAGGAACAGCGTAATTTTACTTTTTGTCTACTCGTACACATTTTTTCCTCCTCATTGAACACAGCCTTGTGTCAACTTTATGTATGTGGGGAGGCAAATAGATCCAATATTGAACGAGACAATCTCGTTTTGAAATTAATTCGCTATCAGTTCGCTTGCTCTATTGCTATGACTCCTAGAATTGCTGTATTTTGTTCTATGCCATATCAGGGGTTATCATCATTATCATCATCATCATCATCATCATCATCATCATCATCATCATCATCATCATCAGTCTTTTAACGACCATCGTTGAACATAGACCTTCCCCAAGATTTGCCGCACTTCTCTATCATGGGTGTTGTGGAACCAGTACTTTCTGAATTTGTCTAACTCATCTCGCCATCTAATATTCCGCCAGCCTCGGTTGCGCATGTGATCTCGGGGGATCCATGTCGTGAGTTGTGATGTCCATCAGTTGTCTGCCATTCTTGCAACATGGCCAGCCCACCGCCATTTGAGATTTTTAATGGATTCTATGATGTCCCTGTCTCTTCTTTTTTTCGGATGTACTGGTCTGTCTTGTTCTTTGGCAGAGCTAGCTCAACCTTCAAAAATAAGGAGATCCAATTAATCCTAAAGAGAAGGGTGTATAACCAATGCATCCTCCCAATAGTCACTTATGGAGCCGAGACATGGAACCTAACCAAGAGACAGACCCGTAAATTGAGAACCATGCAACGTGCACATGAAAGAATTATGCTTGGCCTCACATGGAGAGATCAGGGGTTATAATAATCCTTAAAGGAAATATTTAAGATTATGCGTGGTAAAGAATAAGCATATCCAAATGCAATCTCACTCAAAGGGAGTACAAGGGACTGAAAGGCCATGCATATACAGTGGAAGTGAATAGATGGATATCGAGTATCAGAAAATTATTTTTCAGCAACAGAGTGATTGGATTATGGAATAGATATACGAAGTACATTGTGCTTTCAACAAAAATAAATAAGTTTTAAAGGATCATGATGTTTATTACACCACCACTAATGCAAATATCCAAGGGCTTGGATATTGTGTAAATATGATTATTGTATTATTTTCTTTTGCAATAAATATTGGATGTTACATATTCTGGTCGTGACGCTCTGCTTTTCTTTTTTTAGAAATGTGCATCTATGATAAGATAACTTATGGTGGATTTCTACATTGAATTCAGTTACGGCGTATTTTCTACAGTAAAATTATTTTCATCGCTTTTTTTTATCAGCATCAACTGCAAAGCAATCGCAATTAGTAATATAAAAAAGTAATTTCGATATTAGTCCTCACCTCGATTCCTGACCACTCACTATCACCTTTCGTCATCTGACGTGTTTCTGTTGAAAACTTATTAGCAATCTATTTGCGTTATACATATAGTAGTCCTACTCGGTTAGCAATACTTGCTTCCTGACCGCTGACAATCCTTTGTCCTTACTTTCAATAAACAGCCTACAGATACGATGCCGAAAGTTGCTGAAACAAATCCATGTTAGAAAAAAAAATCCGGTACTTCATTACGGCATTTTTCTCATATTGATGAACATATTCAGTTTCACCCTGTAGATGAGTACTTGTGTAGCTTTGGGATCAGCTTTTTGGCTTTGTGTCGTTCAAAACCAAACTAAATACTTACCTTTGAGTAAAAGACTCAACAGGGGAGATAAATCTAGAGCAAGTTAGTCTTAAATACATTTGCTACTATAGTCTGGTAAGTGATCTCCTTGGCAATTGATTGTAATTATCAAATCAGCAGTAAAATATTATTGAAACGTATGTCTGACATAAAAATGGTGAGATTTGGCCTGTTTTGAGTCTGGAATAGTTACTTTGTTCCTAAAATATATAGTGTTCAATGATTTCCATGGCAATCATTTGTGAATAAAAAATAGAATGCAAAAATCTTTTGAGATGTGCGGTCCACAATATAAATTTAACAAGATATAACCTGCCTTGTGACAAGACCTCTTGATAATTGATAGGAAACATCGAATCAATTCTAAAAAAAAAAAGACTAAAACGTACGTCTGACATGAATAAAAAGGTCTTGAGGGTCTTATCACTTGGTGTCAGACTTATATCGATACACTATTTTTCGGAGTCACTTTCTACCCTTAGAAACGAGCGATTATTTCACCTACGACAGAATAGATCAAAGCGAGCTAATCGGAACCATTATCACGGCATTTTGATCTTTGATATAGCATCTTATTTCGCCGCTGCCCGTTTCTTGATCTACGATCTCTCGGGATTCGTTGAGCAGTTTACCTTGACAGTAACGGCTGTTAGCTATCTTTTGTATTCGTGCGAGGATTTTGGTCGAAAAGAGAAACAGACTAACGGATAAATCTGCTCAGGGACATGGCATTTCTTTTTCTCTTTTTATGTATTACGTTAGAGCAGTTTCTAATCGCCGAAGGGAACCCACAACTTAACAAGTCTTATGGTGTTTGGTGTGTTTGGATAATCTTTATTTCGGTAAACCAGTAACGAATTTACCAGTGTACATATATAAAGGAGTCGCAAAAAGTCTATCACTGAACAAAAGCTTTCCTGATCACCTTCTATGACGAGCATAACTTATTTCTATCACTGAATATGTTTAGAAGAATAGTTTATATTGATGCATAACCAGAGTCATAAATGTATTAAACATTCTCCGTCTATGTTTTCCCAATCTGTTTTGCAAATGTTGCATTTAAAGCTCACTTTTAAGAATTTAGGTGATATCTTAGCCCATTATCTTTCTCATTTTTCAACTTTCTCATTTTTCAACTTTCATCATTTTTTTGATTATTGAGTCTATTTATGGCAGTGTCATCTTTGAATACATACCCAACCATTCTTTTAAATAGTATAGTGTTTGGCCATAGTAATTTTACCTTTGTAAATAGCCATTGATCTGATTAAGCTCAGCTTTGTAAACATCCGTGTAATCAGATGAGCAAGTCATACACTCCAATAAAAATCAGATTTTATTAACAAAACAGCCGGCTGAATTAACAAAACGCTTCATTTCATGGTAACAGTTCCATTTATAGCGAAGAAGGAAAGACAATTTGCAAAATTTTGATTTCTAGTCACCATAATATGTTTTTTAATGTCTTTTTTTTTCAAATTATCTCTATATTTTCTGATATTCTTGAAATGGCGGGGAACATTTTCCTGTACAGGAACAGTCGAAGACAGCTCAATCTGAGGATCTCTAAAGGATGCGTGGGGATCGATTTTATAAATGAGAATGGCACAAGTCGTAGCCAGCGTAAGGATATTTTTATAAGTTTGATGTATACAAAATTTGAACGTATATTTTTCTTGTTTCTGCATCGGAGAACGTATGTTTGGAACCATAGAGTGTAACAGTTGTCCAAGTTTGATAACACTTTTGATATTCTTTGTCCGTCGTATTTAACAGGGCATGTATAAATGAAGGATTGCTACCCAAGTATATATATATACATATATATATATATATGTGTGTGTGTGTGTGTGTGTGCTTGTGTATGCATATATATATATATATATATATCGCCATTATCACCCGCAGCAGCCACTAAAAGTCTGTCACTGTACAAAAGCTTTTTCCCATCACCTTCCATGACGAGTGTAAATTATTTATATCACTGAACGTGTTTCGTAGATTGTCCAGTTTTTTTTCTTCAATATTAATGCAATCCCAGTGTCATAAATCTATCAAACATTTTCCCTTTATGTTTTCCAGAAGATGCATTCAACGCCCCCTTTAATGACTGTTGGTGATATTATTCTATTGCCGTTTTTGTATATATCGTCGAATATTTTTATATGATTCTCATTTATACCTTGTTTTCTCATTGAGTTGAAAACTGGTGTGTGTTGTATTGAATCAACAGCGCTTTCATAGTATATATAAGCTAAATAAAGTAGTTAGTTGTATTGTAATGTCTCTTTGCTGGCTCAGTGGATGATTTATCATCGAATAAGCACTTCTAAATCTTATCAGTTTGTGCAGTTGGTTTCCATCTGATGTGTTATTCAATTGATGAATAGTAAATGTTAAATCATCAAGCAACTGGGTGGTAATTGCCAATGTCTGTATTGTCCTTTTTACTTGTGTAGACAAGAGTTTGAGTGCACTTTTTTCTCGGATAAGCATTATGTGAATAGTTGCACAAGTCCATAGTTGTTATAGAGCCTCCCAAATCTTCTAAAAAATCTACCACTATCCCATTTTCAAAAGTGATTAATAGAAGGTTATATATATATAAATATATATAATGTGTACTGTAAGGAGTGAGACAGACTCGGGAGTAAACTGTTTAGAGTTAAAGTTTATTAATCCTTAGTTGTAAATTGTCCAGACATGTTTCGGGATTCTTCCCATCTTCAGTGGTGTGTGCTGTGTGAGCATGTGCTAAAAGTTCCCATGTGGAACAAGAGTCCGCAATCAGGAGCTATGCATTGTGGGTAAATTGTGTTATAAGGGCTGCTGGAGGCCTCCTGCTGAGTGAGAGAAAGTCCAGTTCGATATCAAGTTTTTGGTAAAGCAGTAGCAGTTGGTCCTTGGGGGGTGGGCAGAGTGTGTCAGGGTAGGGGAGAGTGATGTGGAGTTGGATTTTTTGGTATGTTAGGGATAGTGTAAATGGAGGGGTGATATAACAAAAATATTTTTGAAATGGGTTTTTAACAAAAACTAAATATATAAAAAATTGAAAAAAAAAAAATCAATGAAAGGAGAGTAACAAAGTCTGACAGAAATGAAAAGAAAAACAAATACAAGAAATCGTGAGTTCTCTTCCGATCATGATACCACTCAAAAATTGAGTTCGTGAAATCAATTTGTTTTGGTAACAATCAATAAAGCGAAAATGAATATATTGAGAGAAATGGATATATATTGCCCACAGAATGATTATAAATAGCAAAATAATACAACGTGGATAAATCTAATATTTATTTTATTTTCGCTTTCAGATTTAGATATGAAATGCTTGTTTTGTGGCCGTAACTTCTAAAATCGCCGTGTTTGTTCATATAATTATTATCCTGTTAGTGTCTGTCGTTGGACATTGACCTTCCCTAAGATTCGCCAGATTTCTCTATCATGGGCATTGGGGTATCAGTACTTTTATCTAGCTTGTCATGCCGCCTTACATTCTATCAGCCACAATTTCGCATATGATCTCTTGTGAGTCATAATGTCCAGTGATTGTCTGACATTCTTGCAACATATACCTTAAATGATCGAGTGGGGTTGTTTTCCATTCGATTTTTCTAACAGTTTCTATGATATCCCTAACTCCTGTCTTTTCTCTGATATACCGTGCTGTCTTATGATCTCTCAAAGTGAGGTTATGCATGATTCTTTCATATGAACGTTGCATGGTTCTCAGTTTGAGCGTCAATCTTTTGATTATGTTCAATTTTCAGCTCTCTAGGTGACTAGCGGTTGGATACATTGATTTTATATCTTTTTTTAGGACTAGTGGGATTTTTTTCGTTCCTAAAAGTCAAGCTTGCTCTACCGAGAACTTGCCATTCTAGTGTGATCCTTTGCTTTATTTCTTCTTCTTTCAATGATTTCATGGACATTCTCTGTCCTTGTTAACATGTAGTGGTCTACTTTCTCCAGTTCTGCGTTTGCGATTTCGGTTGTTGTGTCTTTGTCCTCAACATGTGTGTCGTAAATGACATTAGTTTTTTAATGAAGCTCATGTGGAAGCGAACTGCCTTGCTTGCTTCATATAGTTCGTCTAACATTATTTGGAGATCGTGATGTTTATTTGCAGAGAGGACAATATCATCAAACCTAACGTTACCTAAGTTTTTGCTGTCTATTCTGATTCCTCTGCGTTCCCAGTGTTAGTTTCAGAAGATCATCTCGTCAGGCTGTGAAAAGTTTATGTGAGCTGCTATCACTTTGTCTCACTCTTTTTTTTTTTTTGTTGAAAGTCCCTTCGTAGCCAAATGAAGGAACTGCTGTGTCTGTAGTTACGTTGTAGTATTCTGACATATACAAGGTTTACACCTTACATTAGTGTGTCAATGACTGGGGATTTCAACTGAATCAAAGACTTTTTCAAAAGTCAACAAATGCTACAGCAAGTGGCATTCTATCTTCTGCTACTTTTTCATTTGGTTGATTCATTCAATGGAGATGGGGAATGGTTTAATACCTTTTTCTGTAACCGGCTTGTTTCCGTGGTTGGTTTTCGTTTATCCTTTTGTTGATTTGGTTGGTGATTACTTTAGTGGAGAAGAGGTTTCTGTCCCTCTCCGTTGTCAGGTTTCCATTTGCCTCGAGTACACTAGTTATTTGCTTTATTACTATACTGAGAGATTTTTCAATACTTTTGAGTCTCCTACCTACTTCGAGAATGTTTCCAGTGACTGCTCTCATGATTCTACCTTTGTCTTCCTTATGTTTCTTTGGATGGTTTTGCTCAGCTCTGTTGCCTCTATTTCTTATTGTTTTTTGCTAGTGGTTTAAAGTTTACTCATTTTTCTATTAGAATTCTGGGTTTTTTTTTCTGAGAGTTTGCACATGTTTTTGGAGCTCTTTGGCTTAAACATACCGTTGACTTTCAATTACGGAGGTTTTTATGCTGTCGTTGAGCTAGTTGATGTTATTTCTTTAGTTCGGTGAGGAGTTCATATCTGTTTTTCAGTCCTTGCTTAAATGATCGAGTGGTTTTTTTTCGAGCAGTAAGTGGTTGCAGTTTGGCATTGAATATCTTCCTACGTTTCATCTTGGTGTTAATTTGAATTTCACATCTCATAATTCCGTGATAATTCTCTTACACTGACTTGATTTTTTTTATCAGGATATCTTTAACAGTGTCGCTCTTGTGGGCTAGGATGCAGTCTATTTCATTCTTGGTTTCATGATCGTGGCTCCTTCAAGTCCAGTTTCTAAAGGCTTTCTATTTAAAGAAAGTGTCCATGATTTTATGTTTTCAAAAGATTATGTGTGGTATAGCATTGGTGGATCCTAATGTATTCCAGATAAAAGTGAATATAACTGAGTGAGACGCCATGCATATAAAGTGGAAGTGAACGAAGTTCAATTGAACACCAGAAAAATCTTTTTTTATTAATAGAGTTATGAAATCGATAACCAGAATATGTACTGCTATCAACGAATGTAAATCAGTTTAGAACGAATTATGATGTTTATTACACAAACCGTTAATGCAAATGTCTACGACTGAGATATTGAGTCAAATGGATTATTTGATGTGTGCTTTTATACAGAAATTGTATTCTTTTCTTTCACAGCAAAAATAATCGTTATATATTCTAGTTGCAACGCCTCCTTCGTCTTGATCAGCAACGCACATCTATAATAAAATTATTTGCACTGAATTTTTGTATTAAACCAAGTTATGATGTATTTCCAACACTAAAATTATATGAATTGCTCTCTGTATACTGATACCGTTAGCAAAGCATTTACAATTAACGATATAAAAGAACGATTTCGATATTAATGCTTAACTTAATTCCTGACCCCTGACAATGCCCTTTCTCAATCTAACGTATTTCTATCGAAAACTTGTTAATAAAGTATCTGTGTTATACATTGTTATACATATAATAGCTATACTCGGTCAGTGATACTTGCTTCCTGACCAGTGACGATCCTTTGTTCTTACTTCCAATAAACAGCCTACAGATGTGATGCCGAAAGTTGCTGAAACAAATATTTGGTTAACAAAGGAAGAAAATTCGATGCGTAATCACAATATTTCTTTCATATTGCCAAACATATTCGAGTAGCCGTGGAATCAGTGTGGCGGCCTTCTTTCATATTAAACCAAACCAAGTACTTAACTTTCAGCAGAAGATTCCTTACAGTGCAGAAATCTAGAGCAAGTTAGTCTTGAATACAATTACTATCGTAGTCTGGTCGGCGCTATGTGATCTCCTTGACATATGAGTTGAGTTCGATTCTCATTGAGAGTATTATATTTATCGCTTAGTTTTAGACTGATATCGGCAACCTATCTATCTGAGTTATGTTCAACCTCAAAGAGAAACGTACGAATATTTTACTCACTGTTGCCAGAGAATTTATCAAGGCGACCTAATCGAATCCCTTATCAGGGTATTCTAGCATCCTATTTTGCCACTGCCCATTCCGACCCCTTTTCAGAAAGAAGGAAGTATCAACGATGAAAGGAGATTTCCTTCCTTCCACTACGAACATTCGTGATTCATTGAGAACGTCCCTTTACGGTAACAGCTGTCGGCTATCTTTTATGTTTGTGCATGGATATTGGTTGAAAAGCGAAACAAACTGATGGATAAATCTATTCAGGAAACTTGACACATGATTTCTATAGGTTTTCCGTTAGAATACTTTCCCCTTGTGGTCAATCAACTGGCGACTTGCGACTTCGCCCAAAGAAACCTTCAATTCCACCGGTATTATATCTCAGTGTACGACCTGTGGTAGAAACTGCAAAAGAATTGCTTAAATGGTTTTAAACATCTGGCTTCTCAAAAGCAAAGGTCAGCTCGACTATGCAGCCTTAAATATCAGCCATCAACACCTTCATTCGTCAAAATATTTAAAAGAAAAAGGTAGAATCAATTTTTTGCTTCCCCATAAAGCCTATAAAAAATATTGAATATTCTAAAATAGTAAAGTGTTTGGTCCAAGTTAGTTTAGTTTAGTTTAGTTTATAGCAATTGGTCATCCTAATTTTAGCTTTGTAAATACCTACGTAATCAGTTATGCAATCCATACACTTTGATGTGAATCAGGTTTTACTCACAATACAATTCAAGAAGCTTGCGAGACACTTAATTGTATAGCCACAGCTATTTGAGTTTTTTCATGGATTTTTAGATATCCCGGACTCTAATTTTTTTTCTCTCTAAGATACTGGGCAGTCCTCTTATTCCTCTAAGTGATGTTGAGCATCTATTCAATCACTGTCCCACCACAGCAATATTTGACACAAGGTCGGGCTTAACGTGGGAAGAAATAGGAGCAACCCTTCCAAAAATGGCTCCAGCCGACGCAGCCACCGTTGAAAAGCTCATCGTAATGGCTAGACAACGTCCGCCACGAAAGCATCCACCAAGGGACCTGTTCCTTTAAGTGCAATGGAGCAGTGTTGCCCTGGGGAAACAGAGACCCTGCAGCTGGGCCGAGTAATAATGGGAGAGCCCAAGGATGAGCCCAAAGACTCCCCAACGCGCTTAGCAAACGCAGCCTCAGTAAAACATCATTGACTAACGCTTTCACCGGCGCACTCGGTCTTTGATGTCAACCACAACACAATCTCCGGCCCATTCGACGGGCAAGTGTCAGTATCAACTCCTCGGTCTATACCGTAGAACAGATACTACACTTTGATCCCGAAGGGAAGGCCAGCAAAATGTGAGGTTGAGCACCTACTTGATCACTGTCCCACCACAGCAATATTTGACATAAGGTCGGGCTTAACGTGGGAAGAAATAGGAGCAACCCTTCCAAAAATGGCCCCAGCCGACGCGGCTACGGTTGAAAAGCGCATCGTAATGGCTAGACAACGTCCGCCACGAAAGCGTCCACCAGGGAAACTGCTCCTTTAAGTGCAATGGAGCAGTGCTGCCCCGGGGAAACAGAGACCCCGTAGCTGGGTTCAGTAATAATGGGAAAAACGTGAGGGCGAGCATTATTCCTTCCTGTGCACAAAGTATTGTTTGAAGGTCAATGTTTCGATTAGATTTCATGTTTCAGCTCCATACGTGACAACCGACCGGGAAGATTCATTGATTGTATACTTCTCTTTTTAAAACCAATGGGATCATCCTGTTTTTCTGTCGAGCATGCTCTACTGAAACCTTGCCGACGTAGGATGATATTTCACCTGCTTTCTTCATCGTTTCAAGATTTCTCGGAAATCCGTTGTCTGAGGAAGATATTGTGGTTTACTCCCTCCAGTACCACGTTTCTAATTTTGAAAATTCTGGATAAAGACGTCACAGATAGCTAATCATGTGACTCAAAATGAGACCAACAAATCACACGTCACCAAGTGCTAATGTGGATTTGGCAAGTAATGCTTTGCAACATAAGTTTTGGAAACACTGCTTTGCGCAGCAACCTAAAGCAGATATTTACTGAGATTTGATTTATCAGTACAATCATTAATTTCACTATCCGAAAAAAAAAACTATATATTCTACGGCTCGCTTCTGATGATCAAATTCACTGAACGTTTGGGTTGTACATAATTCTGTATTAAGATTTGGTGAGGTACCCAGTAATGTATTCAAAAGAAAAGGAAAAGTTGGAGGAAAATTGAATTTTTTTCACAGAGTTGACAATAATTAAAATCCAAACACTTGCTTTGTGTCGAATCTTGAAGACGAATTCTCAAAACATTAATGAATCGTAGGTTTTTGGGAACACCATGTTTTGATTGCCATGAGAAGGTGTACGTTTCAGTCGATCTTAGATAGCCCGAAAGGAAGAATATACAACCAATGCATTCTCCCGATAGTCACTTATTGAGCTGAAACATGGAACATAACCAAGAGACCGACCTGCAAACTGAGAAGCATATAATGTGCACATGAGAGAACATTACATGGAGAGATCACAAAACAGCACTGGATATCTGGGAGAAAATGGGAGTCCGAGACATCATAGAATTAAAAAAAAAATTAAATTGCAATGGGCAGGTCATGTTGCCAGAATGGCAGACAACCAATGGACATCACGACTCACAAAATGGATTCCCAGAGATCACATAAGAAACCGAGGCCAGCAGAATATGAAATGGAGAGGTGAACGAGACAAATTCAGAAAACGATTGCTCCACGACGCCCACGATAGAGAATTGTGGCGAATCCTAGGGAAAATCTATGTCTAACGACGGACGATAGAAAATTGATTATGATGATTTTTGCTGCAGATATATATGAGATGTATTATTTCGACTTTTTTTTAACAAATAGATAATTTAGCGTAGTTGTAGCATTCACAAGTTGAATAACTTTTCACTTGATTTTTGAAGGCGCCTCCAGCTGGTGGAGGTCCCTGGGCTGTAGTTCTTAAAGTTGATGACTTAGTCTGGCACTGTTTGCACCACAGAACTTAACAAAAGAAAACAGGACAAATCAATATTTTTTTTTCATTTCTGTTTTATTATTGAAGAATAGCTACAAATTCATGATTATAATGTTTTAGGCTTTGTTTCATCTACAGTGATAACACTCTATATTTTGAAATAGAGCATGAATAAATACGTACATATTTACAATTATAATTGTCATTGCGATCGACGAACAACTTTTTTTTCTGTTTTTCTCCTGTCTTTATATATCATAGGGGTTTGCTTTTCATGGTGTGTTTTTCTCCTAGTTCATTCATTTTTCCAGCGACCCTTACTTTATACACAGGGAAAAGAAGTAAACAAGTGAAAACACACCCTGGGAAGTAAAACATCAGAGATATATAAAAAGAAAAACCTGTGTGATAACTACGTGAAAATGATCAGATTGTAAATAGCTATTAGAGAAACTTTTCATATAAATTAGAAACTTTCAAAGAGTGGATTATTTCTTCCATTTCTGTTTGTTTTTGAGACCATTTCCAAAAGGTTAGAAATGTGTTATATTACGCAATACGTGTTTTGATTGGATGTTTGCGAAAAGGTAAAGGAGGAAGAAGATATACAGAGGGAATGAATATTATCATTATGGGAGTGAGTGTGTATTTGTGCTTACGTTAAAGACGCCCTTTTTAGACCAACACCAAACAGAGACAGAGACAGAGAGACAGAGACAGAGAGACAGAGACACAGACAGAGACACAGAAAGAGAGAGAGATAGAGATAGATAGATAGATAGATAGATAGAGAGAAAGAGAGGGAGAAAAAGAGTCGATAAGGTTCATTGCTGCGGTGATCGATAATTCTTTTTCGAGATAAATATCGAGTCGTTGTTGCTGGGGGTTCTTGTGTTTCTCGGGAGGGGGTGTGCCACCGATAGGATCTGATGAAAATGCATTAAGTGGACAATGTTTTATTGTCAACTCGTAGTAGTAATGATAATGGCTTTGTTTTTCATCAAAATATGTGAGATGCTATATAAATGCACTATTGAAAGTCATGCAAATTGTTTCTTGATATGAATTTGATCTGATGTTTCGTTAACAAATTAACTGAAGCAATTAAATTGTAAACTCATTTAATTGCATTTATTTACCAACGCCAGGTATTTCCACTTATATATATATATATATATATATATATATATATATAGATAGATAGATAGATAGATAGATAGATAGATAGATATAGATATAGATATATGTATATAGATATAATGAACTAAAGATTCCTTACTCCATTATATGTTATATGTTAAGTCATACTCTAAATCAACTTGATGTTTAATGTCGACTGTATCGAGCACTTTATGAAATAAACCCATTGCACATCAGATCATATTATTCTGCATTTCTGATATGTATTATATATATATATATACACACACAAATATATACATATATATATATATCATTGTGTCAGATGTATTACATCTCTTCAGTGTGGCTATAGACTTCATCCCATCCAGTACTGCGAGACAGAATTGAAACCCTACCTCTGGACTATGGAACTGGGTGAATTTAAGCGATATATTCATTTTACGCAGTAACTCCTCATCTACCTATTTCTATGGAAGAGCATTGCAGAGGATTACAATGGATAAGTTACCTCACTTAGAGAGTGCTCAACCCCGAATAGAGGAGCATTAATTAATGTGTCATCCACAGATAGTTGTTTCGATGTATTACATCTCTTCAGTGTGGCTATAGACTTTATCCAATCCAGTACCATGAGGCATTACTCTCTTAGTGAGGTATCCCGTTCATTGTAAGCTTATTCAACGCTCTCCCAACATGGAATGGAGCACTCCGGATGAGGGATATATGTGATAAATAAATATATTGCTTAGAATTTTACCTTACCGACCGTCCAGTTCCGTACAGTTGAAGGAGATACTAGCTTCCTGGTCAGAAGCTAAGGTTTCAATCCTGCCTCGTGGTACTAGATGGCATAATGGATTGTCTATAGCCATACTGAAGAGTTGTAAGACAACAAAACAGCTGTCTGCGGATGACCCAATAGTGTATATATATATATATATATATATATATATATATATATATATATTGATGCATATATAATTGCAAGTTGTTTTGACACACAGTCGAACGTCGGTTATCCGGACTAGACGTTGTATTTTCTTTGTATAAATGACTATTTAGATAATCGATGTGATTTTAAGAAAGAAAGCCATACTAAACACGATCCCGTGAAAATAAAAATCAAAGGGTTTCATTTAATTCAATCGATGGAATAAGTACAAAGAGGATAGTACTTAAGATTCAGAATATTATATTTACCGGATATAAACACATTATGTGTCTGGGAATTCAGTGAAACAGTTCCAAATTACAAACAAGAACCATAAGTTCAACGTTGCGTCCACCAATCGTGGTAGTAGTGACTGGAGGAGGAAATGGGAAGTTGTCTTCCTTTGGGTCAAATAATTTTTATACTCGTACGATATCACGATACAAAAGTATTCCAATAGTATCACTTTCAACAGAAATAGCCACTTTTGGCATTTCTGGAGCTATTTTCCGCTTTCTTTTTAAATACGATGTCAAACTTATACATTCTTTTATTACACTATAGTATTGTCAATGATGTCACAAAGCAAGTGTTTGATGACATCTCCCTTCTTTCTTATTTCTGTTGTTTAACAAAACTGGAACTGACCGACATACCTAAAACTTCATTTACGTATCTGAACTTAACTGAACCCAACGTTTCTGTAGATAAAGTTGATAGCACTGATGATCGATAATTGTTTTGTGAGGAAAATATCCTGCCATTGTTCCCTGGGGTTCTTGTGTTTCCTTGTGTTTACCACCATGCACACAAACATACACTCATATATGTATTTTTTTATTGTACATATATATTGTTTTATATACCAATATGTATGAATCATTGTGTGTGTATATATATATATATATACATATATATATATATGTGTGTGTACATATACACACACATATATATCTATATACATATATATATACATATATATGTATATATATACACACACATATGTATATGTATATATATATATATATATATATATATATATATATATATATATATATACACACATATATATATACACACTGGAGTTCCAGATTTTTCGACCATCGACATCAAAACTCACCAACTTTGGGGAAACAGTCATTCATACAGTGTATCAATGCACAAAGGGATTAACTTGAATTGGACAATCGAAATTGGGTTTTGATACGTAATTTTCAAGTGACCCAAAATTACGGTTCGCAGAATGTAGCGGCCACAGTCTGTACTACACACTGTCCACCCGTATTGTTCAGATTCTACAAACGTTTGTATGCATAAAAAATAAAATAAAAGACAAATTGATTGTTTATGGCTTCCACGATATTGTTAGTCTAACTCCATTAAATAACGTGTAAGTAATTTTTTGTACAATTTCCTGATTGTCCGATTTTTGTGTGAGATTTTTTCCAGGATGATGGATAGACTGAAATATTCAGATAACAAAGGATACTTTACTCAACTGTTGCAACCAGCGACTTTAATTCTAGTCTCAAATCAACAAATGCTAATTCATCTGCAACAATGAGTTACCCTGGGGATGAGACAAAGGGGAGTGATTCCAGTTGGAGGCTGCTTGATTCCGTGTTTTTAACATGAATATTACAAACCGTCAAATAGAACAGTTAACATAGGTTTCTTCGACTTTTAAGTGCATCTGCCTGTCTGGCTGGCTGGTTGGCTGGCTCCTTATCTATATATCTTTATGTTGCGTGAAAGGGCTGCGCAAATGGAAATATAGGGCTGGGAACTTGAACATTTACTTCTTATGTCCAGAGAAGAAGTCTTTTTCAAATTTTACCCCAAGTTAGTCTTTTTTGTTGGGGGTTTGATTCATGATTTAAGTTTATGCTAAATTGGTTCCTTAGTTTGTGTGAGGTAGATTTCACACATGTTCTTCGAAGATTCAAGCTTCTTTTTTAATCACAGCTCAATAAAAGGTTGTTTCATTGATTATCCCTTTTTCAATCTTCCAAAATACAATAGTTTCGATGGAGTGACTAACCAGACCTTCTTTTTAATTAATATCTACCTTTCCTCTCCTTTAAGACAGATTCTGCAATCGCAATCTAAAAGCTATTTGGATGGCCATATTGAGCATCTTTAGATAATTCCCAGTGAATCACCATACCTGACCAGTCACATGTGCCTTTATATTTATTTTGAAATTATATTGCTACGTACACTTACATGATTGTAACATTTGTCAGGTATATTTTGTCCTCTCATAAAGTTCGGTCCGAATACGTTTATAGAAAATACTTCATCGTCACAAAAGAAAACAGATGAATAGTTTACTGTTTTGTGAGTTTTAATAGAACTTAAAATTTGTAGAGAGTAATGTTCTAGAATTTATTGAGATGTGTGAGGCCTTCAAAGTATATTTCAGCAGGATCAGGACAAATTCAGACCAGACTTACAATACAACAGTGATGATATCTTGCTAAACGCCTTGAAGTAGGGTGGGTACGGTTGTGAGGTCATCGAAATTTAATTGCATTTTTTAAAGGTTTCAAAGGTTATGGCTAGGGTTAGGGTTACCTTTTGGATCGTAGGTGCACTTACGTACACTCCTAAATTCAATGCAGGGATGACAAAGTCACATGGGAACCACTGGTTTCCTGCCAAAATACGTTGATGCAAACCCTGCACGTAATATTGAGCTTCATGAAACGACTCGCTACGGCCCTTAATAACGAGTTTGCAGCCTTTGGGTACCTTCAAAATGCTGTCTGAGACAAATTAAGTAATTTACAAATTATCAATGTTGAAGGAGACTATAACCATTTTCTGTACATTTTACATATAATCAATTAAGGAATAATACTTTTTACACCGAAACATCTTTTTCAAAGATGCATAGTTTAAAGCGTCCATATATGTGCAATTGTTACTTATAGAGATGATGGCAGAGTACCCCCGATCATTTGTCCTAACGTCAATGAACTGTATAGTCCAAGTGTAAGACAATGGTTAAGTTAGTTGTCACTTTAATCTGTGATAGAATCGTAAGTCGATAGCAGTTTGTGTGCATGGATTCTTGCATATGTATACTCATTTAAGTGGACCAAGTGTAAGAAAGGATTTGTGATATCATACACATAGATACGATGATTGGCAAAATTGACCGATAGGGCTTATCAAGAAAGAAGAGAAAAAGTACGTATTTCAATTAGTTTGAAGCGGTACCCTGTGATTATAGAGTTTCGTATGTCTTCTGGAGTCCTCGGACATAGATTCGATAAAAAATTTGATCTGATGTCTAAATTAGACCAATTGAAATTAGGGATGTGGCTGGTCGATTTGAAAGTGTCAAGATGCCGGAAATTGGAAAAAGGGATTTCGTAGAGGCCAGTTGCTCCCTATGAGACAGCCTGTGTGTGCTGGCTTAGCTTTCACTCAAAAATGCTTTCGTTATTCAGCCGTGACTAAGGGGAAGAGAAAGACAGAGAATAAGACAATATCGATAGAAAAAATAAATGTATTTAAAGTCACCTATGAATTTACAAGAGGGCACAGTATGACCATTAAATACAACGGGATTCTTCATTTACCTAAAAACGATGTGTTTGATGGACTTTTTAAAAGAATCTGCGCATACAAGTTGACGGTTCTTTCCTACAGCAACAGTTCTGTCCACAGCCTCTCCTGCAGAGAATTGCACGGTGGAAGACGTTTTTTCCTTTCTTTAAGATGTGCATCTGGATTTTTCCATGAGTTCCATTCGTCTTGTTCGGAGTTTTTTTCTCTTGAGTTTTCCGATTCAAACAGTTTCGGATATCAGGTTGCAACTTGCTTGTCTCTGTAAGCCTCACAATGAACTTTTGTAAATCGAATCTGCTCCTATGTACGTATGAAACGCAGAAGGAGCATCGCATTTTGGTTCTGTAATTGAAACAGGTGATAACGCTGCATTGGAAGAGTTGGCCTAAAAAGTGTAAACCCCGGAAATTAATGTAGATGAGCTAGTTTTTTTTTCTTTCAGATTATTTCCCTGGTATACTGAAGAATAAAATATTAAAGGTTGTAAGGTTTCATTTTTGTTATCTCCCAATATAGCCGCGAAATACCTTAAAATTTCCATTATTTGTTCAGCATTTTTTTAGAAAAGGTTTCTCATGTGTTTTCAGTAGCATTATAAGTATTTGGTAACGTATCAAGAGTTTACCACAATCCAAGTAAGACTTATAGTCATCCAGTATGCAATTTGAAGAACAATATATAAAAGAAGTAATAATCTTACGATTCTTCGTCTACAATCTTTCTAAATAGTAGTAGTTTGTGTTAAATCAGTTGAAGAACAGTTCACTATTAAATGGAGGATATGCATACTCACTTTACTCTAAAACAAAAAGATACACGTATTTTAATTGTTGGTTCATGTTGCCCCAAATAACCGGAACAAACACCTAATTTGACCCGGTTTTTGACGTGTTTCATTTAGCTTGAATAAATGTAGGTATTATAAATTTGAAACGCTGAATACAGTTCTGCTTGCTCGCCCGTCACACATATTGTATAAGCTAAAGTACTCGTCAACTCTGGGTTAAATATCTATGAAGTTAGAAAAAAAGCACTATGGCTATCAACCTCGTAAACTTTATCATAACATCACTGCATAGAATTTTGTACTTAACTTTCTAATCGTCATCAAATTTTTCTCAATAATTCAAAAATGTTTTTTTTCTACTTTTAAACTTCCCCAAGGTCCATTGATTATGAATGCCAAATTTGATATTTAGCTACATCCATGTTTGAACGGTTGGATGTTAGTGGTAACCAGACATAACATCCATGGTAAAAAATCATAAAAATCCTAAACCCCTTACTTTAAAATTATATATATATATGTTTATATATATATGTATATATATATTTACCATTTTAAAGTAGATATAAGTATATGTGTATATATATATATATACATATATATATACACACACACACATATATATATATATACATATATATATATACACACATATGTATATATAGACACATATATATATACACATATATATATACACACACACACACATATATATATATATATATATATATATATATATATATATATATATATATATATATTTTATAAATAAAATTATAAATCATATAAAAACTAATTTGAGATGATCCCCCTCATTACAAAGTTGATGTGTAACTCACCTTGAACAAACATAGATAGATTAAGCAATTGAAAAAATAACGTTGCTGCAGGAATTGAAATTACCACCGATAGGGTAGCTGCTTTAACTTGGCGATACTCTTACCATTGAGCTGAACAGCTGCCGGTTATGCAAAGGTTTATACAACTGCCTTCAAACCAAACAAACTATTGATACATTAACCGCTTAGTTACGGGAGATAATCTCAAATGTTTCTATGTAATACAACGTAATTAGTAAAGATTTTGTCGGATCATATACATCCATTTTTTTACATACTATGATACTATGCATGAATTATTTTTACTAGCTCAGATTCTCTGGTGTTTACCATAAAACAGTTTGGGGATTTCAAAAATGAGACAGTTACATTAACAGGGCACCACAGCAGTGTTGATCAAACACCACCTCCCTCCCAGCAATGGTTTTTAGAAATAGCTTATGCCATATATGTACTATATTTCATTATGTAGGGTTTTATCATAATGTATTATATATAGAAATTGTTTTATATTGCACATCAAATATTTTTTGAAACAGTGCCTACTTACATAAGTTACCCCTAAAACGTATTTACAGATGAAGGATCAGTTAGTTTAAAAACAGACGTGACTCGTTGTTTGAATCACTTCTATTGAGAGTTGATCCATGTAAATATCAAATTGATTGCGTAGGATTTAATTTCAGACTATACACACACACACACACACACACACACACATATATATATATATATATATATATATATATATATATATATATATATATATATATATATGTATATAATGCTCTTCCATAGGAATAGAATACTCTGATAGATAGGGAATTTCTGCATAAATAAATATACCGTCAAGATCCATAGCTCAGAGGTAGGATATTGGTCTCCAGGTCTGAAACAAAGGTTTCAATCCTACCTCGTGGTACTTGAGGGGATAATGGAAAGTCTATAGCCACACTGAAGATATGTAATACATCGAAACAGCTGTCTACAGATGACACAATAATTAATGCTCCTCTATTCAGGGTTGAGCACTCTGCAAGTGAGGTAACTCATCCTATGTAAGCTTATGCAATGCTACTTCCATAGTAATGGTGGATGAGGAATTTCTGCGTAAAGAAATATATCGCTCAAGTTCGGCCTTACTGACCGTCCACTTCCGTAGCTCAGAGGTAGGATATCGTACTCGTCAAAAACCAGCCGTCAACGTAATGTTTAGATACGTGTCCTAATAATAACTATATATATTTTCATACATTATTATTGTTTCATTATTTGATATATTTACTGTGGTTAAACATCTAAAACGGGTAACACCTGTTTCTTTTGGTTTTAGTTTGTTTGTTAGAATAATAGAAATATATGCATTATGTACAATATACATTCGGAAAAAAGAAAGCTTCCTCTTAATTTGATACGATATTTTCTGAATGTATAAGATTTCTTCATCGGTGCTGATATATATATATATATATATATATATATATATATATATATATATATATATATATATATGAGTGAAGATATTTTCACTGGTCCATTAAAGGTTGTGCATTGTTTCACCGAAAAAGATCTTCGAATCAACTGTACAATTAATCAAATATACAATCTGTAATAAACAATTGTAAAAAAAAATTCACTCATCTTATAATTGCTCTACTGATAGTATTGGGCCTTTTTTGAATTAGGACTTACTTTATACGTTAATACATATACACACGCTTATTGCATATTTCATTATTGTTCTTTAATATATATATATATATATATATATATATATATATATATATTGAAAGCTTTTCATGAAAAATGACACGTTGAATTCTGAGTGAATGAGATATTTTGCGCCTCTTCCATGAGCGCTGATGAGATCTGTTATCACGTATCACCGGCTGTTTTTATGCTCTGGTGAAACCTGCAGCACGAGAACGCCAGAGTCGTGCTCTCAACAGAAATATCTCCTATATTAATCTTCTAAATTCTGTGCAGAACACTCTGTTATGATTGTCAGCGTTTGTACCTCGCACGAAAGCACAAAGCATTCATGTGTATCGATATAAATCGTTTATGTGACGTATTTGGTGAAAATCTTTTTTCAACAAGAATGTTTTCAAGAGTTCCATTAATCTGACGACGGATTTTGTCACCGTATATGCCACTCTGAGCCATTCCAGTCATGAAGAATGAAATATTTGTGGCCTGGTTCGTGGTTGAGATAATTGTGTGTGACCACAACTCTTTTAGAGTGGGTCTGTCTTCAAGCTAAAATATCAAGAAAAAAAAAGCATATTTAAAATTCAAAGATTCTGAATTACTGATTTTTACGAGATACCCAAGGTAAACTATTCATATCGATGCATAAGAACTGGAAGCCGATAAATATCAGTATAGCCTGCTTAGGGCTGAAATAGTTACTTTTAAAAAAAAATTAGTACCAGCTATTGTTTTTCTGATACAGGGAAAAAGCTACATTTCGAATGATGATTTTTCAGACACCCGCGTTCTCCCCATTAAAAAAATATCTGATACACGCTTTTCTTTCTCTCTTCCGCTATGTTCACCTATTTGGACCTATGTAGTATTCATTTAAGTTTAGTAAATAATATGCAGAATTTTATCGTCAAGTTCGAAGTTAATTCTACCAAGTGGAAGATGTTTGAGTTCGAAGTTCGCAAATGACACAATAGGACGACACTGAACCTAAAGTAATCATTTTTAAAAGCTCACTTGAAAAGATACATAAATTACTGTCAATTATTAGATTGGTGTAAATGTTCAGGGCACCATATTTTATACGAAATTAAGGAGCTGTTGTAATTATTCTGCCGAGTGATTATTATGTGATTTTTATTTTGGTGATTTCTTCTCGAAACTGTCATTGGTAATTAGTGTGAATGGCCTAACGGTTGATAGCACGGAGGAATCAATGATATTTATTTTGACTTCCAATCAAATATTAGAGAAACGAGGAAGAAATACAAGTGAACTTTGATCAGTGCAACTTTTGATGTCGTTCGGTTAAGGTATTACAGTAAGAATCGATGCAAATAAGTATCGCTGGTAAAACTCGTTTGGTAATGATAAGACTTTGAACAGTACGGGTCCGGACGGTACTAAAAATATTGGTAATATATTAACCGCACTAATGAAGGTATACCTGTACATTGGAAATCGTCTGTACACGAAAGCAACTGATTTGGAATAAGTAACATAAGTGTACGAACAACAGACACAGTGAGAATGGAACTGCAAAGGAGAGTAATGGTGGGACCAAAATCAAAAATTGGAGAGAAGAATTTATACACAGGGAAGGCAATTGAACATTGTTAATTATTACAACATGGTAGACAAAGCAACTGGCATAGTTAAATGAAATTTCATTCATATTCTAATGATGTAATAAAATGCTGCATTTAAGGAATAATAGAAAAATAGAAAAAGTAATAAAAACGATAACAAAAAGTAATAAAAAAGTTCGTTTGTGGTCAGCAGAATGCTAAGGTCTTAGCTCACTGCTGTGAAAATCTTTATAATCGACGTATTTTAAATGCAATGCGTGTGTCCACATATCCATGTATCTTGTACTTGGTATAAGCTGTCATTTTTGACGGTGCAGATAAGCTAGTATTGAAATCAAACGTGAATACAATAATTGGAGAGAAAACGTAATGGAATGAGAAAAAAAAAACACGGGGAATATCAGAAATGAAAACTTCTCAGACTGAGCCGCACAAAATCGAGTCATTGATATCAGATATGGTGAATGGTATTAGGCTTCAATTTTAAAACGTAAAGTATTCAATGAATGCATAACACCAGCTAGGACTAGCGGATGCAAAACGTGGAAATTAGCAGAACGAATTGAGAACCAACTTGGAATTGCACCGGGAGCCATGGAAAGAGCAATGCTGGGACTATCCCTAAGAAATAGAAAAAAGATCAAAATGGATCAGAGAGAAGACTAACGAGAACGATATAATGCAAATGATGAGCGAAAAAATGGCGATGGGCCAGAAACTCAGCACAAAGAGATGACAATAGATGGAGTGAAAAGTCTAAGCAATTGGTGCCAATGGGATAGTGAACACAGAAGGAAAAGACCAGACATATGATCGAGGGATAAGGGAATCATGTAAGGAAATGAGAAAGGCCTTTTCCAGCAGCGGACTTATAATGACTACTGCCGCTGTCGATGATGACGATGATCATTGAATGTCTTCGAATCGGGGCAGCGTGATGGTTAGCAACTCATTAACTGGAGTCTTGGAACTGAGTTCAAATTCCATCTGAGTTGATTTGTGCACACTTTAGTAGTAGCAAGCCATTCTCTTTTCCAATTATTTCGTTTCTTTTGGGAGATTGGGATCATATCAGTCTCCTACAGTCCATCATTAGTTATAGACCATACGCAGCATTAACTAAAGTTCTGCATTTAATATCTAGGGATCCATGTCCTGAGTCACGGTGTGCAACCATTGTCTACTATCCTTGCAATATTGCCAGCCCATTGCCATTTGAGTTTCGTAAAGGTTTTTACGATGTCTGGGACTCCAGTCTTTTCACCAATTTACTGTCTTGTTTTGTTGTCTCTTCATGTGATTTTGAACATGGTTTTCTCATGTGCGCGTTCCTTTGTTCTAAGTCTGCGGTCCAGTCTCGGTTAGGTTCCATGTTTCAGCTCCATAGGTGACTATCTGGAGGATATAATCATTATGTACTCTTCTCTAGAAAGCCTGCTATTCTAGAGTGATTCATCGCTTGATCTCTTCTTTTTTCGAGGATTCCTTACAGATTGGTTGTCCTAGATAGATTTGGTCTACATTCTCCAGCATTGCATCTCCGATTTCAATTCTTTGTGCGTTTACTCCCGACATTTTTGTTGTAAATGACTTTTATTTTGCTGAAGTTCATGCGAATTCCACTCTTCTTGCTTTATTCAATCAGTCTTTCTACCATTACTTGGTGGCCGAGGAGGTTCCCTGCAAAAGGGACAATGTCGTCTGCCAATTTGAGGTTTATTTACCGTCTATTCTGAAAATCATCTTGAGGCTGGCTGTAAAGAGTTTTAGGTGAGATGGTATAACTTTGTATAACCGTTTTTGGGAGCTGAAAGGGTTCCGAATTTTAAGTAGCCTGATAAAGAAGCTGCTGTGACGATATATATTGCAATACCCTAATATAAACGAGGTTTTGAATACCACAATCAAATTATCTTGATAATGACCAATGATGGTTGATAGATCTCGAACCATCAATCGTAGAACCTTTTTGAAAACCTCTGCCATCAATAAAATGTTTGCACTTAAGCTTGAAAAAGTTAGCCGGAAATCAAGTTTGTTATTTTATATATATATATATATATATATATATATATATATATATATATATTGTCCGGTCCGAATGAACTTGGGTAATCAAAATGTATCAAACTTATGCAGCTTCTCCAAACAATACACTAAATCCAGGGTGAGTGTTAAATAGGAAAGTGGTCCTGTCAGTTCAAATATTCTTCTCTGAATCGTCTGTCTGCATCCTGAATATTCTCTTTTCCCAAATGTCAAAATACTTTTTCTGTCTCGACAAAACTGCACCTCTTTGCATTGACAGATAACATGAGTTTTTCTCACACAATAGTCTAGATCAAATCCAGTCTTTTTGTATATATGAAAGGAGAACTGGGTGTATTATCTGTCAAGCTCCAATCCAATTCTGAGAGGCTTCAGTCAACTCTGTTTCCCCTCTGTAGAAACAACGAACAACAAAGGCCAGTTCTGATTTATTTTCAGACGGAAGATTCTAAAAAGTAATATATTTTCAGACCAACATGATTTTATACGCAGTATTTTGGAGCATTAGATAAATAACTATCCTCTCTCTCTCCCTTTGTCTCACTCTCCTATCTCTCTCTCTCTCTCTCTCTCTCAATATATATATATATATATATATATTGTGTATTTTTTCATCAGTCTTTTTAGTAGCTACCAAGCTCTTTTCGAATGTACTAATCAATACGTCTGTTTTTTTTATTTGCGTAACAATGTATATAGAATATTTGTACTCGCGAATATGTGTCTGCAAAAGGGTATGTATGTCAGCAAGTAATCAATGTCTGATTTCGAAGTCAAATTAATATAAATGATTACCTCTACATCGTCAGCTCCACCGGAGGGACACTGTGATTCTTAGCTTCCCATGAAAAATGCAAACGTCTGATTAACACAGACGTTGTTCAACATTGGGAAAAGAAGGCGTTTTCTTCTTCAACGCTTGCTGTATTATCACACCATACTATCAAATGCCCAAGTTGTTTAAGATAGGGACACTTGGGTAAGAGCTATTTAATTACAGTGAGACAGACTTGTCGGGGAGGATCTTTCGGAGCGAGATGTCATTATATTTATGTTATAGAATTGTTCTGTCTTATTGTAGACAGTAGTTGCCATTCGGGATATTAATAAACATTGTTATGTTTCTGTATTGATAGTGGCAAGTCTGGTGAACTGTTGGAACGATTGTGGTAATTATGGGAGGTTAGCTGCACTTTCGTTTATGAAAAGATGTTTTGTCTTAATGTTAGTTTTGGCAATTAGACTGTAGTGATAAAATTTGTGGTCGGTAATAAAATTTGATGTCTCTCAGTAAGGGTTGGCTATTTTTTTTGTAGGAATGTTTAGTAGTTACATATTCTATCATTTAGCTGTAAGATATGTTGAGTTCAGCAGATTTTTAATTGTGACAGCTTTCATGTTGCTAAGTCGTATTTTCGTGTCATTAGATTGAAGTATGTCCATAGGATGCTTGTGTAGATGCTTTGTGGTGAATGGTTTGTGCGTAGAGATTCTGTTGAATTTTGCATTTTCAGGCTAAATCGAAGATTGAGAATATAGTTAGCGACGACTTGTAAAGAATAACAATAGCGTATGCCTGTACTTTTGTATCATCATCATCATCATCATCATCATCATCATCATCATCATCATCAGTCCGTTAGCGTCCGTCGTTGGATATAAATCTCCTCCAAAATTCGGCAGACCCGTCTATCATGGGCATCGTAGAGCCAGTACTTTCTGAAATTTATCAAGCTTGTCACGCCATTTTACTTTCTGTCGGCCACAACCTCGTACCTGTTCTCTGGGGATCCACGTTCTGAGACGTACTGCTAAGCGATTGTTTGACATTTTTGCAACATGTCCTGCCCATTGCCATTTGAGTTTTTGTAATGGTTCCTATGATATTTTTGACCTCTGTCTTTTCTCTGATGTGCTTTGGGTCTTATAATCTCTTAATGTGAGGTTGAGTATGATTCACTCCTTTGCATGTTGCATGATTCTCAGTTTAAGGGTCGATCTTTTGCTTAGCTTCCATGTTCTAGCTCCGTGGGTGACTATCGGTAGGATACATTGGACAGATAACATGAGTTTTTCTCACACAATAATCTCGATTAAATCCAGTCTTTTTGTATATATGAAAGGAGAACTGGGTGTATTATCTGTCAAGCTCCAATCCAATTTTGAGAGGCTTGAGTCAACTCTGTTTCCCCTCTGTAGAAACAACGAACAACAAAGGCCAGCTCTGATTTATTTTCAGACGGAAGATTCTAAAAAGTAATATATATATTCGTGTGGGTTTTTTTTTTTCTTGTTGATTTTGGTGTACCGAAGCTTGCCAGCCCAGTATGTTTATTTGCTTGATTTATCTTTCTTTGGATTACTTCATGGAGAATTGCTTTCCTCGGTAGAAGTAGTGGTCAACGTTTTTTTTCCAGCTCTGCATTTTCGATTCCCATCTCGGAAACTTCGTCCTCAGCATGTTTGTTGAAAATGACATTTGTTTCAGTAACTGTTTTGTTTTCATGTGGAGGCCGACATTCTTGCTCGCTTCATTTAGTTTTTTCTAACATTATTTTCAGATCGTGGAGTGTCCCAGCTGAGAAGACGATGTCGTCAAATATAATATTACTCGCAGTCTGTCCTGATTCATTTGTATTCCCATTCTAGGTGTCGGAAGATCATCTCAACGCAGGATGTCTAGTTTGATTAGTTCCTCTCAAGGACTTCTCATTTCACTCATACCTATAATGTCCCATTTGACGTTCACGATTTCTTTTTTCAGTGTGATTAGGTGCATGTCTATCGAGAGTGTGTTGACGTTGTAGGTTCCTATGTAAAGTTTTGTTTTCTTTGTGATGTTGCCGCACTTGGAGCACATCATCCCCAGGCAAAGTGAATGATGTGGCTGGGCCTTTAGAGACCGTTGGCCCAGCAATAACTGTGGTTTTCCTGGTGGTATTCTTGGTATGTTTAGGTAGTCGCTCTTGGAGCACATCACCCCAACCAGAGCAAGTGATGTAGCTAGGCCTTTTGGGACCGATGACACAGCAAGAACGGTTGGTATATTTTTGATCTTGCAAATTATGGGATGTTCTAGGCCATGCCCTGCCAAACTGGTCCATGATTTGTTGCAAAGGGGTCTTTGTACTACTTGGTGGTGCACTTCACCATTCCAAGTATCATATGGCAAGTTGCACTAGGTTACATGGTTCCGGTACTAGAGATATATCCCCAACCTATCTGTGCGCTGACCGGTGGTATTCGTGGAAGTTTACGTTGGGATCTTGATTACATCCTAGGGATTGGTATATCAAAGTGTTACACTTGTATATATTATTTGTACCTAGAGATCTAAGGATTTAAAAGTTTGTTTTTCCTTCTTTGGTTCTGAATTTTAATCAGCTTTACCAGAACTGAGAATTTGGATATGATTAAAAAATGACGTGACCATAGAGAGCCAACCATAATTCTGGGTAGGTCTCCCTCTACCTAAACTTGTAGCGGGGTCAGGCAGTGACTCTCCAACGCTGATGATGTGATTTATTTTCGTTTTTTTTTCTTTATTTTCTTCCTCTTAGGGTGGTGATTCGATATGCCTCCTTTCACAGTATTGTGATCTATTTCCTGATATTCATTTACATGGGTCATTGGTCTGCTTGTAGGTACTTGACAGCAACAGCTCAGTCCAGAGTCTGATCTAAAAGTACTGGGGCAGTTGAAAATACACTGTTTATAACATTCCCTTATTTCCATCAAGTCTTGAATTAGAAAGAGTCCTCAGATTTTAGTTCGAAGTATAAATACTTGCTATTATGAATACTTTGTTGAATAGTAGCATAACAGAAGTACAGAACTGGAAATTGGTAGGAACCATCTTTTCAAACTAGTGTAGTTTGTAAAACAGACATTTTTGTTGAATGCGAAGACAGGTTGGTTTTGATCAGCTGTATTCTTAATTTTTAATTCTTTTTGGCGGGTCATGTCTGAATATTTTGGTCCCACTACTAAGATGTCTGCGTTAAGGGAGGGGGGCTACGTACCGTCTTGGATTTAAAATTACATTTTTCTTTAGTTTAATTTTATAAACATCATTTAGCATGGAGTTCCTCAGCCACAATATAAATCATACCTGTGATACTGAACTAAATACAAAAGTACATCCAAATTTTTAGCACAAATAAAGAATAAAATACAAGAAAAGTCGGACATACTTGTGGATAAGGAAGGATTTGGCATTATTCTGAAAAAAATCTGAAATATCTGTTATCGTCTTCTGACAGTAGAAGGAACCAACTTTTCAAACAAGTCTTTGTAAGACAATCATTTTTTATCAAATGTCGAGGTTTGTTTGTTCCGACCGACTGGATTTTTTAGTTGTTATTTTGTTTTTTGCTCTTTTGGCTATCTCGGTCCCACAGCTAACATGTCTACGTAAAGGGAAGGGCGAGCTGGAATAAAAAAAATACTACCGTGTTGAAGAAGTTCTTTGTTGAATGAATGAATTCTCACTAGAGTTGAGTTTTAGTCATGTTTTTCTGTGCCAAGTTTTAAGTATTTATTCTTATTATTCTTTTCATTTTCGGAATATTGTCCTCATCTTTGTCACTTTTGACACAGCGTTCCATTCCATCTATCTTTAATCCTTGTTAGAGATGAAGCATTTTAGATATTGGAGACTCAGCCAAAACTGTCAAAATGATTTTTAAAGTGACATAGCTGGCTGGCTATGTATTTAAGCATCACGAATACCGGCGGATCAGGGAAATGATTTATTTTGTTTTTTTCAAAATCCCTTACGACAAAAGGAGGTCTGTAGTGGGGGTTCGTTTTTAGAAAGATGACGAAGTTTTTTTTATCCTTTTTTAAAATAATATAGGCTTGAGTTCATGCGTTTGTGTATGTTCCTGGCCTTACTGTTTTGTTTCCAGACATGAAATTTGGCATCAGCATTTCGCTAAACCCTTAGGAAAAAAAGCTTTATTGACTTCTTGAGCGTCTTATTCTGACAGGTTTGATAATGAAATGTAAACTTTTTAAAACTTGTTTAAATGTTTTCTATTTTAGATGTTTTCCAGTGGGAAACACCAATGATGTCATAAATTCAATTTATTCTGATCATATTTATTCTTCAATCGAATTTTTCATCATCATCATCATCAGCAGCAGCAGCAGTCTTTTAACGTCCGTCGTTGGGCGTAGACTCTCCCAAATAATCGCTAAGCTTCTCTATCGTGGGCGTCGCGGAGTACATGACTTCAAATTTTGACACTACGTTGATTATTGTTGTTTTGGACATTTTGAGTGATAAATTTTTTCATCTTTTCCTTTTTTTTCTTTCAATTTCCGAGAGAAAAATGTTAAGAATTGTCAATTTAGGTTTCTTCAGTTTCCTGTATGTTCTGGCTGACTGACTGGTTATCTATGTATACATCAACTGCACACAGCGCTGCAATGTAGCTAGAGGGCTGAAAAATCATCATCTACTCGATATTAATACATCTAAAAAAGAAATTTTTTTGTTATTTCGAAATTCCGACTCAAAATGTTTTTTTGGTAGAAGGTTTGATTTACAATGTAAGGTTATGCTAAACAGACCACTTACTTTATATCAAGCAGCTTTCACATGCTTTTTTTCTCTCTTCAAATTTGGACTTTTCAGTGACCTGACTTAGGTCGGAAGAAGTAACGCATTCATTGATCACTCATTTTCTCCATTTTTTAGTTGATCACCCTCACATAGCACGATGCCGAGAAACGTTGGTCACGCTAAGGTTTCTTTTTTGTGAGTAATGAGACCTGTAATTATTCTTTCTAATATCTTTTTATCCATTTTCTCTCCATCTTTTTTTTTTTTCAAAGTGGTATTTCAAGCGTTATATTTTCCGCCCTTCCCGATGTTTTCTGAAGTCCTGGGAATGGAATATTGTCATTATTACGCTCATTTTTTGGATCAATCTCTTCTTCATATTTTGTTGTTTTGGGAACAGAGTTTCGAGCAAAATATTCTTCATCCTTTCTAGTGTTTTTTCAAGATGGAATATATTCATCAGCGAATCACTGTAGTGTCACAAATGTTCCACCCACCCAACCAAACAAGTTGACCACAGATTCATCTTTGCTTGCTCGTTTGCTTGCTCACTTGCTTGCTCGAGTCTCTATCTGTGTATGTGTGTGTGCGTACATGTGTATGTAAGTGTCTCCAGGTGCTACTGGTCACATCTACGAGGGCAAAAACCTTGAAAGTTTGCATGAGTATACCACTAAGCACCAACTGAAATGTTCTTTACTTTTGGTTTCTTTGTTTTTTCTCGAAATGTGCCTTTTTGGGTCTCTATGGCTATTTGGGGACCAACGATTCCCAAATCATGAGCTGCTTTTTATTTCTTTTAGATAATTTCGAGTTAAGAGATCTTTTTTTCTTGGAAAATTTTGATAAGTTTTCGATAATTGGATCTGGTTTACATGTGGGCTACAGTGGCTAATTTACGCGAGGTACGAATATTGATACATATTCTTGAGTCTCATCTTCGTTGTTATTGACGAAAAGTTACGACTGATAAATAATTGTATTTCCTGTGATAACTGAAATTCTGAGAGGAGACAATCGCATTATTCTATGCAATTTTCTGACTATTACGGTGTATATTGAGTCAATTACTGTCCGATGTAACTTTGTCAACTGATTCGGCATGTCTAATATCATATATGTTCCACAGAGAGGGCCCCAAAATCAAAGATCAATGGTGGACACGGTTCCGCTTATCGCTAATTTGAAAACTGTCAGTAGACCGATCATCATCATCATCATCATCATCATCATCATCATCAGTCTTCTAACGTCCTACGTTGGACATAAACCTTCCCCAGGATTCGCCAAATTCTCTATCATGGGCGTCGCCGAGCCAGTATTTCCTGAATCTGCCAAGTTCATCTCCCCATCTTGTGTTCTGTCGGCCTCAGTTTCTCATGTGATCGCTGGGGGTCCATGTTGTGAGACGTGATGTCCATCGGTTGTCTTTTATTCTTGCAACATCGCCTGTCCATTGACATTTGAGTTTTTTGATAGTTTCTATGATGTCACTGACGCCCTTTTTCTTCCTTATATACTGTACTGTCTTGTGGTCTCTCCATGTACGGTTGAGCATGATTCTCTCATGTGCACGTTGCATATTTCTCAGCTTGCAGGTCTGTCACTCGGTTAGGTTCCATGTTTCAGCTCCATAAGTGACTATCAGGAGAATGCATTGGTTGTATACTCTTCTTTTTAGGATTATTGGGATGATCTGGTTCTTAAAAGTTGAGCTTGCTCTGCCGAAGGTTTGCCATCCCAAAGTGATTCTTCGCTTTATTTCCTCCTCTTTTGAGGATCTCATGGAGATTTGTTGTCCTAGGTAGATGTAGTGGTCTACCTTGCAGAGTTTTGAATCTTCTATCTCGACAGTTACGTTCTTATTCTAAACACGATTATTGCACATGGTTCGTACAATGAAAATTATACCGGCCGTTCCTGCTGGGTCTTCTGACCAATCAGATTATGTTGAATTTAGTTCTGCTAAATTCAAGTCCGGTAATTTTAAATTTGATGATATTGTTCTCGCCACTAATGTAAATAAAGTCAAACCATCTAAAAACATCTTTAAACCCTAAAACTGTGTGGCGTTTTCCTATTGTCTAGACCGACTAAGATATTTTACGCTCGCTAAAGATATTTTCTGATGTTTATTGGCGACCAACTTGAACAGGCAATTTTAATTGCATATGTAAAAAAAAACCAATATTACGGTTTTTACTTAGGGAGAATATTTATCCATATTCTGTATCCTTTCCCATCATCTGAGGATATAAGTTTATCTTATCTATCATTGAAGCTAACCTTCAGTTTACTTTTGTCCACCGTTGCTCCCGGGCACTTTGAGATCAACTTTCATAGAATTCAAGCCATGGGCGTTTCTTCTTGCCGATTCTATCATCTCATCTTAACCTTAACTACAAGTTCGACTGAAACTGTGAAGTAGATAACCTGTAAACGAGAAAAGAACAAGCAACAAGTCACACCTTTCAATCGCTGACAAACCATTTTAATCCGTGCCCTGGAAACATTGCCTGAAGAACCACGTTGGTTTGAAAATATGTTATCATTTGTAATTTTCTGCTTAAAAGTGGATAGAAACGAGCTTGGTTGCTGCTGAGACAAAATCCATTCCGATTTCCCTTCCCGTTGAAGATGATTACAGCAACTTTTTTATTTTATATGTAATAAACATCACACACACACACACACACACACACACATACATATATATATATATTAAGTGTGGTAATTGTTCCTTATAAGCTTAAGAAATGCTCGTCCAACTTGGGAATAGAGCACTCTGGTGGATGGGGAATTACGTGTGAGTGAGTATATCGCAAAAAAATTCGATCCTACTGACAGTCCAGTTTTGCATAGAACCGAGATAAAATACCATTCTGAAGCTAAGGTTTCGATCCTATCTCATGGTACTGGATGTGATTATGGATGGTCCATAGCCACACTGAAGACTTGTAATACAACGGAACAGCTGTCTGTGGACGACACAATCATTTAATTATTATAATATATATATATATATATATATATATATATATATATATATATGAATTGAAATGAAATAAGACCTGTACGTATCTGTATAATATATTTTCTTTAATTTCAAGACTTGTAAATTTGGTCCAGTTAGTAAGATAGTCTTCTGGCGATTAGTTGGTCATATGTTGATTTTATGTATTGATATGTTGATTTTACATATCTATGTACAACCACAATTTTGGTGAGGGTTGTTTTATTCTTGCTGCAGTAGAAAATAAAGGTATATCCTATTCTTGTGTTTGACAAACATTAAACACAGCAAACGATCGATGAATAGTGATAAGACGTTCTGCGACCAAACGGTGTATTCTCCAAACCTGGCATTTCCAGACGATCATTCGTTTTCATAGAACGCCAATTCAACAATATGGGGATGCTTAACAATATACCGAACCTGCCTTATATCTACATAGCAAGTGATATCTAAAGGATGTAATTTGATCTCTGGGAAAATATTTCTAGCTTTGGCTCCGAAGTTAATTAGGAGAATAAGCACTCGCTAGCGAAGAGGCTGGTGAAACGAAGCCATCAAGTTAAATAAAGAAACTCAAGTCTTCGGGTGGTCAATGTCTCAAGTGAATTGACCTCTAGGCGATAACCATTTTCAAGAGGGTATCGGAAATCACCCAGCATTTGTCTTTTGATTAGACGTGACATTTCGAAAGATTTGGATTTAATGAAAAAGTCACTCGACAGGCTAACCTGAATGAGTTGAGGCATGTTCAGGGACCTGCTGAGATACACGTCGTGCTAAGATATAAAGAGGAGGGGCTGGACAGTATCAAAAAATGCATAAATTCTCTCATGGAGAGTGAAGGAATTGCAGTCAACTAGAGAACGGGGATTTTATAGTATAAGAAATCTGTCGTTGTTTTTTTTACTTAGTGAGTTTCAACAAGTATAAACATTACACTTAGCGGTTTTCAACACATGAAAGTGATTGTTGCAGATGGCTCCATGTCTTTATGCAAAAAGCATGAATAGAATGAAAACAGTTACTGTTTTAACTCTTAGGACTTCGTTGTTGATTCCCAACGAACTGTTTGTCCGTATGGTATGCATACAACTCTCTCCTCACAAAGTTGTTTCACACTTGAAATCTCACCAGTTTTACACTGATAATCACAGTTTTATCCCAACATCATGTAATTAAGCGGAGTTTTTTGGGTTTCATGACACCATTTCAGAACATGCATCACGATTTCGAAACAGGTATGCAGCAGTGTCTATTTCTATCAAACTTACTTCTCCCTCTTTGATTCCGTTTGACAAGCGTGACGGGTTCGCTACGCAATGGGGTCGCTACGAAACACATCATCAAATTCGTTCTCTTTACCCGTCTCTCTTCGTAAACTGCACTTGAGGAAGGGTCTAGGAAAACCATGCTCTTGAAAAAGTGAAGATGCACGACGTAGAACTTAGATGCAGAAACGTAGTTCAAGAAATGGATTCACCAGTCACGTTTCACAAGAGTTCGACATACCTTTTTGTTTTCACGAGATTTCGAAACATACTCGATAGAGTTCACGAGTTAAATTCATTACAGTCCTTTTCGCTAATGTTTAGAATAAAATCTACCCTCACCGTTTCACGTTTGATTCATTGCTTGCATCATTACTATCAAAGTATGTGGTAATACTCGACATTTTCCTTTTTCCTAGCGCCATATTTTTGTGAATTATGTATTCAACCGTGACAATAGGAATCAAGATTTCATTTCTTTTAATCCATAGGAAAATGTGTGATATCCTTTATACATATTCAGTCGGAGTTTAGCAGGAATCAATTAAAATTGTCACTTTTCCACCAACGTATCATAAATTCACATGATACTACAAGTACTAAAGAGTTAGGTAACCTTCGAAAACACACGTAAAACATCAAAAGATATAGCTGTAACCTTATAGTAAACTTATATTATTCTGAGCTTTGTTTAAGTCTTGGTCACCTTAGTGAGGTACTCACGATTAATTAATCACAAATTGTATTAATGATCTCCTATAATATATCTATATATATATATATATATATATATATATATATATATATATATATATATATATATATATATATATATATATATATATATATACATATATATATATATATATATATATATATATATACATATGTATATATATATATATATATATATATATATCGGTTTTCTCATATTTTTACTTGAAACATGATAGAAAGGTGTTACTTGATGAGATGCTTCTTACCTAAAATTAACTTAGGAACACATGATATGGCAATAATGGCGTTCAAACTTTATAGTGGACTCTTCGTTGAACTTTTGGTTCTTTTTTTATTTATTAGTGTTCGAATCTGTAGTATCAATATTGATCTTTGATCCAAATTTCGTCAATCTTGCGCAGTATAGGCGAGTTAAATGAACTTTTTTTTCAATTTATTGGATACAGTTTTTTTTAGATCACTGTAGTTTAATTCCCACTAAATCAAAATATTTTTTCCTTTATTTCTCCACGAAGAAATCGGATTGTATTTCTGAATGGTAATCTTGTAGCGTTCAGTCTCCATCGATGTTGAATAAGCACTCAGCTTGCGATTTTGAAGTGTTTCCAACATTAGTGAAAAACCTAGCCTCTACAATTTGCGCCGTTAAGCGCACACACATCTAAACATCGTCATACGCACACAAACAAACAAACAGACATCAACACACAGACACATATAGACACACGCAAACACAAACCTTCAACATCATTGTAATGTTTCAGAAATTTCTTTCTTCTCCTACTTCATGATGAGTGATTTTTCTGGCTTTGTGATTGAAGGTATTAACTGAGTGCCACACATTACGTGAGGAGTTCGGGTGTTATCACGTTTAAAATCTTCTTGCTTTTATTCATTCTTGTCATTTTTTCATGAATTTATTTCTTGTTTTACTTAACCATCCACTCCAATTAAATGTCCCCGACCGACTGCCAAAAAAAAAAATCTTATTGATTCTTCGATGTAGCACGTTTTCTCTTGTAAAGCAAACAACTTTTTTAATATTTATCAAACATAGCACAGTGTGACACAAGGTTATGATAGGTAAAGTAGTGATGAGAAAGTTATTTTGCGCCAAACATTCAAATTAGGACGCCCTGCCTTGGAAGTCAGCTTTAAAATCTCTGTCTTTTAATTAGATTATGCGCAACAGCTTCAGCCACGACCCTGTTTTCAACAAATACTTTCTAAGCTGAGCTTACCATAATCTGGCACACGACCATATTGCAGCAATCAAGACATATTAACAATCATCTCGCTTAATACACTTATTTTAAAACGTTCTGTCATAAGGATGTAATCTTAGGACACAATAGGATTTCTACTTATTAAGATCGATTTGAAGCCAAATCTTTGAAATATAAGATATCCGTACCACGCATAAATTAATGACCACAAATTTTTGCCTGTACCAGAACTAATTATCCAAAAGAAATATTAAAAGTTATTTGAAAAAAAAAAAGATATTCAAAAAGAAATATCTTGAATATACCAGCACGAGATTTGGGCATTTCTGTTCCCAAATGAACAGACCTAAAAAAAAAGAAAAGCAACTTTTTGACACCCCCTGCTATCACCAAAAAATATATCGCCTACTGGTGTAAATTTTCATTATTATAGCCCACAAAATGTGGCCAGAAGCGCCCAGAGACATACACAGATAGACTCACAGACGAGCCGAGACATAAGAATCTGTGGCCCACTGGGTAGATTGGCCAGGTGGCTACGTCGATTCGATTATGTACTTGGAAATGAATTTATGTTTTGCTCCATTTGAATGGGTTTTCAATGTTTCGTCATGTATGTTTTTTTTTTATCCAGAGCAACTCAATATATACACACACACACACACACGTACATACATACATATATATATATATATATATATATATATATATATATACATATATATATATATACATATATATATATATATATATATATATATATATATATATATATATATATATATATATCAACAGTTCAAAGATATTTTTTGGTAAATGAATTTAAACATTTATTTTTTGATTGGATATCTTTATAGAACTTGAAATCTGATTTTGTTTATCTGCAAGTGACACCTAAATAGCCAAGATATGTAATGTAGCCAGAGGAATCGAATTAAATTACTTGTACACCTTAAAAACACTCACTTATTGAATGCAAAATTTCTGGATGTTATGCAACTGAATAATTACAGAGTGTGGCCTGCATTCGTATCCACCTCAATATCAATAATCTGATTTCTCTCTTTCCGTCTATCTAATGCTAGAAGTCCGATTACTTATATCTATATGTGACTTCTAAGTTGTCAAAACAGCACATTTTTGTCAGAGGTTGAATAAAGGTGCACATCAAAAAACATTTGCTGGAACGAGCAGAACATTCCACCTGCACTGAGAATTTTGTACTCGGTGGTTATTGAACAACCGTAGTGTTGAAATTTGAAGTCAGGTAAAAAAAATTCCATCGATGAATAAATATAGTCGGACTTAATTCTATTTATGACATCACTTGCATTTTACGCAGGAAAACATGTAGACTAGAGTAAAATATTTCTGCTAACATCTGGATAATGGAGAATAGAGACGTGATTAATAAACCTGTTAGAATGAGGACCATAAAATCAATAAAGCTTTTTTGGAAATAATCACTTTTTTCAGAAGGAGTTTAATGGAGTATTTTTATATCTGTTTACAAAAGTGTATCGCTAGGAGCGTTTGAACATGCAAACACATATACAAACGCATTTATAAAATTGAAAAAAACAAAAAACAAAGAACGTTTCGACACCTTTATGACTTCGGGTGTCCATCAATAGAACGAAACGCCCCAGAAAGTGGATTTCGCTGATCCAGCTCGCCACCGGGTAAGATAAAAAGGTGAGACTCTGGATAGGAAGAGAACTGAAGAAATTATGGAACGTGAATGTGACGGATACAACCATCGTTTTGGGGCTGATAGGGACGATCTCAAGAAGCATATCGAACAGGCTGGAGGGAAGGGATTTCTCAGGAACCATCCAGACAATGATACTACAAAGACAGCGAGGATATATGTTCCTACGCAGAGAGTGAACCAGCGTAGCCAACGCATGTACCAGAACTAATCATCTAAAATTATTTTTTTTATCAGAATAGATATTTTATCTAAAAAATTATCTGAAATAAAGCAGCTGAAGATTTGAGCTTTTTTGGTCCAAAATGACTATTGAGTCGTTGAAAGCACTTTTTGAGAGAAAAAAGTTTTCAGATGATGCCTATTGGTGTACTCGTGTAAAATTTCAAGGTTGTAGCCCCCAAAACGTGACCAAAAGCACCCAGAAACACACACACACACACACACACTCACGGACACTCAAAGAGAGGAGAATTTGATACTGAAGAAAAATCTTTGGGATTGGGAAACTTGCTGTCACCTGATCTCCAGGGTGTGCAACTAGATACAACTAGAGGGAAACTGAAGAAGAAGAAGAAGAAGAAGAAGAAGAAGAAGAAGAAGAAGAAGAAGAAGAAGAAGAAAAAGAAGAAGAAGAAGAAGAAGAAAAAGACAAAAAAGAAAACGAAAAAGAAGGATGATGATGATTAGTGATGATTAGTGATTATGATGATGATGATGATCATCATCATCATCATCATCATCATCATAGCACTGATGGGAACCGTACGAATGCTGAAGAGAGTGCTAAAATTATGAGATCCATGACCCCCAGCTGTTAGCAGTGGTTTTACTGGGAGAAGGAGAGAGGATGGCATACAGTAAATGGTGGTGAAGTTAAAAACCACAGCGCCGAGGAAGATATGAGAGGAGGACTGAAAACCCGAAGAGACTTACTGTCACTCAGCCTTCAGCAATAGCCACCGGGCGGATGATGTGAAAATAAACCACAGTACTGCTGTGGAGTGGGAGTATGAAGAGGAAGAATAGACACCTGAGGAGACTTGTTGTCACTCAGTCTCCAGCAGTGATCACCAGGCAACTCGTGTGAAAATGCATGATAATGATGATAAGGGGCAATCCTTTAGATAACGTGTCACCCAGCCATTTTATGAATTGGAATTGGCCATTTTTAGTGACTGAAAGTCGCTGCTTTTTTACTGTTGTCCTAAAACATTATTTTCTTCGATTCTAAATAATGTCGCGCCCAATCATTTCCAATCACAGATTAAACCCGGGAAAGATTAGAACTGTACAAACCACAGCACTGCTGTGGATTGTGGGAATGCTCAGGGGAGTGCTTGATACTATAGCGATGAACAACAAACGTCCGGTGAAGTAATAATAATAATGATAATAATAATAATGATGATGATGATGATGATGATGATGATGATGATGATTTGATAGACATATCACATAACTCCAAAGAGATGACGTGCTACTGAGAAGTGCATCACATATGAACAGACCACGTGTAAGACTATGGGACAAATACAAGATAACACAAAAAGATATCCTCGTGGCAGTGGAAGAGATACACCTGTGGCGGTTTGCCAAAGAAGCAAAGCCGAAGAGATATAGGCAAAAGGCTGTCCAAGACACACAGAACCGGACGTCCCAAAACAACGTTAATTTTACCTATGATCTGAATGGAGAAAAGACTGAACATAAATTCAAATGCCATAGAAACAAAGAACTACTGAAACAGCATATAAAGACGCCCGAAAAGACCCTTTATCTCCAAAGCCCGGTGTGTCATAACTTGTGGGGTTGCCAGGCTTAGGTCTTACATAACGGCTGGTGGGTGACTTACATGAACTGAAATCAAAGCCTGCAACATTACAAGGATAATCAAACCTTATATGCTGATCTTTCTGTTGGTTCATTTATTAGTTTGTACTGAAATGTGATGATCCCATTGGTTGATTCACATTCCTATTATGAGATGTTAGAAATCTGGTCTTACTCCCAAGACGTCCTGTCCGATCAGTACACACTAAAATAGCTTCAAATGATTTAAGAAGTGAAAAAAAAAAAGAATTTGAAAATAAGATGCTTGAATTATAAAAAGGAAAAAAAATCCTATAAAATAGATTCAGGCTCCTTGATGCCAATCCACACATAAATAACCCCGTCATTTTTTTGCGGGTATATTTTAGTGGTAGTAATTGTAATAGTAATGATGATGATGATGATGATGATGATGATGATGATGGAGGTGGTGGTGGTGGTGGTGATGATGATGATGATGATGATGAGGAGGAGGAGGAGGATAATGATGATTTAAAAAAAAAATATGTGAACACGAAGGATGAATCAGCTGTTATTCCTCCGGCGTTTGAATTGCAAAAGCCATCGGAAATGCGTATTGTTAATTGTATTTGATTGCCTTTGATTTAGTTTGAAAACATGCTTTGTAAGCGAAACTATTTGTTTCTTGTCATGGAAATAAAGCATCTTCCTTTTTTTCATTATCATTAATACGTTTCTGTTCACGCCAAAAATAAATTTAAAAAAAAGAAAACAGAATTGATTATCTGGTAATTACATCTTTGTTTAAATTACTTTTACTGACTTTTTTCCTCTTTTCTCGTTGATCAAACAATTATTTTCTCGGAACATATGTGTGCTTGTCCATCTGCGCATGTCTCAGGAGTAAATTACTATTTTCGCCTCGAATAACATCAGGTTTGTAATCAAAATCAAACGAGAGAAAATACAAAGGACGTGAAAAGAAATTATTTGATCGGATTGAATAAATTGTTTATTTTAATGTTTGATGTGTGATGTTAAAGAGAATATTAAAATACTAAAGTGGTGCACATCATAATGTTTCAGTGTTGGGACAACACTTTTGTCATGGTGGGTAATACCAGATTAGTTTTGTTTTTTTTCATTTCAACGTTCAAGAACAATAGAATACCACTAGTCCTAAAGAGAAGTGAATACATCTTCCCGATAGTCACGAATGGAGCTGAAACATGAAAGCTGACAAAAATATTGACTCTTGGACTGAGAACCTTACGCACATGAGAGAATCATGTTCAAAATAACATGAAGAGATCACAAGACCAAACAATATATTGGAGGAAAAACGGGTATCCAAGGTATCAAAGAATCTTAAATGGCAATAGGTAGATCATGTTGCAAGGATGACAGACAACCGATGGACATTATGATCATATCAAAACTAGGTCCGACAAAATATAAGATGGCATGACAAACTAGGCAAGTTCTGCAACCTCCATGGTGGAGAGGTCGGATGATTTGGGGGGAAGATCCATATCCAACGACGGACACTAAAAGGTTAAACACGCAAATGAGCCCCTAAATTAAAGCAAACTTCTTATTGATAAGGGAAGTACTGTTAGTTTTATCAATAGACAGCGTGAAAAATGAACAGAGCAGGCCGAGTTCTAACTCTGACTGAGGCTGATATTGGCTGTAATGACCTTAGGAAAGACATGGATCCGACTGACTCCTCCAGCTCTAGGTAAACTGGCGTATAGTGCATGGTGAAGTGAGTGATGTTATTTCGCGCGTTTTTCGCCTCCAAGTCCATTTTACATGTTGCAAAAACACTAAGTGTACAAGGAAAAACTGCTGTTGCCGTGACCAGCATAAGAGTACATAAGGATAAGGAAAGCAGACTCAATGCCCACTTGACTTTTAAATTGATTGGGCAGGTAACAGACACCCATGGTAAGCATATATTCTTCACAATATATTAATTAAGAAGTAAGTAATATTTATGCAAAATCAAGTTGGGTAATCGATAAATCAACAATTTTCCGTCAGGATCCTACTGATATTACGGGTATTTTATTTTTGGAACATTTTTAATGAGATTGGTTGAGTTATATTTTCTATCGAATGCGGTAAAAGGCTGGATCAAAAAAGCTTACACCCCTTACGCCAGAACGATTCATTTCACATACCAATCCATATGCTTCCCTTTTTCATCCATTTTTTACTGAAATCCTTTTTTTATGTTTATGAAATAGGGCATATCCTTGTTTTCGACTAAAACTTTTGTAGGAGTATTATATAAATCCTTGTTAAATGTTGTCCTATTCAGTTACGCGGATTCTTCCAGCAGATTTTAACAAAAACAAGGAAGAAACTCTGGAAATTCAGAGCAATGTTCGTGACTTGGTGCAATAAAAACAATCAGAATAGAATTATTTACAAGACGAAGCAGATTTTATTGAAAATCGGTTGCGTTTCACGAAAATTATTACAAAATTAATATCGCCGCCTTGTGCAAAAACTCAATCTAATCATATATAATGACACATTACGAAACATGTGCCCGATATATATATATATATATATATATATATATATATACTATTAATGTTGTATGTTACGTATATATATATATATATATATATATATATATATATATATATATCGAAAGCTTTCAATAATACACATAAAAATAATTCTCTTACAGAATTTATATTGCAAGAATGTCGAAAGATTTTTTGTCTCCTTTGCGTGACAGATTGATAATTATTATGCTTAATACTTTTGAATTCGATACATATACACACATACACACACACACACACACACACACATATATATATACATATATATATATATATATATATATATATATATATATATATATATATATATATATATATGTATGTATATATATAGTTTCAAACTTTGCACGTTAGGTTGAAAAATAATTATGTTTGCTAAGATTTCATAAATTTTATGATAACACTACGATCACTCATCCGACGATATATCACGCAAATCAGTTATTTCGGACAGCTGTAAATGTACAGATATTCCGTGTTATACACAGGATATCAAATTTTATTTCTATTATTTAGATTTGGATCCCAAAGTTATACGTTATGTATATTTATAATCTAGGACACTTTATACACTTAATAAATAAAAAGTAAACTTTCTTTCATTCAATCAACTATTTCCAAATATCTGTTGATGCAAGTGGTTTATATATATCGATTATTATCACAATCAATGCTCCCTCCTTCAGGGTTGAGCACTTTTCAAGTATAGAAATTCATCTATTACAAGCTATTTAGCAATGCTCTTCCAACTCAGGAATGGAATATTGGATGGGAAATCGTGTTTAAGTAAATATATAGCTTAGATTCGGTCCTACTGAGTGTCCAGTTCTGCACAGGGCAGGGGTAAGATGCTAACTTCTTGGTATGATGCGAAGGTTTCCATCCTACCTAGTGGTACCAAATGAGGTATTGGATAGTCTATAGCCACACTGAAGAGTTGTAATACAACGAAACAGCTGTCTTTGGATGACACAATTATTAATTATCACATACACACACGCACACACACACACACACATATATATATATACACACAATAATATATATATATATATACATATTATTGTGTCATCCACAGACAGCTGTTTCGATGCATTACATCTCTTCAATGTGGCTATAGACTCTTATTCCATCCAGTACCAAGAGGCAGAATTGAAACCCTCATCGGACCTGGAGGTCGATATCCTACCTCTGGACTACGGAACTGGGTGGTCAGTAAGGCTGATTTTAAGTGATATATTCATTTTTACGCAGACACTCCTCATCCACCAGAGTGCTCAATTCTTATTGAAGAGCATTGCATAAACTCACAGCGGATGAGTTACCTCACTTAAAGAGTGCTCAACCCTGAATATATATATATATATATATATATATATATATATATATATATATATATATATATATATATACTTTCTTGATTATGGTTGTGTATTTCAATTTTTATACTCCAGTTTACCCGTTCTGTCAAGATGAGGGCATATATAAAATGTATGGATACACGTTGCCCTCCTTATATACGTAGATAATTATGATTTGCATTTCATTGAGTTCAAATGATAGCCTTCTTTTGACCATAAACAGGTTTAATTTTCTCATTACTGTTCATGATTTTATTGTCAATTTCTTGGAGTTGACTACAATTGCGATTTAGTCAGACTTGGAATTTAAGAATTCCAGACATAAATATTAGAGAGAATGGAAAAAAAAATACTGATTCCGTGACGTCATGTCATGACAACTTGCGTTCCCATGTTCTCGGTGTTTTTTTTTTTTGTTTTTTTTTTTGAGATATTGAATTTTCGTTGTTAAAAATGTTATCATTATTATTGTTATTATTATTATTATTATTATTATTATCAATTATCAATAAATGGATATATTTTATGATTTTCTTTCCGGCAAAAATAACCATACTACTTTGGATGTCATTAAAACACTCGATATAATTATAAAACCATTAAACCATATAAAAACATATGAAAAAGGCTGTTCATATTCGTCTGTGAATATGGGATATTCGCCCGACCGTGTCTTTTATAATTACAAATAAATTACAGTTTTCAGTAGTTTTTCTATGGTTTAGGATGTTCTGCCAGTCGTTCTAGGATCGAATCCTATTGGGAGCGAAAAAATTGCCCCAGCTTTCGAGTTCTGTAGCCAATTAACTATTAACCCAAGAAGAATTTTCCTTTCTTTCTTGCTTTCGACAGTAAGGGTAGATTAACCATTTCGTTGAGAGGCTTTTCTTTTCTTTTTTTTTTTTTTTTGTCAAACTGTTACTATTGAATTTTTACTTTATTTTTGTATGTAACAATGACCGGGGAAAAGTGACGTTATGCACAACTGACAGTGACACAGTGACGTACGCAAAAGCTGATGACGAATTCTCTCCTACTTTTAAAGCCAATCTAAGGTAGTTCGGCAAAAATTAACAAATCTCATCCATAGGATCTATCAATAAAGAAGTTGAAATGAGACACGTAGTTTTGAAATAATATTTTGTGGATCAATGATTTTGTTCTCTTTTTAAATTTTGACGATGCGATGGATTTTGATCTCAGCGCTGCCAATCTTGTAATTCTTTACAATCAGTGTTCGTATTACGTAATCAAAGAATAAAATTCTTTTCATTACCTTTATTGCGTACGTTTGCGTGACAGATAGCTGATTACTTCAAATATGGATTAATTTGTGTCTTTCACTATGATTATTAAGTCAATCAATCTCCGGTCTGTTTTTAACATATTCAGTGACTTTCTTGGAATTAGGAATCGGGAAGTTCGTTCAATCAATTCCGGTAATCAGTGTTATTCACGACTATTTTCTACGAAGTCTGTCCAGAAAGTATTCAGTCGTTTTGAAATCTTCTAGGAATACATCATAGGCCTTTTAGTGTGAGTCGATGGAGACAGACCTTCCCAAAGGATTTGCTAGACTTTTCTATCATATGCATCGTAGAGCCAATACTTTGTCAACTTATGTAGTCTGCCATACAATCTTTCTTTTTGCCAGCCACAGTTTTACATATGATCTCTGGGGATCTTCGTTGTGAGTCATGATGTCCACCGATTGTCTGACATTCTTGCAAAATGACCAGCAACTTGCCATTTGAGATTTCCAATGAATTCTTCACTCAAGTTTCTTTCTCTGATATACATGCTGTTTTGTGATATCTTCATATGATTTGAACATGTTTCATGGTAACAAACCAAAAGATCGACATTCAAACTGAGAACCATGCAAAGTTCACAGGGGACAATCAAACTCACTTTCACTTGGTGAGATCACAAAACTGCACAGTATATTGGAAAAAACAGTTGTCCAATATATCATTGAATCTACTAGAAAAGTGAAATGGCAAGTGGCTAGCCATGTTATAGGAATGCCTGATAACTGCTAAACATCACAAAATGCAACAAGCGTTCCTGGAAATCACATGCAAAACTGTGATCGGAAAAAATAACTTGGTATGGTGAAGTAAGCAAGTTCAAACAGAACTGACTCTGTGACACCAATGAAAAAGAGATCTGGTAATTCATAGCAAAGACGTTTGTCCAAGAACGAGTGGTAAAAAGCAGATGATTATTATTATAATTGTTCCTTATCAATTCTTCCTTATGATGCTTCTTTTCATCTTTCAGCTGAACCACAGCACAATTTTCACCTGGCCTGGGAATTGGAATCACGTTAACAGTTAGAAAGGTGTACCTGACCAGTGCCGAATATCAGGTGATGGAATTGGAAGCTGTCACGTAAAGTCTTTTTTCTCACCATATTTGGTGATATATATATATATATATATATATATATATATATATATATATATATATACATATATATATATATATATATATATATCGTAGGATGTCAGATTCTATGTTCAAATAATACACAATCATAAACGATCCCACCATTCTAGCCCTTCATTGCCTTTCTTATCTGAGACAAGCCAAACATCTACAGAGACAAGAAACAGACATCCCCTGACACCACCTCTCTCCAACCAATCTTATTTCAAACCCAATGTTACTCTTATCCGCACAGAAACAAACACCTCCATTACTGCTCTTACTAAACAACCAAACAGTACAGATATATCCCCATTCTCCCTTCAGCATCAAACTTGTAAACAGCAATTTTTATATTTACTGCTGGAAATATTTCTCTCTGAAAAAGATGGCTGGCCTCTGTTGGAATGCGTCGAAATATGCGCATGGAATGATAATAAAAAAATGAGGTTTAATACCTATCTCTTGAGTTTTTCTTTTCATCTTCCAATGGGTACACACACACATGCACGTGTACACACGTACACAAACACACACACACACGTATATATATATATATATATATATATATATATATATATATATATATATATATATACATATATATATATATACATATATATATATATATATATAGTGACTGATTTTACGTGTGCAATGTATTGCAGATAAGGAAGACGCATTTCCAGTTTTTTCAAGATAGGGCCGTCGTAACTAACAGACTGGATATTGCTATTATATATTGGATACTTTTCAGAATTGATGAAAAAGAAGTGTGAAAGCAGCCAGACCTTTTGATCTTCCATTTTGATTAAATCTCTGGAAATCCACCACAGCATACAAAAAACATCATTCACAATTCGGCAAACAATTTCATTGCGCTCGTCTGGACAGCATCTTTGGTGCATTCATTGGACAGGGTTAATTTTTGAAAATGTTTTATATCAGGAATTTCCAAAGGACTCATCTTTTCTGATGAAAAGATTGTTCTATACAGAAAAAAATACATTAAAAATTTCATTTCGCAAAACGTTCAATTCGATATTCAGAAGCTGTTCGATTATTGATCTCAGATGAGAACTATTGTGAGTTTGTTTTCCTAATCATCATAAATATCTTTTTTAAGACATTGTATATAACTTCCTACATCATTTTGGGTTACGTTGAGTATTATCTCATTTCTTTTGGAAGAAAGATTGGCATATATGTATGTATAATAATTGCGTCATTCACAGACAACTGTTTCGTTGTATTACAGCTCTTCAGTGTCGCTATAAATTATGCTATATCACTTCCAGTACCGCGAGATACGATCGAAACCTTCACTTCAAACCCAGAGGTAGATGTTCTACCGCTGCCCTACACAGAACTGGACGGTCAGCCGGACCGAATTAAGCGATATATATATATATATATATATTTGCTTACGCATAATAACCCATTTACCGGAGTTCTTGGAGAGTTGGAGGAGCATTGCATAGAAGCTTATAATGGACAAGTGCCCTACTTAGGAGTGCTCAACCGTAAAGAAAAGAGCGTTGATTATAAAAAATGATAATAATTAAGAATTATATCATTCACAGACAGCTGTTTCGTTGTTTACAACTGCTAGTATGACTATGGACTATCGTATATCTCTTCCTATACCGCAAGATAGGATCGAAACCTTTGCTCCAGACCAACAGGCAGAGGTTATATGTGTAACTTTACCTAACATATATATATATATATATATATATATATATATATAAATATATCTATGCAAACACACACACACACACACACACACACACACACATATATATATATATATATATATATATATATATATATATATATATATATTTCTGGTTCAGAAAATGGCTTTTCTTTCCCGAAAAGAAATTCACTTATTTGCACTCATTTTTTCTCACGCCTTTCTGCTTCATTTTGCTTCAAAATTGCCTGAAGAACATCCAAAGCATTGTTAGTCCTTGCGTTCATAATCACTTTTTCAAACTTTACAAACCCTTCCAGACACACGCATCTATCTGCTGCATATTTACCATAAGCTTCAGCAATCCACAGTCTTGCTTCTGCAGCGCTGTTCCTCCCAAGCAAATAATCTTGATAAACTCTCGACAGAGCAAACCCAACTTTCAGAAACCAGGAAAATAGAATCAGTTTCGAAAGGGTGAATCTATAACCGATGGATCCTTGCGATAATTACCTATGGAGTTGGAAAATGGAACCAGACCAAAAGATTCACATTCAAACTAAGAACCATGTAACGTACACAGAAGGGAATCATGTCCAACGGTACATTGAAATATCACGAGACAGCATTATATATTAGAAAAAAAATCAGCAGTCAGGGATATCATGGAATCCTAAGAAAACCCTCAAATGGCAAAGGGCTGGCCATTTTGCAAGAATGTCAGACAACCGATGGGTATCATCACCCACAGCACCATATGAGATCATAGGCTAAACTGTGGGAAAATGACGAGTCGAATTAGACAAGATCAGAATGTACTGGCTATGGTACGCCAACCATCGAGAAGTCTGGTGGCTCTTGGGAAAGGTCTATGTCCACTTGAGTACGTTACAGAGATGATGATGATGATGATGATGGTGATGATGAAATAGTATGAATTAGAAAAAATTGTGTATACGACAGTTACTGCCTGAACCAATCATTGGACTCATATACTCTGGTTTATTGGAAAACCCATCGACAACATCACAAGCTAAGTAGAATTAACTGAAAAGAAATTTCTTCCTTTGAACAGGTTGATGGAACAATCTTCCCTTGTGGTTTGAATAAAGTGTTTGGTTCGAAATTCCTACAAAGATAACGAATATGGAGGGCAACCGACGTAGACCAAATTACACAAGTACCGAAACTTTGTAATAGTAATAACCAAGTTGAAGACATTAGTCTGCACAGATTAATATACATTCAGGACTATTCCTTATTCAAATATTGATACGGGAATAATATCCTGAATTTTAATCAGAACATTTCAGGTTAGTCACTAATCAGACACCATCAGATAACCAACGTCTTTCTGCAGAATGGTTCGTCGGGGATGGGGGCGATCAATCGAAAAAATCGGAAAAATGGGTGATTGATGGATTAGTTACTTCTGCTTTTTGTTGGCCAGTGATTACTAAAAACATCTGGATTTTTAAAAAAAATAACAAAAAAAAAACAAACAAAACAAGCGTGAATGTTAGAGGACACAAACTGAGAGATCGATTCAGGATGAACTTACATTGCAAATTGAAACCCCTTTTTTCACACTGAAATCCTGTATAGGGATCAAAGACTTATTTAGAGTTGGACAACTACCAATAAAAAGCTCCAATGCTACCCTGTCCGGCTTTTGCTTCCACCCCTCTTCCGAGCGAAGAATAACTCTAGGTTGAAAAACCCTTTCACATAAAATTTAAAAAAAAACCAAAAAAACATGGATAGCCATCTAGACAGACGGACAGCCAATCAGACCGATTTGAATACTGAAGAAACCTATGTTAAAAATTTAGGTGACAGTTTAGTTTGATTTTTCAGGACATAATAAGGATTAAAGCTTTGATTTTGCGACCTTAACGGGTGATATATACATAGTCAGTCAGCCAATCAAACAGCCAGCCAGACCAATTTGAAAACTGAAAAAAACTTATGTTAATAGTTTTGTTTGGGGGGTTTCTATCTAAAGAGATTGGCCATTGAATTGATTATGAATATATCTCAAAAGACACAAATCACTTCCACAAATCACATAACGTACTACATTCCCCGCGGATCACCTCAACAAAGCCGAAAAACTTCGCATACAATCAATATATGATGATTCATAGAGACCTCCACTATTCTCAACAGGCTATCAATTTTCGTGAGCGTTTTGAACTTTCATTCTTAGATGGAATACAAAGCAATCAAACGGTTATTATCTTGGATTATGAAGACTTTCTAGCATTAAAAAAAATGGAGACTTTAATACAAAAAAGAAAATTTCAATACAAACACTGACGAAAACTCATTGAACCGAATATCTTGATTAAATTTGTGTTTAAAAAAACATAACGCTCATTCTCTTGTTAATGAACAGATGGGTAGAAGTTGTAATTCTTTAACGTGAACCCGACTCTTTTATATAAACCTACCTCATACTAAGTTTTAAAAAAATGAATCTTTTATATTCATAAGCAGTTCTTTCATGTTAATCGATTTGATGTTAGTTTTTTTTTTAGATATAAACGAACTTAATATTACTGGAAATTTCGATATTTTTCTTATCCATAAGCAGTCCTTTCATATCAATCAACCTAATATCACATTTGGAATTGTTACTTTCTCTTTATAGGGAAACATCGCAATATAATATTCACATTTGTAATATAATCAGTGTTCAGATTAGTTAATAACTTTTTTTTTCAAGATTGACCAATTTATTTTCTTAACATATGTTGCTAAAATGAGGATATATCAGTTTTTCTTACCTCCTGATGAAACCGTATCTAAGTTGAGCAAATTAATGAAAAGAATTCTTTCATTTTTTAGAACAGTTTAATTTTTTTCGCACGACATCTTTCAAATATCACTTGTGTAAAAAATTCTCATTTACAAGGTATTTTCAAAAGAAACTATTTACAGTTGACCTGTCTTATTTCTTTTTTTTTTATTAGCGGTCATATTATGCCAGACAATTTAATATCATATTTGTCCAATATTAAAATATAATCTTTTGTTCTCCTTTTTGTATGAGAATATTTTTTCGTGGAACAGTGTAACATTATTTTGGGAAATTTCATCTTTTATATAATCATTTTTAATGCATGTCTATTTTATTGGAACTAATGTAACTCTCAAAGATCCCATCTTTTTATTCTCAATTTCATAAGTGGGAATTTCATGTGAAACAACATAATGACTCTAAGAGTGGTTGCGCACACAAAATACATGATTTTATCAAGATATGCATACATAATATGCGTACATAATCTGACAGAATATCTATGGATGCGTTATATCATTGGAAATTCAAATCGAAATGACTTCCTGTTGTTACACAGAGAATGTATCACTAAGCCCCAGATAGCATGAATAAAATAAACAATAAAAAAAATGGTCTGGAATCGTACCTCTGACCGTTTAGGTAGCCGCTTCAACATTAGCGTCGCTGTTAACAATTTTCTCATCTTGTTCATTCATTGTCCATGTTTGCAGGGTTGTTTCTATTGTTGACAATTATATTATTAAGAATATTTATGAATGTTTTATTTTTGTGTACAACGCTATTCGAACCGACCTCCCATTGTTACACAAAGAGTGAGTCACTCAGCCTAGAAAGCGTAAATGGAATAAACAATTAAAGGAAAATGAAGTGGTTGCAGAAGGTCATTTCAAATAGAGTTTCGGATAATATGAAGCAATCACAAAAATGCATAATGTATGAATTATTCGTTTATTTAGTGCAGATGGAGATCCATGGATATTTTTTATTTTATCTTGAAAACGTTTGAATTATTTTTCTCCTCTTCCCAGCACACAACATCCTATAAGGTTTTGTATAAAAATGTTACTTACGCAAGAAGGAAGTTTTTTCTGTCTATTCTAAAGATTCTCATTTGAAATGCATTGCATATTTATTTCAGACAGAAAAAACCCATTTTCTCAGGAATTCATTCACAGAATTTATATATATATATATATATATATATATATATATATATATATATATATGTAGTTGATCGTTGCAATAAAATTGAATTGCATTGGGATCCGAGTTCAAATAATAATGATAGAATTCTGAATAAAACAGTGAATGCCCTAAACATAGAACATTAAAAGTGATCGGAAAGTAACAGACTTGCATAACATCGTACGATGACTTTATCGAATTTTATATATATATATATATATATATATATATATATATATATATATATATATATATATATATATATATATATATATATATATGAGAGAGAGAGAGATTGATCAACACAGCTGGAGAGCAATATTAATAAAACTCTTTTGCTTTTAAATCCCCCAAACTGTTTCATGATAAACAATAGATGATCCCAGCAAGAAAAGTACCACACATAGTACCACAATATCAAATTCTGTTCATCTGCACCACTATACTGTAGGAATAGCAGTGATTGCAAGTCTTAGAAGCTGTAAAGTGATTCCTTTAAGCGAAAAATGTTGAAGTTCTCGACTTGATAAGGAAAACAAAAACCTGTGTGTTGAGGTTTTTAAGATCTCCGATGAAATAGATCTCATATGCGTCAAATAACTTGATTACCGTATATTGATCTATCTGGAAACTGTCAACCAAAGCTGTCATTACGATAAATTGGTTTGGCCAGTTTTCGGTTTTGTCAGTCTGTCTGTCTGTCTGTCTGTCTATGCCTGTTTGTGCCTGTCTGTTTGAAGGCTGCAAATTTCGAAAATTACTCATTATTTCTAAGAAAAACGTTTTTGGTGTTTTGTAACACCTTCCAATCTTCCAATGTGAATTCATTCAAAATCTGAAACTAGTTTCTGTCAGCTCATTTTTGGGAAATTTGAACTTCTCACTCATCCTGTAAAAGGCAAGAGAAGCAACTTATTCATTGATCGCCATGGATTCATATTTTTTGATGTCGAAAGATGTTTGTCAAATGACTGTTTCTATTGAGTGACTAACTGGACTTCTCAGTCATCATTATTCATTGCTCTTGACCTATTACTGGGTTTAATTTATGAACTGAAATTCATCATAAAAAGAACAGTATACAACCAATGGATCCCCCCTTATAAAGCTGGAACATGGAACCTAGCCAAGAGATAGATCCGCAAACTGAGAAGCATAGAACGAGCCCATAAGAGAATCATGCTCAACCTCACATACAGAGAACACAAGACAGCCCAGTATATCATGGAGAAAACAGAAGTCCGAGACATCATAAAATCTATTAGAAAAACTTAAGTGGCAATGGGCAGGACATGTTGCAAAATTGCAGACAACCGATGGACATCACGACTCACAACATTGATCCCCAGAGATCACATGCAAAACCAAGGCCAGCAGAATACAAGATGGAGAGATGAACTAGACAAATTAAGAAAATACTGGCTCCACAACGCCCATGATAGAGAAATGTGGTAGATCCTGGGTGAAGTTTATGTCCAACGACGGACGTTAAAAGACTGATGACGATAGGGATAAAACATGATATACATAGATTTCGGTGCTATTCGCAGATTATGGCATCCGATGGGGGTCTTGAAAATATTCCACCGCAGAGTAGGAGCTGCTACTATACTAAAATATTCTCTGGACTCAGCTTAGACTAATACCAAGCCTCACCAATGTGGCACCAAATCAGGACCCAATTCACTAAACCAGTATATTGATGTGTTACTAACTTACTAATCATAAAGATTGTTTTTAAGTATTCATAGCTCAGTCTGGTGGAGGATGACAGCTAAAACAGTCTAGGACCACTGGATGAGAATCAAACTCATTATCAGTACCGATGGTCTGCTAGGCTGGATCAGTAGTTCCCAAACTGTGGTCTGTAGACCCCTGGCGGTCCCTAATGGTAACACTGCAGGTTTGTGAACCATGTTGCTAACTCAAAAAAAATATTTCTGCACTACTTTGACTGTCCAAAGGCGCTAATTTAAAAAAAATGCCAGAAATGGTCAAAAACACTCATACAATGCCAAAAATGGTTTTAAAAAATGGTTGGTATGTTCAAAGACAACCACGCTAATTTAAGAAAAAATTGCAACAATAAGGACTGCGTTGAATTTCCAGTGGAAAGCGCCAAATTAGCAACATAGACTTTTTAAAAGTTAAGTATCTGTAGGAAATCCATCCAAATAAAAGTCGGCCTTTTGTAATGGAAAGGTCGCGAACCACTGGTCTAAACTACCAATCATTATCCAAGAACGAGTCTCCAAAACTTGCTGCGTGGTCATGACAAGAAATACACTACTTTAGATATATTTTGGCTTATTCATTCGCTGAGTTTGTTTTTATTATTCATATAATCATAAAAAGGAAGAGGAATCATAAAAGCAACAGTAGAAATGGTATCAGAGCAAAATGTATGTCACGAGGGAATAGAGTTTTGGTGAACTAAAAAAATCACGTTTTCAGTCTACATTGAAAACAGTATAATTACATTTTCCTATTGATGACTGATCTTGTTCTAAGCAATACAAATTACACTAATTAGGAAAAGCTGTTGAAAAAAACTTCTGTATGCCAATCTGAATCAGTTTCATGAGTATATTTATATTTTGTCTAATTGAAATTTATTGAATCACGGTGATTTACAATTAATCATTCACTTGCTGAGATTTGATTTAGACTTTTTGCTGGAATCGAACGAAAATGAGAACAACTTGAATCTAAGATTTATTTCATATATATACATATATATATATATATATATATATATATATATATATATATATATATATATATATATATATATATATATATAAATATATATAAATATATATAAATATAAATATATATATATATATATATATATATATATATATATATATATATATATATATATATATATATATATATATATATATATATATATATATATCCTGGAGATTTACGGGATGGTTTTCCACAGAATAATTATTCTGAGCATGTACAACTGGTAATTCGAAGCGATAGATTAGGTTAATAGTCGATTGTGTGATAGATGAGCTCGTCAAACCGTCTCCCATGTACGACGCCCCAACTATGATGAGGAACAAAATAATTTTTCAGTTTAAAACCAATAGAAGCTTGAAGAAGTTGAAGATTTGATCCATCTGATCAATGAATAAATAAGGATTTAACTTGAAATAAAAGCCGGTTTCGATTCCTTCGAACCAGTATGTTGAAATGAAAAATAAAACATTCGGATGGGAATTTTATGTAAAAAATTTGAAAACAGGTTTGATCGATAACTGTGTTCCTTTCTGTCGCCTTTTCTTGGGTAATGATCCCCATAAAAAGTCCGAATATCCCCTCCTCTTTGAAAAAAAAAACAAAAACAAGCTGACACAAACTAGGGATCAATTTAGCAAAAACTTTCATTGCAAAGTGAACCCTTCATAAAAAAAAAGTATATGCAGGAATTCTGATAAAAGAAATATTTTTCTTAATACTTGACGAGAGTAAATATTTGAATTTCCAGCCCAGTACCTCAATTAGTGCAGCCTGTATTTGTACATAGCCAGCTACACCAACTTGAAAACTGAAAGAAATCTTAGTTGATAGTTTTGCTGCCAGTTCCTGGCGACGGATAGCTGTGTATGTAGGCTCAGTTTGATCAACAAATTTGTTACAAAAATATCACAAAAGGCATGGATCAGGCAAGGTGCATGAAAATAAGTGAACCCATGCGCTACAAATCACTGCCATTAAGCTAAAGATCCCAAGATAACACGTTATAATGTCTTTTACACTAACCTGATGTGTACAAATCTGACTCCCATTTTTACTATGCATCTTTTCTTCTGATAAAATTTCTGCAAGATTC
>OY735227.1:39919249-39921749 GCA_963457665.1 Thysanoteuthis rhombus | reverse complement strand
ATACATAATAGCGTGCAGAGTGGGGAGGTATTGTGACAAAAATGAAGCGACAAGGTTTCTTTGATTCTTTGTTAAGCATGGATAGATATTTTTAATTAGATAATTAATTTTACTGGAATGTTCAACCAAGTGGTTTATAGCTGCAAGCAAACTTCGAACATTTTTTCTTAATTACGTTTTTGTTTGTCCGCAATAGTCACTTGATATTTTTAGTAAATTGGTGGCACGTCTTAAAGGTATCTTTGTGATTAATGCTCAGCGCATCTCATTGAAATTTATCCTCCCATCCATAATACCAATGCTTGAGACATTGCGTAGCATTTACAGGCATTGATTGGTTGGCTGAAGAGATGTTTGTTCTCGTTGTCAATAAAATATCTATCGACTTTGTATAAATTTCATGATATATCTCCTAGTTTCTGTTATCCATGATGAGGAAAAGGAACTGCAAATATCCTGATCATATAGAAGCCTAAATCATGTTTGTTGGTTCATTTGTCTATTCAGTCACGGAGGAATAGGAAATGATCTTATAAATGCATGATGCATTTTTCTAAAATCTGAAAGAAAGAGGAAAGAAAGAACGAACAACATGACTGCCCTCTGATATTTCCAATCCAATATCCCATTGTCTGTCTCCTTGTACTTTATTTCCCAACCCAACCAACATAACGCAAGCTGTTCAGCAGACAATTTCCATTGAAATGAGAAAAAATGTATAAATAGCACAAATACATTGACAACTTGCCGAAGATTCACCAATTTCCCATCTTTTTATCAATTTATCGTTCTAATTTAGATTAGAAGAAAATACCCTCCCTATTTCATTTGCAATACTAAAATGTATATTTGTAATAATTTCGATCAGAAAGTGGATCCCCGAAGATCACATGTAAAACTAGGGCTGACGAAAAAAAGATGGTGTGAATAATTAGACAAGTTCTGAAAGTGCTATCTCCATGATGCCCATGATAGAGAAGTTTGGCCAATCTTGGAGAGGATTTACATTCAACGAAAGACGCTAAAAGGATGATAATGATGATGAAATAATCTCCTCATTTTTTACGGGTTCTATACTAGTTCCTTGGTGGAGAAATCCATTGCGAGGAACACTCGTTTAATCCACACACAACAAACACAGCTCATTTAAAGAAAATTCTAGAATGCGTCTAGATAGGTAAACATCACGGAACGATTCTAACCCATAGGTCATGAGCTGTCTCTAATTTTTTAGCACTTTGGTTTAACTGGCAAGGAACATAAAACAGGCCCTCGCCTTGCCAGCTGCCTGAAAGTAAAGTGTTCATATAAAATATTTTGCAAAGCGGAGAAGCAATTATCATTAATTCATGTTGGATTTTTTTCAACCGGTATCAGACACAAAAAATTCACGCTGAACATTTGTTAGGCTGGATCATCGAAGGTTGGGGCTTTGGTAGGCGCAGGGGGCTGGGGACGAGAGACACCGGAACAGGGTATGTGCAGAAGCGAAAATGAAGTAAGATAAACCATAGAAAACCGAGGATACTTGTGATTAGAGATATTCTTTAGGTTGTTATGAAATTTAACTTTTAATATGATTGAATAAAAGATTGTTAAAAAGCGACTGTAAAAGTTAGCAATATTAAAACAAAATGTATCTCACAAGGGATCAAGATCAATGATAAGATGGAGCCAAATCAGAACTCAAGATTCAAATCATGTCATCATTAGTTATAATTACATATTTTAAAATCCAGAGTGGACTTTGTTTTTCTGCTGCAGCAAAAATAACACCGACAAGTCAGGCGCATAAACCAATATACGAAATCTACATTCACCCATTGTAATATAAACTCATGACTAGCTGATATCCAGGATATTGTCTCACCGACTGAGCTAGAATTTTATATTAACGAAAATTTAACATATAGATACAAGCAGGTTTATTTCTTCCCAATAAATGAATACATTTACATAGAGAATACTCTTATACCTTTTTATTTGTTATGTAAAATCGCAAAAAAAGAATATGGAATGGAATTCGCAGTAGCCAGTCTTTATTATTGCCTTTATCGATGACATTTTAATATCATCTTCATAGAATGAGCTCGATTCAGTTGACACGTTCTTACAATGTGTATGTAGCTAAGTTGCAGTAATTAAAAAGGCGAGGAAGTTTTTAGAAAATTATATATTCTGATCAGCACCTGCCTCAAGTGTATCATGATTTATTTAACTAGAACATATTCACACAGATTTCTAAGTAAAACTTTACAGTTTGAGATTTCATTTTCTACAGGAATCCAACGAAAATGATTAGAATCTGTCAACCACAACTGTCACCTGAGCTGTAAACATACGATTCTTCAGTTTTCTAGTTGGTGCGACTGGCTGTCTAAATATCCACTGAACTTACAGGCCGTCTAAAAGAAGCTGAAAATTAAAGTATTCAGACACTACTGCACCGAAAAAAGGTCCGGGAAAAAAGGAATTAACGCCTGAATCAGTTTTAAGAAAG
>OY735227.1:39904249-39914249 GCA_963457665.1 Thysanoteuthis rhombus | reverse complement strand
AAAGAAATATGTTTAGATTATATTCTTCGTGGAAGATACACTAGACATTGCAAATAACTAATTTTGTGAGAGTATTTCTCCTGAAAGAAAATCTCCGAATCAAATAAACACTTTTAGGGAGATTGGTGTCCGTATAAAAAAAGTTTTTCCAGCTCTGATTTTATGCATAATTTTGGAATCAAAGTTCTAAGAAATATCCAAAAAACATTAACACTTGTTTTAATCCTTGAAGGATCAATTTGAAATTATTCTCATAGTCTAGACAAATATTTGGAAGCTTCAAACACGACTATAAAGGGTGAAAAAATTGGGGTGTGAGTGGGCCAACGGTTTGTTGCATAAAAATTGGAATAGATGAGTTCAAGCTCTGGTTGGGGCAGTATATCCTCATTTTGTTCTAATACCCATCGCTACCTAACTGAGTGAATAACATAGTACACACTGCTCTTTAGCCTTGTTTGGCAGACAGTTTTGGAGACGGACAATTTTGCATCAGAACCTTGAAAGTCTAACCTGCCATCCAGAGTCGTCAGAGAGTGGCAACGGGATGAGCAAGGAACGTGTTCCTGAAGTGTACGGTTAATGAGCTCTGGTGAAGCTTCAATGGTCCATGAAAGTGGACTATAATAAACTGTTTAAGTAATATAAAGTATATAAGAAAACACACAGACAAATGATACAACCAAGGTCCCCGTCTCCACTTTGACGCTTCCAGTATACGTGGGAGATCAGGGGGGAAAGTAACACCGAAAAATATACCTGTAGATAAGCATAACTCCATAAATGAACAAGAGTTAATTGAATTCCAGTTTTACCTAGATTTGCCTTCATAAATCTAATTTGTTACTAGTGAAATCTTTCTGTTGGTTCTATGGCATAAAGACAAACGTAACTGTAAGAAGTGTGCAGGTAAGTAATATATAATTGTTTGTCAAATAAGAGTTACTCAAGTCCCAGAAAAATGGATAATAAACTGCCATTCTACTGATAATTCAGTTCTAGTGTCGTTCAGGTCCTGCGTGGCCAAAGTTGAGAATAGACAAGGAAACAAAAAAATATTTACCCACAAATACCACATAATTTTGTGTGGATTAAGCTAAAGAAAAATAGTACTAATATCACAGAACAATAGAAATGTTGTCGAATTCAACGGAGAGGAGTTCATATACATTTATATGCAGAAAGAGTGTATATACACACAAGAAAAGGAACATCCATTTTTAAAGAAGTCCTCCAACAAAACGAATCTCTATTAATCTGTTCATTGAGAAACAAACCAGACTTGGAAACGTTCTGAAAGAACCCATGTATTATTATTATTATTATCATTATTATTACTACTACTACTACAAGGACAACGACGACGACTACAACAACAACACCAACATTACTACATTACAACTTGAATGAAAGAAGTCCGAAGGCTACAACGTCAGAAACTCTATGATAAAGACTATGAAGACTGAAAGAATTAACGTGCAATAGCAACAACACCTCGTTTCAGATATGTAAAGGGAAGTTGTTTACATGAATAGCAAAAAAATAAGTAAAATCTTTGAATACTATTAATTCTGATAAGGTAATCAAAAGAGGTAAGATTGGATGTAAAGATCAAGCCTGTAGTTATATAATGAACTGTGGATTCACAAAGAATGAATGGATATGAATAAAACAATACTGTAATGATTATTGTTCTATCATAAATATTCTGTTCAATGAAAGACTTTTTCTTTCAACAAAACTTTGTCTTTCGTTGGCGCTTTGTCCATTTATCGTTTTTTTCCTCATATGTGATATGAATTATTAATAGAGACTTGAAACGTTTGTCATAAACTCAAGGTGCACTGAAAGCATCGTTTGATGAAAAAAGCGTCAAACCTTGCCATCACTTACATAGTTGATTCCAGTTCAAGTTCCAGTTTAGGTTCAACCCATGAACTAACAATGATCGGGAAGCTATGCTAAGTACGTCCCACCAACGTGGAATTTCTCAGAGCATGGTTAGTTACTTAGCGCTACCCATCTCTTCCACAAGTAAGATACGAAGCTGTGTTGGGTTACATGATACCAGTCATCATCATCATCATTATCATTAGTCTTTTAACGTCTGTCGTTGGACATAGACCACCCCAGGATTCGCCGTAATTCTCTATCATTGGCGTCGTGGAGCTAGTATTTCCTGAATTTGTTTAGTTCATCTCTCCATCTTGTGTTCTATCGGCCTCGATTTTTTATGTGATCTCTTGATATCCATGTTGTGAGTCGTGATGTCCATCGGTTGTCTTTAATTCTTGCAACATAGCCTACCCATTGCCATTTAAGTTTTTCAATAGTTTCTATGATGTCACGTACACCTGTTTTCTTCTTCATATACTGTGCTGTCTTGTGATCTCTCCATGTAGAGTTGAGCATGGTTCTCTCGTGCCTTGTTCTATTGGAAGAAATGGAACCAGTCTGTAATAGGAGCTCAACTCCTGGTTTGGAATCAGCATTGCCTGTCTCATAGACTGATCGACAACCAGGGCTAGAGGGATGAATCTCCCATTCTATTCAAGTATGTCTTAGGGATGGGGGCCAGACTGAAATGCCCAATTTATCTTGATAATTACCTACGGCTAGGAGATGGGTGGATACACATCCTTCTCAAAGACATAAGTACCAAATTAACATTCACTGCCTCTGTCCAAATTTGAACTCACTTCGTCAATTCTATCTTCTGTGCCATTTACCCATCCATATATACTGATAGACGACTACTAAAGATAAATACGGTAAGCAGATTGTGGCCTTGTGCTAGAATAAGCCAATGTTTTCAAATAAAAGATTTGAAACTTGAACTAGAATCAATAATTGTACTTGACAAGAAAAACGCGCCAATGGAGACAAACTAATACACAGGTCTGGTTATTCAATCAATAGAAACCGTTGTATGATCAAAGTCTTATGGCAGCATGACGTGATGGGGTGAATTACTAAATATCTAGAGAAGGGGTGATCAATGAAAAGATCACTTGTCTGGCATTTTGTTGCACAGTGATCACTGAAAAGAAGTCAAAATATTTCTTTAAAAAAACAAATATATAATGATGCTGGAAATAAGGTAGTAATCAATTTAGTATAAAATGACACTGCATATTGAACTCCAATTTCAACTCTATTTAGAGAATGGGTCGATAAACAAAAACATTCTAAACATAAGGAGTATATATTGAAACTTTCAGCCCACTGGCTCTATTAGTTCGGTCTGTACCCCTAATATATAAGTTCATAGCCAACGGGACCAACTTGAAAACTGGAGAAACCTATTTAGACAGTTTAGGTAAAGGGGATTTTACGAAAAACATCTAAAGAATTTTTTTGAATCGAGAGGAAATGCACGTATAAGTGTATATAAGTATGAATAAGCAAACCGAATGTTCATGTTATTACTGGCCTGACAAAAGGAAAATATCTAGTCGTAACAGAGTCCCATGTATCGAATTGACGAATGCGTATACCTTCATATAAGATGTTTTTCCATTATTGAATGTTCTCCAGATGAGGAATAAAAACATCCGTAGCCTGGTAGATATTGACTGAATTCTGATCTGAAATGTTCACTCTATAATGTTCTATCTATGTGATTAAGATTCACCACTGAATGTAACAGCTACAGATTGAAAAATTGATATTTCTTATGTGAAATGAATGTTTTATCCACCATTAGGCAAGAGATTAATTTTTTTATAACTGACTGTACTTTTCTTTTACTATCATTTGTAGGCATCGAGTTTTCTCTCATAAAATAAGTTTTGTTTATTCCGGTGCCAATCGTATTCAAATATATTTTATGGTCACGAAACAGTCGGTGATTTTCTTGTCTCTTGATTTGGAGTAAATAATGTACAAATCACTTCTCATGTAGCCGATAGCTCTCACTTCATTCATTGCAGAAAAGAGAAAGGGGTTTAAGAAGGGATGAGGTTTCCTAATTTCAAATCGTCTGGAGCAAACAAGGGACAAGGTTTCTTGTTTCAAAACATCCGATCTCCTCTAATAACATCTTCGAAATTCTGAAAATATGAGTAATACATTTTAGCTACAGTTAGTATTTAATTAGGTAACTTTTTATTCTACCCTAATTGGCATGACATTTAAGAATAGTCTGAAAAATAATGTTGAAGCTGCATCTACCGGCCATTTGTCTAAATCGGTCTCACCTTAGCTATATCTGGTGCTGTGGCTAATTTTTTTTCAACTTTGCTCTTTTATGTATCGATAAAATCTGTTGTAGATCCCCGTTAAGTTTCAAATTTAGGTGTTGACCAACGGATTCGTTGAGAGATTGATTTATGTATATCGAAAAAGGAGAAAGCAATAAGAACGACGCCTGTTTACTTTACGGGGGAAGATATAAACTCCCATAACTGAAACAACACCGTTGACTTGTCGCCTTTATTACAGAAGTAAAGCTATTTTACGACTTCCCAAAGACAGTTTGAAAAACAAACCAGGAATAACTGTGTGACATGAACAGTCACTTTGCTTGCTCTGATGATCACTGTTCCCTACAAGAAAGAAAATATCAGATTTGGCTATTTGATGGCTGAGATAGTTGCATATTTTTGACTTCCATCGAGTAAAATGAGTAATTTTAAGTGATATAAAGTTTTACTTGTTTTTATTTAAATGTTTCGCTGTTTTCTCTCGTTTGATATTAGAAGATTTTTAAAAGGTTCTCAACCTCAATTTTCACTTCGTCAGGATTTCCTGATATAAAATAGGATTATTCTTAAGATAGATTAGTCCCTGTTTACAATTTACATAATAATAGGCACTTGTTCAGTTTAATTTACAGTTAGATTATGTTATCATCCATTGCAACAACTATACGCTCTTCTATTTCAATAAAGAGTCAGCATAATTTTTCAAAAGTAAATTTCAGTGCTTTGATATATCAATAATGCAAGATAAAATATAAGATATTTCTTTGTTGTCTACTTATTAGCCTTTGTTTTTACTTTTGTAAAATGTTCAATTTGTTTAATTACATTTGTACACTAACACAAAATAACTATTCCTAATTATAAACAACCATAATTATTCACTTTCATCTTAACTGTTTAGTCGTGATAAAAAGCAACAACATTAAGACGGAGGAAGATATTAGCAAAAATACCAATAATGGAATAAATGAATATTTTGTTTTTCTTTCCAGCAAAACTGCTGATTACCTCGTTAAAACAGTTCATAAGCAAACTGTAATATCATTTATAACCACAAATAAGTTTTATTTCTCATTAAAACAGCCGTAGTTAGGAGTTGTAACTGGCGTCAGCTAGTACCCAGTTGATCTTGGGATCGTTTTCATCCTTGAGCGACCCTTTTTTTCTTTCTTCTTCACTCTCCACTTGACATTTGACCATTAGACCGAGTAAGCATTTTCCGTTTTTCTTCCATCTTTGCTTTGAGGATAGTGGTGGATTAACCATGAGGCTGAGTCAACGTTTTCTTTCATTCTTTTGTCAAACTCCTTCAATTGAGTTTTTACTTTATTTTCGTATGTAAGAACAATGAAGACTGCCAATGACTAAAAACCACTGACGTCATGCACAGTCACAAGAGCAGTGACACTGATGTGCACAAAAAGTGATGACGAATTCATCCCCACTTCTAAAGTCTGACCCAGGTCTACTATTTTCACTAGAGTTTACAAATCCCATTTACAGGAACTACTAATAATGGTACCTACAGTTTCGGAATAATATTGTGTGGAGAATTAATCCTGTTTTGTTTACGATCCTAACGAAACATGTGAGTTTGACCATGGCACAGCTGAGTCTGTTACATAAATAATGTCTCTGCAAATACTAAAAGGAATTATGAAAAATACGATGGAACCTATTCTACTGTAGACTTTTCAATGAATTTTTAAAACTCTTAACTGTTGAGTCTTCCCGATGATACTGATCTGCCTCTCCAGTCGATGTATATTTTACAGTACCTTAACGAAGATTCGAACTCACAACTCCCTGAAGACCATATGGCTTCTGCCAGTGCTTTTATCGGTCCGAAAATACTTTGTTATTAATGATATAGAGCCTTTAATCTAATGTCTGTTCTTCCAAATAAATGGCATTTATATGATGTAGATTATAAGTGTCATCATTAATGAGTCCACTGTTGGAATGAGACCTTTCCCATTCAATTCCATGGCGACCACAATTGTACTGATCTCTGCCATGACTTACCACGAAACACTCTATATCATCTCTCCATCATGTGTCTGGTCTTTACCTACTGCGTTTACTTTCCCATGGGTACTAATCAGTTAGCTTTTTGCTCCATCTGTTATCATCTACTTTTGCAAAGTGTTACATCCATCTCCATTTCATTACCCAATTATTCATACGGCATCCTTCATCGTAATCTTTACCCTGATCCATGTCAATCTTCTCCCAACTCTAAGAGTCATCCCTAGCGTTGCCCTTGCCATACTTCTCTGTACAATTCTAAGTTGGTTCTAAGTTCATTTTGTTAGTTTCCATGTTTTGCAGCTGTAAATCATGTTTGGTATCATGCATTCAATGTGTAATTTATACTACAAACACATTAAATAAATGCTTTTCAATACGTCTCAATTCACACCAAATTATTGGTGTATTGTGTGCCTATGTATATGTCGGTTGGCCAGGTCCAAGAGGGTGGATAACTAAGTCCATAGCCTGACACGTAGTTAGTAGCGGAAATGCTTTTTTTTAAGGTAAATAATGTTCTATCTATATAATTATTATTCACCACTGAATTAAGTGCATTGACAAGGAATGGGAATCTGTTGGCAAATCAATATTTGCAATGTAAAATAAATGCACTTTTCATCATAAGGCTATGGAAATATTGATGTGATATCAGCATGATATCAGATACTCTGAAAACAACAGCCCAAACTCATGAATAAGGAATTACCATTACTTTACAATAAGCTTATGAAGCTAGTTTTCATATCTTGGTTGTTATCGTCACACTACTTGATTGCTCTACGAGGCAGTGGCTTATTAGTTAAAAAGAATTGGTTATGTGTACTTAGTTACCTCGCTCAATGCCTGGGTCAAGCATTGAACAGTCATATCCTTTGGTTCAGTGGGAAAACTAAACATTACTATGAGGATGAATCAACGAAGGTGAATCAACTGATCCTAGATATTCCATTTCAGAACAATGTAACCTTATAAATCAAATGAAGGGTTCAGTTTCAAATGCCTAGAAAGATACTGAATCCAATATAGGTGAACCCAGAGCTTATTAGTGCATTTTTCACTTACCTAGATGGAACTTTGTGTGAAATTATTTCATAAAAACGTAAATATGACCAGAAGTTACAATGCTACAACAATATTCTCATGAATAGACACGCGGCGATCACCTACAGCACAATACAGTATGATCTAATCACTCGTTTGTCAAACTGAAAAAGTTACATTCTTGGGTGAAAAAAAAGTTTTTCACTGAAAACATTTCATGCGTACAACACGTTTGACTCAAAATTGGCAGAAAATAGCCGAAATTTTCCTGTGTAAGATGAGATAATTTGTTTTGCTGCTGATAAACCTGCAGCTTATATAGTTCTCTCTTTAGATGTGTCAATACATCTCAATAAGACGCTTTCCTGTCAGTGGGTCGGTCTGTCAGTTGGTCATACTCATGTTAAACAACAGATAATGTGTTTTATTTACCAGCAGCTATTATATCGTAATATATGGTGTGCAAATCATGGGGCACATCAACGAACTAAGCAACAAAATGACAGTGCCGATAATCGAAGTAGCCTATACATTCAAGCCAATGAGCAAACAACCCATTAGCAAAATCTCAGATGAAACTAGAAATCTCACGGAAAAACGCAAAAACCTCAAGTCACTGACAACAATAAGAGAGAAAATTGAAGAGGCTGAACTAAATAAATTAATCAAGTAAAAACGAAGGGAAGACAGAAGGAGATACATGACAGCAGTCATTGAATCGACTCTTGAAAAAGGTCGGGGTTTCAAAGCCATAAACAAAATCCTCAACTCAGGACGAAGGCAAATCACTAACATACTCGAGGAAAATGGAAACCCAACAACAGACAGAGACAGAATTGTCGAACGTGCCAAAGAATTCTACCAAAAACTTTATTCGTCCAAACAAGGACTACAAAACAATGAGCAAGATACGCAAGACGTGGGCAATCAACTTGACGACTTTCCAAAAGTAACCCCGAGGTGAAAGGAGCCATTAAACAGACGAAGAAAGGAACTGCTCCTGTACCAGACAACATCGCCAACGACCTATTCCAAATAGCGGGTAAAATCATCACTAGGAAACTGGCTGTCCTCTTCAACTTGTGTCTAAAACACAGTAAAGTCCTAGACGATTGGAACACTGTTATCATAATGCTTTTATATAAAAAAGGAAACCCAAAAGACCTCAATAACTATAGGCCTAAAAGCCTACTCAACTGTGTATACAAACTTTCCACAAAAATCATCACCAACCGAAAGACAAAAACACTCGATGAAAACCAGCCACGTAAACAAGCTGGCTTTAGAAGAAGCTACTCGACCATGGACCACCTGCATTCGATAAATCATCTGAAAGAAAAAGCAGCTGAGTATAAACTACCACTTGCCGTAGCATTTATCGACTTCGAAAAGGCGTTCGACTCAGTAGAAATCCCTAAGGTCATGGAGGCCATCAGTCGGCAAGGTGTAGATCATATATACAATCACGGCAGCTCCTTTGTCATGTTACATAAAGACTCAGACCCCTTTCAGCTCCAGGAAGGAGTAAGACAAGGTGATACCAGCTCACCTAAACTCTTCACAGCCTGCCTCGAGATGATCTTCAGAGGGCTAGACTGGGAGAGTAGAGGAATTAAAATAGACGGCGAGTATCTGAGCACCCTCAGATTTGCAGACGATATAGCCCTTTTCGCAGAGAACCTACATGACCTCCAACTAATGATAGATGAACTAAATGAAGAGAGCAAGAAGGTAGGCGTACACATGAACTTCTGCAAGACGAAGATCATGTGCAACAACCTGTTCAGGGATAAAAACACTAAGATCTAAATTGAGGACACACAACCAGAGGAAGTAGACCACTACATCTACCTAGGACAACGAATTTCAATGAGACCCTCAAAAGAAGAAGAAATCAAGCGAAGAATCACACTAGGATGGCAAGCCTTTGGCAGAGCTGACTCAAACTTCAAAAATTAAAAAATCCCAGTGATCCTAAAGGTGTATATCCAATGTATCCTCCCAATAGTCACTAGAACATAGAACCTAACCAAGAGACGGACCCGTAAATTGAGAACAATGCAACGTGCACATGGAAGAATAATGCTGGGCCTCACATGGAGAGACCACAAGACAGCACAGTACATCTGAGAAATGACAAGACATAGGGACATCATAGAATCCATTAAAAATCTCAAATGGTGGTGGGCTGGCCATGTTGCAAGAATGGCAGACAATCAATGGACATCACGACATGGATCCCCGAGACCACATGCGCAACCGAGGCTGAAAGAATATTAGATGGATAGACGAGCTAGACAATTTCTGAAAGAACTGGCTCCGCGACGCCCATGAAATAGAAGTGTTGCGAATCCTGGGGAAGGTATATGTCCAACGACGGACGCTAAAAGACTGATGATGATGATGATGATGATGATGATGATGATGATGAAGTCATAAGAGATATGATGACATCAATATATGACATATCAATGGCTTTTTTTAAATAGATTGCCAAGCACAGTTTGTTATAATCAATAAAAAATTCCGGCAGAAATTGCAAAAATCGGCTGAAATCTTTAATTTACAGCTAAAAGTATCATATATACCAACTTGAAACCTACTGACCAGATAAGATAGATTTTGATGAGAACGGTACACTATAATTTGAAAGAAGTAATTGTTTTTTCTTAGTAGCAAGATTTTCAGACGAACCATCCTAATTTTCATCTACCTACAAC
>OY735227.1:39869249-39899249 GCA_963457665.1 Thysanoteuthis rhombus | reverse complement strand
ATCATTTGGTCTAGGAAATTATGATAAAAATTGTAAAAAAAATTGCTAATGTCTCAATTTCTTCACTAGTGTCAAGATTTTGACAACCATTACCTTTTGCATTTTAAAATGGCCGCCATTTGTGTGGGAATACATCTTTTTAGGATTAAGATTTAGGGTAAGGGTTAGAATCTTTGATTTGAAGTTCGTCATCAGTGTCTGTTTTTCTGCAGCTGGAACGACAGCCATTTTTAAGATGGGAACGGTAACAATTGTTGTAAGTCTATTTTGATTGAATGCACAGCTAGTCTTGGCATCCGCCAGACGACAGTTAATTTGCTAAATACATTGGAACCTGGCTCAGAGTGATAAATAGTGGATCTAAAAACTTCTATTCCTAAAGGGTGCTCCATTACTGTGGCATTGAGTTCGACAAAATTTAACTAGGAAAATACACGAGGATGATTAGTGCGATGATTTCTATTTCTGATGGGTAACCTAATGACCCTATGGTTGATGAAGCTAAGCCAGGTAGATAGATAAAGACCTGTTTTAGAAAGATGATTAGGAAATGTAGTGACTTCTATTCTGAAATGGTGCTCGATAACTGTAGCCCTGGGCTAAAATACATTTTATACACCAAATACGTTGGAACCTGCGATAGAGCGATAATTAGATTGTGGAGTGATTTTAATCAACAAACGACACGATGTTTCCTAAATTTTTGATAGTTTGCCTTGAGGCTGGGTCAAGAAAACCAGTTTCATAGATTAGTGATTTCGAAAGTAGGGTCTGCAGATCATCGGGGCTTCGTTAAATAATTATCGGGGGTCTGCATCAGCGTCTCTGCTAAACCCGACATTGTGAATCTTGTGGCAGAGAAACATTATCATCCATTGCACAGCTATCAAAACACATAATTATTCTACGGGGACATGGTACATGTATTAGAATTCAAATAATTGTAATCCATTTTAGATTAGTATGATTTTTAGAGATCGAATTTCGGTCCTTACTGGTGTCCATTTGGTAGTCTGAAAAAAGAATACTGAAAAAGGGGGACCACCAAAATGTTTTCTCCATAGAAAGGGTCCTTTATACACCATCTATTATTGTAGTCGGTTTGTTCTTGACTGTGCCTGTGAATGTTGAATAAATATCAAGGCATATGCCGTAAAGGAATGCTAACAAAAAGCCATATAGGTAACAATTCACTCGTTTTATCAGTCATACTGACTGGATGCTCCTCTACCATAGCCTATCCTAGACGTAGCTGAGTTCAATAAATATCTGCATAGAGTAATACCCAGAAGGCTAGTCTAGCTGACCATTCGCCGGGCTGTAATTCAAACAAGGGCCGTCTTTTTTTTGGACAGGGGGGGGTGCAAGAACTGGTTAAGCTCAGTATGCGTTACACGTACCGAAATAACCCAACTATTTAACGAAGGGATAGCCTACCTGAGGTCTTCGTCCCTTTCGAAGAAATCCCTTTGGAACCTTACATATTAACCCATGCATCCCTCCTGGTTTTCGAAACGGTCTTCGAGACTGCAATCAGTTGCCCTGTAACACTTTCTTTAATCTCTTTCCGACGGCGATTCCAACTTTTTGGAAAGACTGAAATGAGAGCCGAATCCGGATTAAAGTGGCTGACAGATCTAGGTGATGTGATGTTTCGCCGAAAAACCCTGAACGATACGGGATAATTGGCTTGGTGAATGCAACGATCACGAAGTACCCAAGTTCACTCAATGGTATCTCATTGCCAACAGAGTGACGAAAAAATACAGCTCCTATTCACACTTGTGCAGTAAGGTCTTTTCTAAATGCTTGCCAACTTACATCAACGCAACTCAAACGGTTCTTTAGATATCCAAGTTTTTTTCTCTCCGGACTGACTTTGTATATTCAAGGGTCAGCTGTAGTATGTCAGCCCAGTCACCAACAGAAGGGGTGGCTCCTACTTGAAATCAGTTGCCTCTCTCCAATGAATACGACACTTATACATTTTTGCATATTTTGACCATTTTAACTATCTTTTTAGTCGGTTTGGACCATTTTTCACTTGTTTTGGTCATTCTTCATAATTTACCACTTTTTTTTAGCAGCACTGCCTTCGATATCCTGACTTAATAGATTGCTTTATTCTGGCCACGAGCGTTAAAGTGATGATTGGAATTTATAGTTAGTTTGAATGTAAGTGAATAATATCTACAATTGAGCATAATGAATAACTGTAGTCCTGCCCGGAGAGCAATATAATTGGCCCTACGACCCCGATAATAGAGAGAATTAGGGAAAATTATGTCCAACAACTGATTCTAAGAGGTTGCCAGTGATTCGCCAGGGTAGCTAATTCAATGCTGACAACGTGTGTCATTTAATGGTCTTATGATTACACTCACTTCATTTTCTGAAGTTATTTCACTGGGATGGGCTAAGGTGGTCTTTGGGTGCCATATTTATTGAGAGTCAAAAATCGAACTATTTGCTCAGACGTTTGTCTATCCCCTTGTAACGTTTGAATGTTGTTGATTGAAGGAAATTTCTAATCACTCCTGTATTTTCTATTTCTCCCTCAAAAAACTGAAAACGTACAATTCAAAGGAAAGAAGATTCTTTGCTCAGGTGGAAGACATTTCGGTTTTTAAAAGACCAAATTAAGTCCACTACAAAGATTGAAGATGTGACTAACAGGTATTCCAAGGGAACATCATGCTATCTAATAATAATTAAAATAGTATTCTTAAGAGATCGATGTTTCCGTTAATTTCAAGATATCTCTTTTATAATCTCATACACTTATCCAAGCGTCTCTTTCGTTATTCATAACAGTCTTCAAAATCATGTTCGGGATCCCTATCTACTGATTCATAGCATTCTCTTCAATCCTATCCACGGTCTCAACTCTCTTTTTCCAAAAGCCAGACATCGCAGAGACAAAAATGTCGACTCTGGGGGAGGGGGCTGATAGACCTTGGTGATGTGACATTTGACAGAGCACACAGCACGAGACACGAAGACTTTGTTGGTTCAGTCCATGTGAATGTGATGGTCAAACGGTACACAAACTTACTGAATAGCGTTGACTGTCGATTGAGTAACTAACAGGAGAGTGTCTTTTCCTGCGTGGAGAGTTGGGTCGCTTCTGTACGGCTGCCATGATACATCAAAGCTGCACAGCCCGTTCTCGTGATATCCAAAATGACTGGATACTTGTCAAGCAAACTTAGAATATTGGACGCTAACAGTAAGCCAGAAATAAATAAAATCATTCCATCAAGACGGTAAGTGTCTGAGACAGGTTTATATTCACATAACCTCATTAGCTTCACATCAGTTCTGGTTTATTTCTTCTCAGAGCGCCTATTACGGACAGGGAAAGGGGGTCAGTTTGTTTCTATTTCAGCTGCTGACGTCAGGAGGCAGTTGTTATGCTTAATAAGTGGATTTGGTTACGCTGTTGGTCGGTGCTGGCTCTCTCAAACTGGATTCTGCGTAACCCTCGGGTTCTGCATTATGTACGTTTGGTTCCATAGCCGATTTTGAGAAATTAACGTTTCAGATTCGAACGAAATATTATGTGATATCGATGCAAAAAATTAAAATACGTACCTTGTACCAGACTTCAGTTGTTGGTTTCCAGTCAGAAAGCTATACTTAATGTACAATTTACCCTAAATATAAATAGACATAGTCATGTATTTGTATAGATTTCATACTTGATAACTGACCTATACCATGCTTTTATAAAGGAGAGACCGGGGCTAGTCGAGCGCAAACACAGTTTGAATAATTTCATTTTTGTCTCCACCATTTGATGGTGCCTCTGTTAATCTAATTCTTTTATTGCTACTAAGTTTGAGTCTTATGCGTTGTAAGTTCGTCTTTTCACACTGGTAAGAAAATCTTTCACTTTGACCAAGAGCGCCTAACCAATGTTGTATCTTTGTTTCGATGAAAGCGTAGTTTATTTTTATCAGAAATGACAATGACTATATATATATATATATATATATATATATATATATATATATATATATTACATTTCGAATAGCTAATGATGACCCTTTTCTTAGAAGGATGTTTCAGGTTGGCTGGTATATTGCAAGTTGAGTTACTCGGTCCTCTATAATTGTGTGCAATTCAGGCCTCGGAGAAACTTTAAACAAAAACAAACTTTAAAAAAAAAAACAAACGTTAAACAAGGCATTTTCCCTTTTTTTTTGTTATTTTCTCGTCTTCCAACTGATAATCATATATCATCGAGGTCCACTCACTTGGGATTTCCCTTGTTCTCTCAGGTAGTTATTTTGTTCCAAAAATCTCATCTTTCACTCAAATACATTCTTCTGACTTATCATATCATTCATATCTCTAAGTTACTCATTAATCAGTACCTGCTACAAAAAGAACTGATTTTCTCAATCATATTCAACCAACTAACCCCATTAATAGGGCAAGTTGGTACACTTTTTCCAAATATGTAAATGGTTACATAATTAACTCGAGAAATGTGTCAGATTTAAACGATCCATCCAAAGGAAGTCTCTTGTCCATTGTAACTCTCGGTAATATTAGTATTTTAATGGATTAATTTCACAGGTAGCTACATCCATCTAAGCGAAAAATGTAGCCCCAGTCTCACCAATATTCGAGAGATGTTATGCACAGTCTCAGAAGTTTGTGAGAAAAGATGGAGAGACCGTTGCTTACATTATCATGATGCAATTATTGATTAATTAAATAATGTGTTGATCCGGAAGAATTTGTTCAGTATTATAGAATCAGAGCGGTCAATATGTCGGTCATCGATCGTCATGTAATCCTAGCTGGATAAAAACGAATGGATGTGGCTTGAATTATGCTTGTTCGAGACAGTCTGTCAATATCGACAATTGCAGACTCTACTCCACTTCTTCGTATCAAATTTTGGTTTCAAGATTAATTCACCTTTGGTTTGTATTCTGGTCTCATCATTAGTTTTGTGTCCGGTCCACATGACTCCGTTGGAGGCTTCTCAGGCCAAAGTTGGATGCGCAGAGTTTGACACAGATCGGGCAAGTGGTACTATCCCCACGAGTTATGAGGCCTTGAGCTAGTTCCTGGTTGCCGTTATTTCGAACAAATAACTATCTGCTTAGTGGACTCAGAAGCGTCGAGTCAGGTGGTCACCTGTCAAGACATCTGACGAGGGAGTTAGCATGATATCACAACGTTTGATTTGAAACTGTTCTTGATAGGTTTGAAGAATCACATTCTTTCGTCCTTTGTCAAAAACTGCTTTTTCAATTTTTCCGTCGATGGGAGAAACAAAAATATATCCTTTAACCTTCAATCCAAAACTATTGCTCCTCAACTTATCTGCTGGTGGGAGATAAGAAACTGCTTACAGTTGTTTGGGGGTTAAAAATGCTGCTTCAGACAAATAATGATTGTATAACATCACTACATTGCTTGGCATTATTAACCTACTGACAGGGCCCGTGCTTTCTTTTGGCTCTCCATACAGGATTCAGAGTTGTAAACGGTATAATTTAATGAGAGCAGATGACAACTAGCAATTCTTGATTTTGGCGATTGTATTTTTCTCTGATATTTCAAAATGGAAATTGACGCTAGTACTGAATATACATGCACGTATCGTAATGACAAAAAATTTTATTCAGCAGATATCGATTTTTTAACATTACCCCATTTCTTGGCAACGCACCTGATCAAGGATTGAGTACTAAGTACATTGATAGAAGATTATACGGTCAAAATTTCTTATCAAAATTTACTTAAACAACTCTGTGACTGAGTATTGACTTATTAAGCCACTGTCTTATAATCGTATATTCATCAACCTTATATCATCATCATCGTCATCATCACCGCCATCATCATCATCAGTCTTTCAACGTCCGTCATTGGACATAGACCTTTCCCAGGATTCGCCACACTTATCTATCATGAGCATCGCGTAGCCAGTAGTTTCAGAAATTGTGTAGCTCGTCTCTCCATCTAATATTCTGCCAGCCTCGGTTCCGCATGTGATCTCAGGGGATCCATGTCGTGAGTTGCGATGTCCATCGGTTCTCCACCATTCTTACAATATGGCCAGCCCACTACCATTTGAGATTTTTAATGGATTTTATTATGTCTTTGACTCTTGTCTTTTCCCGTATGTACTGTACTGTCTTGTGGTCTGTCCATGTGAGGCCCAGCATAATTCTTTCATGTGCATGTTGCATAGTTCTCAATTTTTGGATCCGTATCTTGGTTAAAATCCACAAATCTTTGTTTGATCCAGTGCAAGATCACAAGTATGCGCCACAGAGTGGGGCTCAAAATCATTACACACATGTTATTATCTGCAATTTTAGATTATTAGTCAATGCACTACGGTGTAATCTCTCAAAAAAAGATCGGTCACCGTATGTCTTTAAATGCTTCAGACAAAACACTACACGAAAATACTATCAATTCTTCTTAACTATCGACTAGTTCCAAGTCCTAATCGTCCAAAGCGATACATTTATCAATGTATCTCCCTCCTCATAAAGTTGAAACACAGCAAATTTCCGCCAATATTTCTATGATTCTCTCAGATTATCTATCCAGATAAATTAGATTAGTAAATCATTGTGCTATAACTGCCAAGCAGACAAATAAAATTTCCAGATATATTTTCTGATGAGTCCTCTATGGTTAAGTCTAGGCTAACTGGACAAAACAAGTATTTTATCAACAAATACTATGGCATGACTTTGTGTACGTGTTTGTGTGTGTCTATATGTATGTGCTTGTGTGGACCAAAGGTTAAAAATTGGTATTACTGAAGATAACAGACGGAATGTGCATTTACACTAAAATGACTATGCATTTATCTCAGTAACCAGTGTAACATCGTCCAAAAACGGAGAAGAACACCTGTTTCCATAAGTCTTTAAGCAAAGCAGTTTCGAGATTTCTGTTGTTTGGCGAAAGAGAATTACGTCCTTTCATCTTTCGTCAAAAATTGTTATTTCCATTTATCTGTCGGTGGGGGAAACAGGATCATATTTTTGAACCTCAAATCCAAACTATCGCTCCTCAACTTATCTGATGGTAGGAGAAAGGAAACCACACTTTCTTTTTTTTTTTTTGTCGTCTAAAGCATCTACTAGAAATGGTCTGCTGGTAGCAGAGAGGCGACGTCAGTTTTTTTTTATTTGTTTTTTTCATTTTTAATCCAAACGATCACTTTTCGATCCAAAAATTTTGTCTCGATTGACAAAGCTCCCATAGTTTGAAGACGAGGTGTTGTTTCTTGAATAATCTAACTTTTGTTGATTCAGCACTACATTTGATGGCTGGAGCCGCCCGTCCGGGAAAATCTGCGTGGAACTGGAGCTGAAACGTCATACATGTTTTAGTTGATGAGTTTGGACTATGAGAGGGTAATTTTAGTTGTTTGTATGCAATGACGGATTACATCCCGTATTTCATAGTATACAACGCAACAATTAGTGTCATACTTTAACCAAACTAATCATCTCACCTCTTCCCTGTTTTAGCACTGAAGCTTTTCTAAGGTTACGTCATTGCAACATAGAGACAAATAAGAAATTAGAAAGGGAAAGATTGTGTTACGCCAATCTTCCAAAGCGGATTCGTAGGCTTCTCTTTCTTCTTTTCTTTATCATTTTGACGTCGCTTTTTTTTTTCTTCCTTCCCGGGTATTTACTTTTTCCCATCTGCAGCATTTATTTTTCCATTCACGGGAAACATTCTTAATCTATGTTATTCTTAGTCGAGTGCTTTTCCAGCAATTTCATTCTCCCTAAAGTACTGCTGTGCAAGCAAAATTCGATTTGTGTCTGAACGCATGCTGCTCCCTTCCTGGAAACACAACAAATTTTTTTTTGCCTACTGCATAAATTCTCTGTGCCAACCGACACCATATATTTTGAACCTGTCCAATGCCGAATTTTTTTCTTACAAAAGTACTTGGCTATTTTTTGACAACAAATGAGCAAAGGCAGCTTTAAAACATGTCATTTTCTTTTCTTTTAATGGACAATTCTGTCCGTTCTAGCAGTCACTATTGAGTAAGTGTTGCCATGAATGACTGCCATATTCATACACTGGAAGAGCCAGACGGTCTCACACGGTTCTTCACGGCGTTTAATGGCTTTGGAATATATTCGCCGGATGAGCTTCAATCAAGCCATACGTCTCGACTGCAACGGGTAAAATTTGTACCAATTGGTCAGATAACGATATTTTGCCGTATTCCACACCTCGTCCGGACAAAAGTATATCTTATCTGATGAGTTATACAATAGAACCTGTCATACGACCAGCATACCATGATCAATTACAGGATTGGAGAAAAGAAATGAACGCAACCAGACAAAAAGAAAGGCACAAATCTTGCATAAACATACATGGTGAATAGATCCTCTTGTTGAAAACGTTTTTGAAAAAAGATTTTTGTAGACTTAGTAAAGGTTATTGGTTTAAATGACCAGCTCTCTGGTTCTATTAGTGTGAATTATACACACGACATAAAGATAGCCAGCAAAACTCATTCAAAAACTAAAGAAACTCATATAGACATTTTTGTTGGATGTTTTACGATTGCGTATGGCTTTTGGTTTGTTCGGAATAATTTCCCAACATTGAGAGGCTGACTAAACCTAATATTAGGTTGAAATATTAGACAGATTTGTTCTGTTCCTATGAGGATAAAACGCCTGGAAGAAATTGTAAGCCGTCGAATTCAATCAACAGACCGAGCGTAGATATCAATGGCATATGTGAACTACTAATCAGGAAAGGAAAAAACGTGAAATTTGAGTTTTACAAGCATGACCCCCCCAACACACACACACACACACACAAAAAGAAATAGTTAACAAGGAGACCGTCAGAGACAAATTGAAGGAAAAAGACTTTCCAAAAACAGGTTTGATATTATTTGTATTTACTCACACAGACACACGGACATATATATATATATATATATATATATATATATATATATATATATATATATATATATATATATATATATATATGTATATATATATATATATATACATATATATATATATATATATATATATATATGTAAATATATATATATATATGTAAATATATATGTAGATATATATATGTAGATATATATGTATATATATATATATACATATATGAACATATATGAATATATATATATATATATATATATATATATATATATATATATATATATATAATCAATTCCATCGTACATGTGACTACCAACGTCTGATATAGTTCCATGCGTTGAGACCTTTCCAAAAATTACTTGAGAAGAAGGTTTAACGCATAGAAGGATATCGGCCAATGGTAGTGATTTATATAATGAGATTCATTTTTATGTTCTGTATCTGATTGAATTATCGTTATTGATTTATCTTTGAAGATCCCTTTCTAAAATATGGAGCACTATGTTTTGCCAACAAATACGTATAAACAAAATCTAACATATATATATATGTGTCAAAGATATAGTGAAAGAGTGAGTATAATGATATCATACAACGACAATTGCAGCATTCCTTCCAACATATCTTTTATCAGATGATAAACGCAGGGTCACGCATGGTTTCGTGGCTTGGAAATCATTAACGTTGATCTATAGAGCCCTGAGCAATAGACTATGATATAACCTGGTTTTGAAACTTTTCTCTTGCTGTGTTGGAATTCCAAATTTATGCAAATACGACATCTACCCGATCTCGAAGACTTTCAATCTAATTATTTTTTTGTAATAAACATGTTCAAAATTTATATAGTGATGCCAGACTCGATTTCGTGATAGAATATCGACATTCAATTTTCAGGGAAAATATATTTGTTATCAATGTCTCCCGTGTTCCTCTGGCATATCTTCCTATTTTTCCAGCCGACGTTCATGAGCCTCGTCGATACATTTCGATCAGAACAAATTCACGCAGCCCCCACATATACACATATAGCATCAGCGGCAGCAATGTTCAGTGATCAGGCCGAGATAAAAGTCAGTATTTGTATAGGGAGGACTGATGCAACGCAAAAATCCTACCTTTTCTTCACACTCGTTAGACTATATATATATATATATATATATATATATATATATATATATATTATTGTGTCATCCACAGATAGCTGTTTCAATGTATTACATCCCTTCACTGTGGCTATAGACTTTCCATTATCCCATCCAGTACCACGAGGCAGAATTGAAACCTTCACTTCAGACCTAGAGGCCGATATATGTGTGTGTGTGCGTGTGTTAAAAGAGGGTAAATATTGTGCAAAAGAATGAAAAAACAAAGAATTTCTTGAAACCTAAATAAAGTTTAGAGGGTCAAGAATATGGAGGCTAATAAGATAATTTCCTCAATTGCGTATAGGTAACAATTCTGGTAAAATAGATAGCCTGTATAGAAATGCGTACAGAGCCTTATGACCACATGTGATCGTATTCGAATTAGATATTTGGAAACACGTGTGGGGCTTGGTACTTCATACATATATATATATATATATACATATATATATATATATATATATATATAGTGAGAAAGATGAGTAATCAATCAGATGAATATGATCATTCTCAGATAGAAATAGAAATATGCACAAGATATATCTTCTAAATTGTATCGCCAAGCTAATCCTGATTTCTCTGCGTGTGGTTTATCTGACTTCATTTGGCTTCAGGCAAAACTTTTTTCCGGTCCAACTAATTGCCGTCGGAGGAGGGCAGCCGGGGGACGTTTTCGTGGGGAAATTTAAATCGTCAATTACAGCAGCGTGGGGGCAGCATCTCATTATCCAAAAAAACAGTCCAAGTTATACAAACTCGTTTATACAAACATCCAAATCTACACCTGCATTGATCCGATAGAGAGTAAAGAGAGTATATACCTTCGATATCATTTACTAAGCGAAGAGAAAATGTACAGTTTCGGAACGTAGTAATGGCGTAGTCAATTGAAGACACTTTTTTTTTCGAGTCCATCCGTCGCAAAGTCGACCAAACTATCACTTGGAATATTGTAACGATATGAATCTTGATCAGGGTGGTGGGATTTACATATATATCTTACGTTGTAGCCATATTTTACCATAAACCTTATCAAAACTATGTTCAACTTGGATAAGATACGGCGTTTTCATTTTTGAGCCGATTATGACACTACAATGGGTTAAAAAACGCCAAATATTATTTTCAAACCTGATAGCACATTGTATTTTTGAATAGCTCTTCAAAGGCATTTCATAATATAATCTCTCTTACTATATATATATATATATATATATATATATATAGTTTTCAAATGAGTTTTCTTTTGACTGTCATCTCATTTACAAAAGAAATTTGAACTGACGAAAACTATCCGTCGTGTTTAATAGAATTTGCTCGAAAGAAAAATTGTTGCCCAAAATTGAAAGTCTATAGCCACACTGAAGAGATGTAATACATCGATACAGCTGTCTGTTGATGACACAATAATATATCTATCTATCTATCTATCTATCTATATATATATATATGAGAGAAATGAATGTCGACGTAAATACTCATGATTATCAATGACATAAACACGTATTTTGACAAGCAGCCAGTTAATTAAGCGCAAACCCTCTAATCATATCACAACATGAATAATTTTCCCGCCTACTAATTCCAGGCTAATAACACACTGTTACTTTCATCTTTTAGACAAGATTCATATTCCTTTCAGACGATCACACACCCCTCCATCATCTCAACATCCCCCACATTCCTATTCATGTCAAAAACAACTGTTCTAAAACACCAACCATTGAGACTGCCCTGAAAAACAAGCGTGGCCTGATTTCTCCTCGCACTCAGCCGTGAATCAGTCCAGAAAAAAAAAAGAAAGGTTGGGATACAATTTCAATAATTTCAAAACAACACATCCAATATCATAATCCGTTTTCCATATTGCTATACTGATATCCATTCATTCACACATACACGCACACACACACATACACACACACACACACACACACACATATATATATATATATATATATATATATATATATATATATATGTATATATATATATCCCAAGTCTCTTTTAAAAGGACTGTAGAACTCCGAAGTCAGCTGGGCATCTACGAAATACAGATTGATCAATCAGGCATCTGACAGGATAAGGACACTCCTGTAAAACCTACGACTTTTGAATATTGCTGCTATCCATGCTACCTCAGTGGACTTTCGGATACTGACCTTTAGTTTGAATGGTAGAGTTGGCCCTTGGTAACCTGACCCCGCCGTATATGTTCCTATTAATGCAGCAATCCTCCCAACAATCTATGTCTGCAAAGCCAAGACATTTATTCATTCATTTTAAGAAATGGATTTATAGTCTGACAGAATATTTATGAATGCATTATATCATTTGAAACTCCATTTGAAATGATATCCTGTTATTACAAAGATAATTAGTCACTTGGCCAAGACAGCGGAACGGGAATAAACATCAGGCTTTCGCATTTCCGGCGGGCTATTAAGCTCAATTGGAAGAGTGACGCTGTGTTGGGGCGGCTAACTTATCAGTTGCATGTTCAATTTCTGCAATAATCTAACTTTCTTCAATTGTTTATTCTATTTACACTGCCAAAGCCAGTGACTCATTGCCTAATAGTATATATATTCATATACATTTTTATTATTCTCTCTCTCTCTCTCTCTCTCTCTCTCTATATATATATATATATATATATATATATATATATATATATATATATATATATATATATATATATATATATATATATATATATATATATATATATATATATATATATATATATATATATATATATATATATATATATATATATATCTTTGCATTACTGGCAGCTATTCAGCTCAATGGTAAGAGCATCGTTACGTTGCAGCTATATAGCGGCTCTCCAATTAGTGGAAGGTTCGATTCTTGGTGCAGTCCAATTTTCTTCAATTATTTATTCTTTTTACACTGTCGAGAACGAGTGATACATTAATCGTGTAATGACCTGAGATCATCTCAGATGAGTCCCTATACAATATAATGCAATTTATCACCATTCTGCTTCCATCAGACCCCATATGTCCATTTCTTCATCAGTTGAAAACCTTGCATATTTGGGTATCGCTTTCCACACATAACCAGTAAGCTCAACACGCGAATAAGTTTAAAAGAGGAATGAAAAAGAATAAATTCTAAAAAAAAGTACTAGATGATATAAGATAAAGAACACTTCCCTTTAATTTGTGGCTTTGTACTTACCATTTCATGATATCAATGTTTCCTGTCTTATGTGGGTGAATAGGGTCACTGGTGGCACAATTTCAATCAGTCGTGTCAGGTCGTCAAGCTGCGGATATTAAATGGCGAGACGAGATAAAGATCTTGAGACTTCTCATTATTTATTACTTTTTTTGGTGTGTGCACAAGAATAGATCTTTTTTAGATTTCTTTCTATACTTTTTGATTTAGACCGTTGTTGCATCGGGGTTCCATTTTTACTGATACTACGACGGTGCCAGTTCCCAAAAGTTCATGTTTGGAAAGGGCGAAACTTTTTTAGTGTGTTGGGAAGCCTGTTATACATGTAAAAAAAAAAAAGACCCCAGCCCCCTAAAAAGCAACGTTATTCTTAAACATAGTCATGAAATTTGTTGAATTCTTTAGCCGTCTAGCTTCATCGGTGTGGCCTGTACCCGTGACAAGTCACACACACACACACACATATATATATAATATATATATATATATATATATATATATATATATATATATATATATATAAACATATAAACATATATATATATATATATATATATATATATATATATATATATATACGAAAATACATACATAGTCATTCGGACCAATACCAACATCGTTGTAAATCGCCCCCCACCTAAAAACCTTCGTGGAAGACAGTGGAAAAATATTGTTTTTCAAGGTATCATCATCATCATTTTTTTAACCTCTGTCGTTGGACATAGACCTTCCCCAGGATCCGACCCACTTCTCACTCATGGGTGTCGCAGAGCCAGTATTTCCTGAATCTGTCCAGTTCATCTCTCCATCTTGTGTTCTACCAGCCTCGGTTTCTTATGTGATCTCTGGGGATCCATGTTGTGAGACGTGATGTCCATTAGTTGTCTTTCATTTTTGTGACATGGCCTGCCCATTGCCATTTGAATTTTTTAATAGTTTCTATGATGTCACATACACTTGTTCCCTCCCTCATATACTGTGCTGTCTTGTGATATCTCCATGTAAGGTCGGGCATGATTAAATATTCCAAATGTCACACCTCTGGCTCCATTTTTGCAGCTTTAGCACACGATGCTTACATAGAAAGCCAGCCAGCCGGATCCACTTGGAAACTGAAGAAACCCATTCTGACCATTCTGGTAGACGGATCCTGGAGGAAGAAATGTAAATGTTGAATAGAAGTTATATGATGTGTTAACATTATTTACAGCTCTAACAGCCCTCATGATCGACAGTTTCTGACAGTCCCTTTCAATTTGTGGCTTTTTAACAATCATTTTATGATAAAGACTTTGCAAATCTTATGTGGTCGTTGGGGTCACCAATGACACACTTCAAATCGGGCGAGTCGAGTCGTCAAGCCACGGATATTAAATGAGGAGACGAAATAAAGATTTTAAAGCCATTTCATTATTTATTCTTTTTGTACCAGCAAGAATAGATCGTTACAGACTTTTATTCCAAGCCTTCTGATTTAGTTCCTTTATTGCACCAGGGTATTTATTTATTGATGCTAAGGCAGTGCTGGTTCCAAAGGTGCTATATTTTGAAGGGATCAGACTTTTTAATGTCTTGAGCAGCCTGTCATAATTGTCATCTACAGTAATTTTCCGTCTGTCATACTACTGCTGCGAAATATATTGGTTATTTCTCCTCGGTGTTGTCAAGATCTATAATCTTTAATCTTTTTTTTCATTTCATTAGATTTTTTCAGAACCATTGATAAATAAAAAACAACTCTCAACTCAACCCTGCAGTAGCTTGTATGCTGACTATTGTACCTAGCTGATGTCATTTTCGCCTGAACGTCTGTCGTCCAGTATTTGTAGAGCACGCTTACACTCACAGACCAAGAATACGTCCAAATTTTTATTCAAGAAAAAAAAAAAAAAAACAATCCGAAGGTTTTTTAGGGGACAATTTAATTCCCTCTCCTTTATGTTGTTAACACAGCGTTTCGGACGATTCATTCTCCAGCCTTCATTATATGAATATAATAGTAGTGAACAAAAAAAGATTCTCTCAAATAGTTGCAGCAAATATAACGTAGGATTCGGAAGCTTTCCTTTTTTTTTTCCTTTAATACATATTTGGAGAGTAAATCTGGAGAAGGGTTTACAATGAATCATTCGAAACGTCGAGTTATAGACATGAACAACGAGCAAGATTTCAATCGACTGAAAAAGTGTCTGATTGTTTCTGACCCTTTTCAAGACTATAGACAAAAAAAAACAACAGTATATACTTTAGAATGGAGTACCATTCAAAGTATGTTGGGAAAGCATCCGACCATTTTGAATGGCTCAAGAACTGGTTGCCCCACCTTGATGTAATTTAGCAAGGAATCGTAGGGGACTTTACTGCACATGCGGGAACTGAAACTCTCCTATTGATCTACTCAGTCGGCATTAGGACGCCATTGATGAGTTTGTACATTTTGTGACCCTCGCATCTACAATGATAAAGACTGTCAATTCTTCGCGTCTCTTCCAAGATATCTTTGGAAAAACATCGCAATCAAGCAAGTCTACCCGCTCACTTACAGTCCAGATTTGACCCCCTCCGACTATTGGCAATTCAAAAAGAGATTCCAGACTTGGTGCAGGACAAGACAGCTGATAACGAGCCCGAAATAGCAATTTGCACACTGCATTAAACAGAAAAATTGGTGTAAGTTCGATCTCAGAGGGTTTACTTTAAATGTAACCACAAAGGCATTGCCCTGGATAGATGCAGAAAAAATGACTGAAATAAATTGATATATGGTATGTATATAAATACGGTACGTAGATAGGATTAGAATTTGTGAAATACCTAATTCAGAGAGTTGTTACAATGAGCAGACATTGAAGTATTCCTATATACAAGGGAATGGCATGTATACATTTTTTTGAAAATATTTTCTTTTATTTCTTATCGATATAATCAGTTTATATATTATTATTCATCAAGTATGTATATCTTATGTAGATATAGGAAGACTTTATATTACAGAATTTTTTATATTTAGTAGAGGTAAATATGAAGAGACATTTTGATAAATACCACGAGCTATAGTAGGTAAGCATGAACACACTGAGAAATGTTGAGGGGAAAAAAGATCGGATGTTTTGAATTGAAAGTGTTGTACACACAAACAAGCGATTTTTCATGTCCAGATATTATTACTTAACCTACGGAGAGACAGTCGAGCAATGCATAGCGAAGCGACATAATTCAAATCCTTGCAGGCACAGCAATAATATCTGGAAATGAAAAATTCACATATATATATATATATATATATATATATATATATATATATATATATATATATATATGTGAAGACACTGGTTCCAAATATCGGTTAGCACCATTTGAAAAGTAAATGTTTGATTCAGTTAAAAATCAAATTCTGGATTTAAATCTAATTACAACTTTTAACAAATATTCAGCCTGTAGGATTTTAATACGAAGTAAAGTTAAAATCAAGAATTTGATTTTCATTTCAATTACATTTATCTTTTCACTTATTGCGTTTTGGAACTACACCCTGATACACACACACACATATATACACACAAACACATACATACAAATACACACACACACACACATACAAATACACACACACACACACACATACACAGTCATATATATATATATTGGAAATTATATACATATATATATAAGAAAATTTTGCTCAACCCAATATAAAAAAAAAGCGACAGGCTGATTTGAAAAGGCACAGATGGAAATGAAGAAAGAAATAAGTTCTCTCTCTCTTTATATATATATATATATATATATATATATATATATATATATATATATATATATATATATATATATATATATATATGCATGTGTATGTGACGTCAGAATGTATTTCCAAGTTACTTCTTCGTAATTTCCCGTTAAGAAAATAACCGAACAAAATATGATTTCAATTCTGTTTCTCATTATATACGCCGAGCTGATCTTCATATCAAACAAGAAAAATACAGTTTATTTTCGCCACCGGGAAAAATTTTTTAAAGAAAAAGAAGGAATCTGAATGTGAATGTAAGTTTCCGTCTGGATTTTTTGTCGTTGTTTTCTGTTGATAGAAAATGATTCAATCTTGATGTGCGACCTATTTATTAGAAATAATCAACTAAAATTGTCATCATAGGTTTCTTTAGTTTTCAAGTCAGTTTGGCTGGCTATATATTTATGTATGCCTTATGCATACAAGCCAACCCAATGACCACGTGTATAGGCTGCACTGTGATATAACTGCATGCGAATCGAATTCGCATGTGGAAAAAAAACGAAGAGAAGCCAATGTGAGTTGAACGGCTTGGTGAACTCGAAAGAACAACTTCTATAAAACAAAGACCAAAACAACATATACAACATAAGCAGGACAAAATTTTGAAGAATTCAAATCAAATAGAAAAAGAAACGTTGAATTTCTGTTTTCAACAAAATTCCTACATATGCATAGTTGGGCACTTACCCCACTTGGTGCTCTCTTTCACAAGCCTGCTGCTGGCTAGGTATGATGCCTATCGGCTCCCCGTGTCTTTTTCCAACAGACCTACTAAATTGAATCCTCCTTCCTGCTGACACTACCATCATAGAGTCAAGCAATGAGAAGAGCGAGCTACCTTTGAGCTGTCCGCTAATTGGCCCTAAGAGAGAGTGTGATCGGCCAACCAATCCCACAACAAATTCCTGCAAAAATCAATGGTTTATTTCCCTTTGTTCAGTATGCAAACACGTGTTTCACTAGACATACAAGCCACCACGACTGTGCTAGAGTGCTGAAAGTTTAATTGTTTACTCTTTATTATGTCTGAAAATACGTTTTCTTATATTTTCGAAGTTTCACCTTACATAGATTTTCGATGGAGTGTTCAATTTGCACCGTAATTCAATCAGAGGTGGAGGGGTGTGTATAAACTAAGAGTCACTATGTCAACGTACTGTATAGGACGGGTGTTTGGCTTTTTTGTATTTTTTGTTCTCGCTTCGAGGGGGGCACTTTTAAAAGTGAATATCTGTGAATCATTTTGCTACACATTGTGCAAAGGTGAAAATTTAATCAATATAAGTTCATGGTAAATTGGTGCCTTAGTTTATTCTAGTACCATTCACGCTTGACTTCTGGATATTAAGATTTTTTTTCGTGATCATTACCTAACTAAAGATGAGAGAAGCAACTTTTTCATTGATCACCACTTTTTCAAATTCTTTAATGGATCATCCCCAAACCCAAAATAGATTGCTGCCAAAAGACGTACGTATCGTGGTGGTTTCTATTGAGTGACTAACCAGGCTAGTCTTCTATATATACTATTCGCAGTAGTGTCGAATAATGGAACGAAGGTTCGATTTTAAAAGCATTGTTCTTTTGAAATACACACGGTTGTTATCAACAAGGATAGAATAATTTTATACAATGGAGACTTTATTTTATAAGGGTCAAATGCATACATTGCTTGAAGAAAAGACAGGATTATGTGCTTTGTATGCAAATCATAAGGAATTAATTGCTTTTCTTACAAAGAAAGATTTTCTTTTTCAGTATGGTTGTGTTCTAAGACCCGTATATGGAAAGGGGCTTTCAAGGATCGGAGCCTAAGCCATTTTCTCTGAGTTGCTAGTATTTTATCTGAGAAGAGAGCAGTTATTAAAAAGTCCTGCACTTACCGGAGCTTTTTTCAATCATGGCGGATGAGGGAATAATGGCAGAACGAATTTGAACCTTCTTATAGGAATGCAGCGAGAAAGGTCAGCTGAAACAGCAGAAAAATCAAAATTCTCTGGGGATATGGCCAACACACAAAGGAAAACCGAAAGCAAGGGAATTACTTTCAATAAAGATAGAATTAACCCTGGCGAGGGAGAAATAAGAAATAGAGTAAAATAGGGAGACAGAAAATGAGGGAATCGAGGACGAATGTGATGTATATAATCTTCGATGATCCCATTCCCCTGGTCGTAACAGTTATCCTTGAAGGTCATTCGCAATGGCTAAGCAAGCAATAATCATTTCTCTCTGTCGTTCGGAAGATTTTTTTGCCCTGATGTGATTTCTGACATATCGAAACAACAATTTCTTTAAAAAAGTTATTGGTTTTAAAAATTTTTTTAAAATTTGTGTGTGAGAAGGCTAATTTTTATTGTAAAAATGAGATTGCAATTTTTTGTCAGACCGAAATCACGGACATACTTATCTTTGAACAATGAAAGACTTAGTATTGAATGGAGATTGAATATAGCAGTAAGTATTCTAATGTTTCTTGAAACTACAACGTTACATAGAAATCAAATAGAATGATACCAATAGATATATTTAATAAATAAAGAAGATTAATCGTGAAACTCGCCATCACAGTCAATTATAAATCTACTGTAACGTCAGAATGGATGTCTTGTAAAAATAATCGGTCAAAAAAAAATATGGTCAGGATAAAATCTATTTATGATATCACCGGAGTTTTCCACTGGGATTATCTGAAATAAAGTAAAGAAATCTAGAAATATTTAGATTCCGGATAATACTTGATAATAATAAATCCGTCAAAATAAGGCTAGTGAGTCAAAAAAGCCTCTTTTTATCAACATTTTTAGAAGGTGTCTAGTGGAGTACCGATGCCAATTTTCAAGTCTGTAGACAAAACAGTATGGTAAGGAGTACTTGAATACAAACACAGAAACTTGAACATATGCACTATAAAAAAAAGATACATTTTTTTACTTATTCTAGTCCTTAATGGGAATCTATTGGAATTTTTTCCTAATGTATTATATGATGATTAGTCAATAGATATATACGTCAAAGCTGTCATTCACTTTGATAATCGCGTATAAAGTGACACAGAAAAAATACTAAAAGCATCTATAGAAATTTGTAGGTAATCATTTTACCATAGAATGCACAGAAAATAATGAACTATAGGACAAGCTTATAACTATTCATATCAAATGAGTTGATTTTCCTCTTACTTTAATCATAATCATTGCACAGCTAAAAGTTGAGATTTTTCTAGGAATTTGTCCATTGGCACACTATCCAAACGTGGTACTTATTTTTCGTTATCTCTTGTGGGCAGTACCATTTCTGAGATTGCTATACAGAGGGCCAAGACAACTATTCCAAAGAAGAGAATGGATAGCATGTGCTAGAATTGATAATTTGGGGGTTATGCTCAAACAATAAAAACTTGTGCAGAGGGCCCCTTCTGATGCAAAATGTATTGCAAAATGCTTTTCTATAGGAATTCTTGATAAGTTATTTCATCATAAAAATCATTTACGATGTCTTTTCTATGGATGTGAGTTGTTCAAGTGGAAAAAGCAGACTGTCAGAGGACAGGGTTAATGCAATATCTACGGACAGAATAACCCTATCATGGATGCGCAGCTGAGCCAAATTTCAGTTCAATGCATACAGAATTTTACTGTTGATATGCAGCGCTCACAAACGTTTGTCTCCATCATATATATATATATACATATATATATATATATATATATATATATGCGTGTGTGTGTGTGTGTATGTGTGTATATACGTGTATGTGTGTGTGTTCGCGCATATGCACATATACACACTCACACACACAAACACACATATACATATATATATATATATATATATATATATATATATATATATATATATATGTATTTATATATGCATTGAATGATAGCTGTAAAAGTTATGTCTGTTCCTAAAATTGGAAACTCCGAGCACAGCACATTAACAGCTTCGCGAAATAACTGATTTGCATGACCTAACCAAGGTTCTTTGGAACTGGGAAAAAAACCAAAAACTATATATATATATATATATATATATATATATATATATATATATATATAAAACAGAGAGAGAGAGAGGGAGAAAGGGAAGGAGAGAGTGTCAGTCAGTCCCTAGAACGTATACTCGCATTTAATATTCATTAATACACTTTTACAACCTATAACTCATTGAATTGCATCTACTGGTGGACTTTGCATGTTACGGAAGGACACCGTATGAAATCTATTGAGTGAAAGCTGCAACAATAAAGAGGATTAAAGCAACCATTGATAGAGAATGCACCCAAAACCCGAATGAAGAGGTTTCTGATGTATGCAATTCTATCGGTCCGTATTGTCAGCAGTTTCTGAACCAGAACGGCCATTAGTTCGAACACTTGCAATAAATGAAAATCATTCAACATATATCCACCAAAGAAACAGTAAACCAAAACTGTCACTAAAATTGTTTTACTTAATTTTTGTCAGTTTTTAAGCTGATCTGGTCCGTCTGACTAATTATGCATGTAAGTATGTATCGCATATACAGGCCGTGCTAATGAAGTAAGGGCTTGAAAAGTCAGCATTTACCCCCTATTACGACTAAAGAAAAACAATGTTTATGTTCTTTTAGTAAGAAAAACCTTAAATAGGTTTATGTCTGGGGGGTCGATTTGCAATATAATTATATGTTAAATCTATCTATTGGTATACGCTTGGCACATGATCACTACCTGAGAAAGGTAGGCTGAGGTTACTTGTCCATTAATCATCCTTTTTTCCACATTTTTCAATTGATCACCCCCAACACAGCAATGGTCGCATCTTGGTTTCTATTTGGTGACTAAGCAGACTAGTCCGATCCCCTTCAAACAATATAACATTAATTCTTTCGAGAATGGCTGACATTACGTGATGATAAGGATATTGTTCATGACAAATAAAGGTAACTTTGCTGAAATGAACGAGCCTTTCATCCCGTCTTCAAAGAGATGACGTCAATTACCAAAAACTCTCTTTCTCTCCCCCACTCACTCACTTCATCACACACACACACACAAACACACATACACACACACTCACACTCACACTCTCACACACACACACACATATCTTATTTGCAACGGCTTGGGGGGCTGCTTATTTCTCAGGTGTTCCGTTTCATTCCCGTCGGAATGACCTTCTCCTAAAACAATCAACGGTCCAAACATTGCATTAGACATACTTTCATGATGTGACTGTTACATTGATTTTAAATCTTTTTTATCTCACGGCACAGTGAGCTAAGCACTAAAATGTTGGAGGCACACTGTCAGTACTTAAGGATAGATTCGATTATTTAAAAGGAGACGAATGATAAAATGTTTTCATAAGTTGAACAAACAAATAACTAATCAAATCTATTGCCAAAGATTTATAGTTGATCACCGTTTTCAAAAGATATAAGTGTTGTACATATTTGTTATTACTACACATCGAAACAGGATATCATTAAGGATGATGTCATTCATTTAAAATTATAGGACATTATGTGATTCAGGAAAGAATTTACCACTGCCATTTGGGCCTCGAATGAACAACACATTCATTTATTACATCATTGGAAAACGGCATTTAACAAATGAAATTTCACTGCATTTGCTAAACTCTGTGTCTGTGGCTTTTCACATCAAAGAAAAGTTTTATCGAGCGAAACTGGTAGAGATAAACGGAAATAAAACAACCGAAAGAGAATGCACTCAAAAACCAAATGAAATTATTTCCGATGTTTACGATTCTATCAGTCTGCATTGTCAGCAGTTTCTGAACCAGAACGGCAATCGGTTCGAACACTTGCGATAAATCAAAATGTTTCAAGATTTATCTTCTCTTATTTGAATTCAACGAGTGAAAGGAAAAGGAGATCTGGTGAGCCCATCAATAGAAAATGTCACGAAACAGATTTCATTCAGCAACATGCTGTGTTGGGGGTGATGAATTTGGAAATTTTAGATAAAGGATGATCTATGAATAAGTCACTTATCTCGCCTTTTGTAGAGCAGTGTTTACTGAAATGCCTTGAGTTTTGAAAAAGAAGCGGGCGCAAACGAGCATAAACTTACATTGCAAATTGAAACCTTGCCTAACCTATTTTGGGGGATTTTTCAAGTAACGAAATAAACATTTTTTCTACACAGAATAAAGAGTAAATGTTTGAATTTTCAGCCCTCTAGCTCCATTGATACGGCCTGTATGCAGGATACACTCATACACACATAGTCAGCCAGCAAGCTGTACCAACTTAAAAATTTTAAAACAAAACAAAACATCTATTCCATTGGGGATTTCTGACATTCATCATCATCATCATCATCATCATCATCAGCAGCAGCAGCATTCTTTTAAAATCTGTCGTTAGACATAGACCCTCCCCAGAATTCGCCAGACCTATCGAACATGAACTTTGCAGAGCCAATACTTTCTGAACTTGAGTAGTTCGTCTATTCATGTTTTATTCTGTCGGCTTGGGTTACGAATATTACCTCTGTGGATCCATGTTGTAAATTGTAACGTCCATCAGTTGTCCGCCATTCTTACAACATGACCATCCCATTGCTATTTGGGTTTTCTAATGAATTTCATTATGTATCGGACACCCATTCTCCCCTTGATATACTTCGCTCTCTTGTAATCTCTCAATGTGATGTGCATGATTCTCAATGTGCATGATTCTTTCTTGCGCGCATTGCATGCTTCTCAATTTGCAGGTCAGTCTCTGAGCAAGTTTCCATGTTTCAGCTCCAAAGGTGACTATCAGGAGGAAACATTGGTTTTATAGTTTTCTTTTAAGGACTAATGGGATTTAGATGTTCTTGAAGGTTCAGCTTGCTCCATCAAAAGCTTATCATCCTCGAGTAATTCTTCGCTTGAATTCTTCTTCTTTTGAAGATTCTTTTCAGGATTACGTAATAATAGATATATTGTTTGTGACAAATGGATGTATCCAATCACCGTGACCCCCAAAAGTGACCAGTTGGATCAACCAGCCAGGTAAGCTACAGATTCTTCTGTCGTTTAATCTCCCTCCGCACGCTTGTGTGTGTCTGGCGGTGTTCGTCCATATCTATGGACTATAACCATAAAAATTATGCATGACCTTCAACTAAGTATAATTTGGAAGACGAAAACAAAAACAAATTTCCTTGTCATTTAAAGGAAAGTGTTTTTGTGTCTCCATGGTCATTTTTCTACCAACAACACCAAAAAGTTGCTGGTATTATTTTCTAATAACTATAGATGAGGCTTCGGTGATTCATCGATTCGAGGTACGGATTCAATAGAATTTGAATGGACTTTTTTTCCCCCCCAAGCAGACAAGACCAGTCACCGAAAGAACTTACAAAAATGCACACGGTCTGTCGAATACACGCGAGCAAACAGCTCCATATGTCATTCGTGATGGCTCTTAGGTTTGTTCACTTTTCAGACACTTTGGGTGTTCTCACTGGAAAGACATTCTCCTAAATCTATCGACGCTTCAAACATTGCATTAGACGAACTCTCGAAATATGAATAAAAATCCACCGAGTCGTAGGATTGGGCGGAGAGGTAGGAGAGAATACTCACCTGTTTTCCCAGACATCACGACTCGGGACATTTTTTTATGGGGGTAGCACAAAAATATATTTTATCAAGCGAAATCTGCCACAATAAAAAAATGAATGAAATCAACCACTGAATAAGAATGCACCGGAAAACCAGAAGAAGTGATTACTGATGTTTGAAATTCTATCAGTCTGCATTTTCAATTGTTTCCGATCAGAACAGCCACTCTCCGAACACATGCAATGATTTAAAATCATCCTGCATTCATTATCTCTCGTTTGAATTCTTTAAAATAAAGACAAAAAAAAATGCCCCGTTAGTCACTCATTAAAAACTAACATGTTATCGTTGCTTTTCTGCTGCATGTTTGTGTTGAGAGTGATCAATAAAAAAAATTGGGAAGAATGGTAATCAATGGATATGTTAATATCTCTTGGCTTCTGGGGGCCTGTGATCACTGAAAAAAAAGCCCTAATTATCAATAGAAATAAACAGGTAGACATAAAAATGGGACCAAATTAGCATTAACCAACACTGAAAGGGGAAATTTTTTTAATATTAAAAATATTTTTTAGACATTTTGTGGAGTGAAAATTTAAATTTTCAGCCCTCTAGCTTAATATATGGGGAAATAATTTCCTGTTCATTCCTCGAAAGATTTCTGAAGACCTGACGGATGAATTTTGTTGAACAACAGTTTCCACTGCGCTATTGCAGTGGATTTTTGGAGCTCCAAGCACAATTTGTGAGCTTGGTCAGCACCTGAAGCAAATAATTCAAACTAGTCTTATCAGTAGATTGCATAAATAATTTCAAGTTTAATATATGGTCACCACATGTTGACTCAAAAGAATACAAATGATTTCGTCGCAAAGTTCCATTAATCTTACTCACTGTTAGGCCTAAGAGAAAGCAACACCTATAAATGACCAAAAAGTCAAAGCAAGGGCAGGTTTAGCTTGAGCCTTTAATGAAAATTTAGCTAAGAAATATCGTGGCAAAAGCTGTGGCGGACGTAGTGACGAAAGATCACACGGATTATCTGATCTCCACACTTGGGCAAAGATAGGGGGCCGTTATCATCATAGTTTATGGGTTAGAAAAACGAATTGTTAGAAGGTTCTAGACTTGTGTGAGGAAATGAAGTCGAAATTCCTGAGAGCCAAGTCGATTGTAACTTTTTGGGTCCAAGATCAAAGTTATACGTATGATTCAACAGGTTTTGATCGTTACACTCTAGTAAACCCCATCAAAATCAGATTCGATGTAATGGCAAGGAGGTTGATGCTCTTTTCAAAGTCCATAGACGGTAACAAATAAAAAATACGTCTGCAGATATCAGTTGTCACCTGGGACCAAAAATATAGTTGAACTTTGTTGCTGCTCTTTGTTAGACTCTACATGTGTTTTGTTATAGTCTTCGTATTGTTATCATAATTTGAATTTTCCTGGAAAATATAATTTTGGTTTCAGTATTCTTCTAGCCGTTATTATATCATGATGTTCATTGCCTCATCCATTAGGTAATAAAAAATAGATAAAAAGTGTTGTTTTTTCTAATATGTGCTCTACAGTATAATCAAGAAGTTTCCATAATTTTGTCAACTTTCCCTGTACAGTTCTCTGGTGTTAAGACGACATGTCCTTAATAAGTACACAGTTCTTCTTGTTAATTTCAAATAAAAATGTATTTTCATTGTACTTGTAACTTTATTTTGAGTTTATTACCCTTTATATTATTGCTGTTTGGATTTTATTTCAGTCATTTCTTTCCATCAGTTCTATCTATTCAATTCTCCCTTTTTACAATTTTTTGAAAGAAAATTTGTCGAAATGAAGCTTGAAAACAATCCATGGATTGACAGTAAAGTACAGAAAAATGTTATGAAACCATGCTCACATTTGTAGAATATAGAGAGAAAAAACTAATCTCCACATTTACAAAAAGTTTCAGAAATGTGTATCAGTTGAAGAAAAAGCAAAATAAATCATTTACATAACTATTTTCCTCTAATAGCCAATCATGAGAAGGTTATGATTAGGCATCGTATCAATCGTCAGTTACCAAAGTTCCACCTTAATAAGATTAAGTAATGGTAATGTTTTATCTGACCCTGTTGAGATGTTTGATATATTCAATAACTATTCTGTTGATGATGCAAACAAAATAAAGAAGACTGCTCACAAAACCCCAAGATATATGTTCCTTCTTCCAGTAACCCATCTGTACGTTGGAGATATATTTCAAATATTATCTAAATTTCGTTGGTCCTCACAGAATTCCTGTAAAATTACCGAACATCTTTAGACCCCACATCTCCCAAACACTTTTTCAACTATGTAATCAGTCTTCCTTCCGAGGTAACATTCCTATCGAATTAAAACCTGTGGAAAAAAAACCGTAACATCTTTATTCAATAAAAACGACCAAGAAATGCTACTAAACTATAGATCAATAACTCTCTTGTCTGTATTTAGTTGGATATATGAACAGCTATTGTGTATACGTTTGTACTTTTTTCTAGTTTTCAGAAAGATCTTTCTAATGACCATGCCCTAATATGTATGACTTAAACAATAAGATCTATATTGGACAGTAAATAATATTCGTGTATTGTATTCATTGACTTTCAAAGAGAAACGTTTCTGATTGGTTCCGATCGTATCTATTTGAAAGGCATCAATATGTTTCAATTGATATAGGAGTTTCCATCTACTTTAAATTACTCGTGGTATATCTCTACGTTCTGTTCTTGATCTTCTCTTTCTTATTTATTATGTATGACTTACCAAATGTAAGAAGTCGATTCAATTACCTGTTTGCTGATGCTTGTAATATCTATGAATCTAAAACTGTTGATAGCCTTGTTGAAATTGGGAACACTGAGCTCAAAGTTGTTAAAAATGATTTGATGCTAAAAAGCTATCATTGAATATTGGTAAAACTGATTACATCTCCAATTTCACATTTGCAAACATTCCCACTGACACTATAAATAAAATTGATGAAAGGCATACGGAAACAGTTGGAGTATCTGGTCCTCTCATTGGGTGAAAATCTGAGTTGAAAATACCATCTCGTAGAACTCTCGAAGAAATTTGCCAGAAAATATGGCATATTTTTCGGAATAAGATGTCTTTTTCTTCAATATGTTCTTATCTGCATATCCTATACATTATTCATGTCTCTCTTATCATCCAAACCCTTTTCCCATCTCCAAAGATCCTAATATTTTGAACCTTTCAAAAATGTTTCAATTTGAAGTGCTATATTTTCCATATGAATCTGTCAAGAATGTATCCTTCTCATTTTTACTAATTTTTCTCTTTCAGTTTCTCTGTTCATAAATATTCAACCAAGCAATCTACTCGTGGTGATTTGTTTTCGTCTCTTGAGATCAGTCTACGATATGGATTAAAATCAATTCGATATCTTGGTGCCAAGCAATGAAATGACTTACCTGTTTCGATTTGAAATTTTCCCTCAATATATTCACCGGTTATGTTTTCTGTAATTTCTTTTCATCATTGTGATTATTATTGTATTTCATATCGTTATTGTACTTCATGTTGCGTGGTATGTAGAGGATATTCTAGAATTAAAAAAGAGTAAGATTGGTTCGGCCCATGTACATGAGAGATATACACAGAGCTAGACACCGAGCCACCAGGCCAATTCAAACTGAGGAAACCTATTTTGACAGTTTCTGTTGACGGTTTAGAATTCTATCTAGAAATTCTGATATTGTTCGTGAGAAATAAATGTTACTTTGCTGAAATTGGGATTGACTAGTTCGACTTCAAGAAGATAACAATAACCTGAATCATACGAACGTGTGTACACACACAATTTCATCAAATTACTCACACAGACACACAGACCCACTTCCTTTGGGCCTGTTTTTTAGGATCAAAGTGTAGTATCTGTTCCACGGCATAGACCGAGGAGTTGGAACTGACACTAGCCTGATGAAAGGGCTTGAGAGATAGTGTGTTTCAAAGACCGAGTGCGCCCATGCAAGCGTTAGCCAATGAGGTTTAAGTGAGGCTGCGTTTGCTAAGCGCATTGGGGAGCCTTAGGACTCATCCTTAGGCTCTCTCATTATTACTCAGCCCAGCTGCAGGGTCTCAGTTTCCCTGAGGCAGCAATGCTCCACTACACTTGAAGAAGCGGGTCCCCTGGTGGATGCTTTCGCGGGTGACGTTGTCTAGCCATTACGATGAGCTTTTCAACGGTAACTACGTCGGCTGGAGCCATTTTAGAATGGGTTGCTCCTATTTCTTCCCACGTTAAGCCCGACCTTGTATCACATATTGCTGTGGTTGGACAGTCATTAAATAAGCACACACAAACACGTGCTACGCACAAATACTTGTATATGTTATTTATGGCGTCTGTTAGGCTTGTTCACTTCTCAGACATTTTGTTTGCTACCATTGGAACAGCTTCTCCTAAAACAATCGACACTTCAAACGCTGCATTGAACATAATCTCGAAATACGAGGGCAGATAAAAACCCGTCGAACTGATGGATTGGGCAACGTGGTAGAGAAAAATAGCCATGCGTAATCCAGACATCACGACTCTGGTCTTTATTTTATGGGGATACCTCAAAGATATGTTTTATGGAGCGAGAACTGCAACAATAAGAGTAATAAAAGCGGCTACTGAAAGAGAATGCACCCAAAAATCAAATTGAATAATTTCTGATTTTGCAATTCTATCGGTCTGCATCGTCAGCTGTTTCCGAACCGGAACAACCATCGCTTCGAAAACTTGCAATAAATCAAAATTATTCTACGTCTATCTTCTCTTGTTTTGATTTTTCTTATAGAATGACTGTTTATTCATTCTTCAAAAAAACATCAAGTCATCGACAACATGCACGTACACACACACACACACACACAAGCACATACTCAAGCACACACACACACACACACACACACATACACACACACGGGTTAACCCTATCGAGCTTTCGATTTTCGAAAATTTTATACTGAAAAATCCTGCAAAACAATCGTTTATAATTGGAGTAAGTTGTTTTTGCCAACATGAACTTAATACTTCTGAAAGAAGAAATCGATGCAAATAAAATTCTGATTATTTTATTGAAGATGAAAATATATAAATGGCGAATATATACTCACTATATATACATATATATACATATATATATGTATATATATATATATATATATATATATATATATATATATATATATATAGAGAGAGAGAGAGAGAGAGAGAGAGAGGGGGGGAGTATATATATCGCTCAATTCGGTTATACTAATTGTCCCGTTCTGCATTGAGTATGTGTATGAAATATGTATGCCCGACCTATCGG
>OY735227.1:39849249-39866749 GCA_963457665.1 Thysanoteuthis rhombus | reverse complement strand
ATATAGAAATAATCATATGTTCACAATTATATACATGATTGTATGAATGAGTATGCACAAATAGTGTTGTACATGTATGGAAAATTGTTTACATATAATTATATATGTACATATATATATATATATATATATATATATATATATATATATATATATATATATATATATATATATATGTACTCATTTATATGAATATATTCATATATGACAATGAATATATAAGCACATATACAGGATTATATATATATATATATATATATATATATATATATATATATATATATACAATTATATATACGTAAATATGTATATAGATATGAGAAAATGCTCCAAGACGTATATATATATAATCATGTACATGTGTATAATCATGTATGTATGTATGTATATAATTATGAATATGAATGTATAAATATGTATATAACAGTGAAAACTTTCTAATTTAGAAATACATTATATATATATATATGTATATATATATATATATATATAGTTATATACGTATATATATATATATATATATATATATATATATATATATGTCAACACGTCATGGGGCCAGCGTGGCAGGCCATTGCCCATTATAACCCATGGTTTGCACACTGAAAATTATACCAGCCACATCACTTACTTTTGGTGGGGGTGGTCTACCCAAAAAGCAACTACCAAAACACTTCACCAACAACATACCTGTTCCTACTGAGTCATTTGTCAAACAGTGACCATTTAAATATAACCCAAAAACTGTCGCCAAAAGGACAACATTAAACATAGGAACTTACAACGTCAGAACACTGTCAATTGACATGCACTTAACCAATTTAGAAAGTGAAATAAAAAATGACGAATGGTACATCATAGGCGTTAGCGAGGTAAGAAGACCCGGAGAAGAACTAATCGAACTGAGGAGCCGACATCTTCTTAACAGCTACAGAAAAAATAGAGTAAAAGAAAGTGGGGTAGGATTTCTCATCAATAAGGACCTCTGAGACAATGTAACTGGCTTCAAAGCCGTCTTTGACAGAATAGCTAGCGTCACCATACAACTTTCAAAGTGATAAAAATTCAATATAATCAAAGTCTACGCTACCACTTTGCACTCAACCCGAGAGGAAATAGACTATGATGACTTGAACTCCTTACTGCGAGACACCAGAAAACACTTCTATGTCATCATGAGAGACTTCAATGCACTGGTAGGAAATGAAGATTGCATCTGCAAATTTGGATGCAAAGTACGGGATAAGAGATGAGAAGATCTCGTAAACTTTGCTACGGCTAACAGATTCAAAATCATAAAGACCTTCTTCAAGAAAGGACCAAATAGGAAATGGACTTGAAAGAGCCCCAATTGCGAAACAAAGAATGGAAATCTCTGACGAAATCATAAATCTAAAGGAAAAACGCAGAAACCTAAAGCCACCGACAACAACAAGAGAGAAAAATGAAAAGACCGAACTTTATAAATTAATCAAGAAAAAACGAAGGGAAGACAGAATAAGATACTCGACAGCAGTCGTTGAATCAACTCTTGAAAGAGGTAGGGGCTTCAAAGCTATAAACAAAGGTCTCAACTCAGGACGAAAGCAAATTACTAACACACTTGAGGAAAATGGAAACCTAACAATAGACAGAGACAGGATTTTACCGAAAACTTTATTCGTACTGACAAGGACTACTAAACAGTGGACAGGAGACGCAAGATGTGAGCAATCAACTCGAGGACTTCCCACAAGTAACCCCCAAGGGAGATGAAACAAGTCATTAAACAGACGAAGAAACGAACGGCCCCTGGACCAGACAACATCACCCTTGACCTACTCTGAAAAACGGGTAAAATCATCACTAGGAAACTAGCCGTCCTCTTCAACTTGTGTCTAAAACAGAGTAAAGTCCCAGATGATTGGAACACTACAATCATAATGCTTTCATATAAAAAAAAAGCACTCGGAAGACCTCAATAACTATAGGCCTGTAAGCCTACTCAACTGCGTATACAAAATTTTCACAAATCTCATCACCAACCTAATCACAAAAACACTTGATGAAAAAACCTACCACGAGAGAAAGCTAGCTTTAGAAGAAGCTACTCGACCATGGTCCACCTGCATTCAATAAATCAACTGAAAGAAAAAGCAGCCGTAGCATTTATCGACTTCAAAAAGGCGTTCAACTCAGTGGAGATCCCTGAGGTCATGGAGGCCATCACTCGACAAGGTGTAGATCGAAGTGCTGAAACATACATACAATCAAAGCAGCTCCTTTATCAGGCTACATAAAGACTCAGAACCCCTTTCAGCTCCAGAAAGGAGTAGGACAAGGTGACACCAGCTCATCTAAACTCTTCAGAGCCTGCCTCGAGATGATCTTCAGAAGACTTAACTCGGAGAGTAAAGGGGTTGAGATAGACGGCGAGTAACTGAGCAACCTCCTATTTGCAGACAACATTGCCCTTTTTGCAGAGAACCTGCACGACCTCTTACTGATAATATACGAACTAAATGAAAAGATCAAAAAATGTCAGCCTACACATGATCTTCAGCAAAACAAAGATCATTAGCAACAACCACATCGGAGATAAAAACACATAGATCAAAATTGAGGGCACAGAACTAAGAAAGTAAATCACTACATCTACATAAGACGACGAATGTCCATGAGACCCTCAAAAGAAGAAGAAAATAAGCAAAAATTCATACTAAGATAGCAAGCCATTGGCATAGAAAGCTCAACCTTCAAAAATGAGAAGATCGCATCACTCATAAAAAGAAGGCTGTATAACCAATGCATCCACCAAATAGTCACTTAAGAAGCTGAAACATGGAAACTAACCAAGACACAGATCCGCAAATTGAGAACCATGTAAGGAGAGACCACAAGACAGCACAGTATTGAAGGAGAAAACTGGAGTCAGAGACATCATAAAATCCATTAAAAATCTCAAATGGCAGTGGGCTGGCCATGTTGCAAGAATGGCGGACAACCGACATGCATCTCTCAATATCACTTGTGCAACCGAAGCTGACAAAATATCAGATGTAGAGACGAGCTTGATAAATTCATGAAGAACTACCTCCCGAACGCCCATGATAGAAAAGTGTTGCGAGTCCTGGGGAAGGTCTATGTCCAACAACGGACATTGAAAGATTGATGATGAGGATGAGGATGATGATGATATCTATAATGATATACATATATATATATATATATATATATATATATATATAAAACAATGATTATATATAGTTATATATGAATATATATACATACATACATCGCCATATATATATATATATATAGATATATTTAATTAAAAATATATATATATGATTTTATATACATATATACATACATAGATATATATAGATATATATATATGTATAATCAATCATATATGTAATTGAATATATATATATATATATATATATATATATATATAGATATCACCAACTCACTTACATGGGTACTATCAGCCCGTAGAAGAAATATTCACAATAGAACTGGTCAAAGAATTAAATAAAGCTGGATGTAAGGAAATTGCAAGTCTGGCTTTTTTCGTTCCAGTCCTAAACTTTCAAATAGGATTGCAGAATTTATATATATATATATATATATATATATATATATATATATATATATATATATATATATATGTACACGTATTATCATGATAAAAAATAATCCATCAAAACGTATGTCTTTTGGAACTCTCAAAACGTTGATGATATTTTCTGAAACAGATTCTTTCTTATATACATTTTTATATAAACATATTTATCAGAAGGAAATAAGCCCGAGCGTATACGTATGACTAATTTTTGTAATCTCGATCATATGTCGATATCAGTCAGTGGGACAGACTGCTGGTACCCCGTAGATCTTGAGTTCAAATCACAGTAGGGGAGTCTGATATTCATTTATAGGATAACATTTTGTGTGGTGATTGTCATTGCTTTTTTCTCGGTGAGAAAACCCAGTCAACTCCCGACTTTGCACGGGATTTCGATAACAATATATATTTTAATGAAAACCATGTACCTTCGAAAGAACTTATTCACCCAGTCACTATGCTGCAATGTCTCCCGGAAATGAATTGTCAAGAGTAAAATTCCACTGTCCTGTCCGATTTTATGTTGTTTTTCCTTTTAATTCATAATATCTTTACCTGGATAACAGAGGTTTATATATATATATATATATATATATATATATATATATATATATATATATATATATATATATATTTATATATATATACATATTGTACACACATTTATATGATGAAAAAATTCCCACCGCAAAAGCTCTGTGCCAATAGTCCATCAAAACATTTTCCCTTTGAAACTCACAAAACGCAGATGATATTTTCCGAAATAGATTGTTCACGATGAGATATTGAATGTTATCCTTGATGTTACCATTATTGTTTGTTTTGTATTATTATCCTTGCAGTAAATCTTTCCCTTAATCGTTAGTCACTGCCTAGTCAAATAATTACATTCCACCCTGTGGGAGGAGAATTCAGGTTCCGATCGTGTCCGTCAATTAGATAGTGCCCTTACGCCTACTTTGGCATCAACCACTTCTATACGGGATTCTAATACCACAAATTTTCACTCTGTTGGATAGCTACATGTGATACACACTTGGAGGCTATAAGCATCCTGAGTAGCACCACTTACACCATAATTTCCGCTTTCCAACCAGTCACCTATCTAAGTACTGACCAATGCAAGCTGGTGTATGTGGCAGGTTTCAGCCGTAAATAGATAATTGCGGAAAACTTCTTTCTTGTTCCAAATATCGCTAACTCAATAGTGATGTCGATGTATGTATAAATGAACAAATACCAGTATATATAGTTGTATACATATATCTAGAGAGATCTTTCGCCATTTAGTGCATGATTCTATGCATACATAAAGCCACCTTTAACTTGTATGCAAACGATTTTGGCAGCTCATTCCCACCTGGAAAGAGCTGCAGCTGTAAAAACAGGAATGTTATTCAATTTATTTTCGACCCTCGTTGAATGAATTGGTTTGGCATTGGTCCTTTCTATTCACTGAGTGTCTGTATACGAGTACTTGCATGATATTTTGAGAGGTTAATAGGTATGAAAAGCGTTAGATTGATTGATGGGTCTGATCAATCACTCAATAGAAACAGTCATTTGAGCAACGTCTTTTAACAGCATGCTGTGTTGGGGTGATCAATGAAAATAAAGGAGAATGAGGTGGTCAATGGATAGGCTACTTCTCTGGCTTTTTGTTCGACAGTGATCAAATTTTACAAAATACGAACGTGAATGCTGCTGGACATAAACTAAGTTGTCACTTTGGAAAAAACCTATGTTGCATATTAAACCATCCACTCAAAAACTATCAACGTTGGAGGGATTTTAAAAAAAAAGAAGTTTTCCAGACATAATAAAGACATTATTTTCCGATCAATGTCCTTATTTCGTTCACCATAGTAAATAACTGGTTCCGAGCTAAAATCCATTCCTAAAACTGTCTTTTTTTTTATTTACATAATGGAGAGTGAATGTAAAAAATTTTATCCTTCTAGCTCAATCGGTGCAGCCTGTATGCGTGATAATCACCCAGCCAGGCAGCCAGCTGGACCAACTTGAAATCCTGAAGAAACTTATTTCGGCAGTTTTGGTGACAGTTTTCGTTGACGGTTATTAAAATATGGACATGTAATCTCTCAGGTAGAACGATGCAAATGGAGATATATATATATATAAGTCGATAAAAACACAAATTGAAAATCAGAAAAGATGGGTCGACTGAAGTGGCAGATGATATCGTTGCCTTTTCTGAGCTAGAAATAACGTTACATCAAATATGAATTTACTGAAGCGTTGATAAAAGTCGAGTTCAGATCCATTTATCGTAATTTTAAATCCTCAAATGGATGTATTTTCGTCCATATTGTGAGAAAGAGAGAAGAGATTGTACACAAAAAAAACCCCACCCTGACATTCATCATCATCAGCCTTTTAGCATCCGTCGTTGGACATAGACCCTCCCCGAGATTTACCTGACCATGAGCGACACAGAGTCAATAATTCCTGAATCTATCTAGCTATGCCATCTTATTTTTTACCGGCCACAGTCATGCGTGTTATCTTCTGGGATTCATGTTACGCGTAGTGATGTCCATCGGTTGTCTGAAGTTCTTACAACATGATCAGCCCATTGCTATTGGAATTTTCTGACTGATATTATGATTTCCCTGGCTCATTTTTCTTCTCTCAAACATATTGTTGTATTTTGGTTCCTCCATGTTATGTTAAGCATGATGATTTCTCACGCACGTTGCATGGTTCCAAGTTTGAGGGTCAATCTTTTGGTTAGGTTCCACGGTTCAGCTCAATAGGGAACAATCAGGAGGGTACATCGATTTTATATCTTTCTATTTAGGACTATTCCTCAACTTGAAATTATAAATAAAAGCAAGACTGACTGCTGAAGGGTTAAACTCCACTCAAACTTCTCTTCCACTTGAAGAGAATTACTGCATGTTTCATTTCGTATATGAAATAAATAACAGAATATAAAAACATATTCCTCAATAAATGTATTTATTTATTAGAAGGAAATAAACTCGTGCATTTCTGTATTACTAATTCTTATAATATCAAAGATATGTCAATTTAGTTCAGTCAGTGAGAAACCTTTTTGCTATCAGTTGATCGTGAGTTCAAATCACAGTTGAGGAATCTGGCTTTTGTTTATTGGGTTACATTTTGATAGTAATTTTCATAGCTTTTCTCGCAGTGAGAAAAATAAATCAACTCCAGGCTGCATTTTGATAACAATGTATCTCTATGAAATCCGAGTACTTTCAAAAGTACTTATTCCCAAAGTCACAACATTGCTTTATCTTTCGGAAACGAATTGTCAAGAGTAACACGTCACTGTCCTGCCCAATTTACCAGGTGAACATCGATATTATGATATAAACTTGGAGTGACATACGTAAGAGAGTGCCATTTTCGAACTTTGTTTCGCGTACCTTGTCACTTCTTACCAAAGTTTCACACAAGAAGTGCTAAGATGACATGAGCAAAATGTGTTGAGAATGTCTGGCTCTGGTTAAAACTACAACCGTCAAACTACCCAACACCAACAGACTCTTGTCATCAGTGTGCGATAAACTACATTTCTTCACTCCAAGTTGGAGTATGAGTATATATATATATATATATATATATATATATATATACTCACACAAGTAAGCAGTGCTTCTCCAACTGGGAGTGAAGAAATGTAGCTTATTATATATATATATATATAATTATTGTGTCATCCACGGACAGCAGTATCGATGTATTACATCTCTTCAGTGTGGCTATGGACTTTTACCCCATCCAGTACCGCAGAATTGAAACCCTCACATCGGACCCGGAGGCAGTTATCCTACCTTTGGACTATGGAACTGGGTGGTCGAAAGGCTGAATTTAAGTGATATAATCATTTACGTAGAAACTCTCATCCACCAGTGTGCTCTATTCCTATGGAAGAGCATTGCATAAGCATACAATCGATGAGTAACCTCACTTGAAGAGTGCTCAATATATATATATATATATATATATATATATATATATATATGCATATATATATATATATATATATATATATATATATAATGTGTACTGTAGAAAGTGAGACAGACTCGAGAGTGAGGTGTTTGGTGGTAAGGTTTATTAATCCTTATAAGTAAATAGTCCATACATGTTTCGGGATTCTTCCTATCATCAGTGGTGTGTGCTGTGTGAGTGTGTATTAAAATGTACCATGTGGAACCAGAGTCCACTGCCAGGAGCTATGCATTGTGGGTGAGTTGTGTTGTCAGGGCTACTGGAGGCCTCCTGCTGAGTGGGAGGATGTCCAGTGTGTATCAGGTCTTTTGTAAAGCAGCAGCAGTTGGTCTTGGGGAGGACAGAGTGTGTCAAAGTAGGCGGGAGTGATGTTGAGTTAAATTTTTTGGTATGTTTGGGGTAGTGTAGATGGAGGGGTGGTGAGGTGAAGGAGCTACATAGATATCAACCTTAAAAGTTATTGAAAATGTTTTGGCTATGATTTTGACAGGGGTTATAACAGGCTAAGGTGAAGTTTTTCCTATGGGTGTGGGTGACTTTGAAGCTTCCATTATTGAATGTGTCTTAGATGTGGGTGTGAGGATATTAATGGTAGGAGTTTTGTGTATTAGGGTTCTGTGTGATGAGGCTTGTTCAGTTTAGTGCTTAATCCATTAGGATATAGGGTTTTAAGTTTGTTGATCCACATGTCTTCGTGTTTCTCTAGAACTTTAGTTATGTCAATTGGAGTAGTTTTTTCTATTTTTTCTATGATGGTAAAGCTAGCGTCAGTGGCAAAATTGTGGTCAGGTGTGCAAAAGGGTAGATCTACGGGAAGTGGGTTACGATTTTTTTTAGACTTGATCCTATGTCTATAATTGTTGAGTCTAATATTAAATTGCCACTTAGACTTGCCTATGTACTGTAACTTACATCTATTGTACTCTAGAAGGTATATAATGTTCTTACTGCGACAGTTGCTATTTTGATATATGTGATAACTCTCTTTTGTGGTAGTGCTTGTGAATGTGTTGGTGTACTTGAGGTGGTTGCAACATAGACTGTTTCTTATGTTGCAAGGTGTGCAGAATTTAATTGTTCTAGGTGTATTTTGTGTACGACTTTATTGTTAACGATATTATTGCTACTAATCATGTCTCTGATGTTTTGGGGTCTGCGGTAGGAGATGACACATGGGTCTGTGAATGTTTCTCTTAGATCTGTTTTCATCGTGAGAATGTTCCATCTATTATTGATGATGTATGCTAAGGGTGGGAGTGTGTTGTTGAAGGTTGTTATAAGGGGTACGCGATTGGGTTTGTTATTGTGGGATAGTATAAGGGTTTAATCTCTGGGTATTCCAGTCGCTTTTTTTATTTGTTTTTTAGTGTCATCTAGGGGATAACCTCTTTGGGTGAAGTATTGTGTTAGGTTATGTTTGTGTCTGTTAAGTTCACTATTAGTAGAGCAGATTCTTCTAATGCTAAGGGCTTGTGAAAATGGTAGGCTTCTTTTTAAGTGTTGGGGATGGGCTGATTTGGAGTGGAGGTAATTGTGGGTGTCCGTGGGTTTAGTGTAGAGGGTGGTTTGGAGGTTTCTGTTGTCATCTATGTATATGCAGGTGTCTAAGAAGGCTATGGAGTCAGTAGATGTCGTGAAGTCAAATTAATAGAGTCATGCGCCGAGTTCAGGTGTATAAAGAAATTATCTAGTTTGGTTTTTCGTCTGTATATATGAAAAAAAAAATGTCGTCTATGTATCTACCATGAAAAATGCAGTCATTATATATCCCTGGGTAAATGAAGGTTTCTTCAAATTTACCCATGAAGATATTAGCTTAGGATGGGGCCGCTACTGTGCCCATAGAGCAGCCTTTCACCTGGAGGAAGTGTCTATTGTTGAAGTTGAAGCTTTTTAGAGTTAGAATGTGGTGCATAAGTGTTATAATTGTTATTGTGCTGGGTTCTTTGGTAGTTCTATTGTTTAGGGCTTCTGTAAGTGCTAGTATACCCTCATCATGTTTGATGTTGGAGTATAGGGATTTAACATCCATACTGACTAGAAGTGCTTTGTTTGGGATTGCTGTAATGTGTTTGATTTCGTTTAGGAGGTTTGTGGTGTCACGTATGTATGATTTGATTTGTGTTGCTAAGGGTTGGATGTAGTGATCTAGGAATTTGGATACTTTGGTAGTGTGGCAGTTCATGGAGGAGATGACTGGTCTACCTGGGTTATTTGGTTTGTGGATTTTGGGGAGTAGGTAGAACCTTGCAGGTTTTGTGGAAGTGGGTTTCAGTATATTTTGTTTCCTTTTATCTATCATGTTGCTATTGTGTAATTCTGTTAGGGATTTTGTGTTTCTGTATTCGTTAAAGGGGTCTTTGGGGAGTTCTTTGTAGAATTCTGTGTTGCTTAATTGTGAGTTTGCTTCTGTGAGGTATTCATCTAAACCCCAGATGACTATGGCTCCACCCTTATCTGCTCTTGTCATAATCAAGTTGGTATTGTTTTTTAGTTTATTAAGGGCCTTTCGCTCTTTAGATGTAAAGTTATCATGTGGTAGGGATTGTTGTGTGTTATTGTTGATGTAGGTTTTTATGTCTTCTTTGACGGTTAGCTCAAAAGTTTGAATGGTAGTTTCTATGTTTTTTGGGATGAAGGATTTGTTGGGGTCTTTAAGCCTATCAAGGATGTCGCTATCGTGGCCTGTTTTTCCAAAGTGGGCTCTAAGTTTGACCCTTCTGAAGAAGTCATAGAGATCTTTGTTGATGGTGTGATTGTTAAAGTATGGGGGTCGGGGACAGAAATTAAGGCCTTTCTTAAGGAGTTTGAGTGTGTCCCTAGTAAATCAGGATTTACTCAGGTCCATCACTTTCCCTTCTGGGTCTTCCTTAATTCTGATGATGTGTAGTAGTTTTTTAGTAAGTTTTCTAAACTGCTTACTAGTGATATATATATATATATATATATATATATATATATGCAAATATATATATATATATATATATATATATATATGTATATGTATGTGTGTGTGTGTGGATGTGTGTGCGTGTGTGTGTGTGAGAGAGTGTTCAACATAGCTTATGTTATTTCTATTGTTATTCGGACTATCCTTATCTTCTTTGTTTTTCATACAACGTTTTGGCCGTTGTACTCTACAACCAAGATGAGGATAGTCCGAATAATAATAGAAATAGTAATAATGATACCTCATCTCGAAAATTCAGGGAAACAATAGTTTATGTTATATACCATTTCGTTCCTAATATAAATCATTCAGACGATGTTGTCCTTTTACTTTTGATTTCTCATTCAGACTACATCTCATGCAAAGAAGGAAAAAAACTAGGAATCATGCAAAAATACGCAAGGAAATTGAAAAATAGACGATGGATGAGGAGGCATATCTGGAAAGAGCTTAACATATTCAGAATGAGAGTTAATGATAAGCAGGAAAGAGGTAAAAAAAAAGATGGATGAGAGTGATGAATGTTTCCAGGATAAAAAGAATGTCGAGGATTCTTGGTGAAGTTTTCTGTCCAACGACAGGCAATAAGAGACTGATGACATATATATATATATATATATATATATATATATATATATATATATATATATATATATATATAAATCAATTTTTGAAAAAAACATTGCATGTTATATATATGCTGTAAAATGTTAACATCGTAACAAAAAATCATATATTCTTTATACAGCTACATTCTGTTTTTTGGATAGCATTTTCAAGAAAATAATAATTTTGGAACATGCAATTTCGAAAAAATTTTTTGGTGCAAAAATGTTATAATCATCATGATGGAAGGAAAACGGATATATACATAAGAAAATAAATCAATATTGAAAAAAATGATAATCGTGGAATAATGATATATTTATATATAAAATTATGAAAAACTAAGTTTCACAAAATAAAGGTATCATTATTTCAGGGGTTCCATTATTTTACGAAGTTTCTCGTTGCATTTCCCCCTGAAAATGCAAATATTTCACTGAAAAATTTTCTTTTGCAATGTATTCCTCTTGCTAAGCAATATTTCGTTATATGATCTTTCGGTATTAGAGATAACGTTGTACATAATGCATTAGTTCAGTACAAAAATGCTCGCGATTTATCATCTACTTTAAAAAGGTATATCTCAGCTGAGAATAAATTTTATTTTTAGAAATAATACTTTTCGGGATGTACACATTCCGCCAACTAAAAACATAACCATTCAGTCCGGAAGCATGCAATTCTGGAATCCAGGAAACAATCCTTTCAAGGCATTTTGGACTTGCTCCTCGGTCGTTGAAGATATACATCATCATCATCAGCAGCAGCAGCAGACTTTCCTAAAGATTACTTTCATGAGCGTCGCGGAGCCAGTACGTCCTGAATTCATCTGGCTTGTCTTGCCATCTTACACTCTGTCAGCTACAATTTCGCATATGATTACAAGAGATCCATGTTGTGGGTAGTGATGTTCAGTGGTTGCCTGACATGCTTGCAACATGTCAGGCCCATTGTCATGTGTGTTTTCAGTGGTTTCTGTAACTCAGATTTTCTTTTCTCAGAATTATTGTGTTGTCTCATGATCTCTCCGTTGCATGGTTTTCGGGTTGAAGGTCAATCTTTTTAGGACCTGTGGAATTTTTCTTGTTCTTGAAAGTCAAGATGGCTTTACTGAAACTTTGTTAATCTAGTGCGATTCCATGTTGGATTTCTTCTTTTGAGGATTTCATAGTGATTTGTTATCCTTGGTAAATGTAGCAGTCTCTTTTCTTCAGCGCAGCGTGTCTTTGTCCTGAATATGTTTGTTTCACATGGCATTTCTTTTGCTGAAGGTCTTGTGGAGGCCAACACTCTAGCAATATTTTGAGATCATGATGGTTCTTAGCAAAAAGTACAATGTCTTAAGCAAATCTAAGGTTACTCAGGCCATCTATTTTGATGCTTTTGTTGCTCCCAGTCTAGGTTTCAGAAGATCATCTCAAGGCAGGCTGTGGTGAGATGTAGAAAGAAGTCGAAATACTTGAAAAAGTGGTTTTCAGTTTGATGTTCTACATTTAGTTCCCTTACAACCTTTTTTTGCGTGGATCGGCCTCAACAATGGCTGTTAATTGGATGTTGTTAATCACGGGACGTCCTCGTTTTCAAGGTTCTCGTCTCCATTTTGAAATTCTGGGAACCAATGCTGTTCGTGCGTCCGTTGACGGGATGTTGCCAAATGCTTTGTTAACATGCAAGGAGTTTCTGCTGCTTCCCATCCCATTTTGGACTTGTATGAACAAATGGCTCGAATTTGGTTTTCCCCCATCTTTCATTCGACAGCCTCGAATACAGAGGGAGCAGAAAACATTTAACTTGAGAAAATGAAGCAAAATTTACACTTTAAAATGATATATTCCATTGACATAGTTAAATAATACTTTATCAATAAATGACTATCAAAGCTTAAAATAACAAAGAACACAAATGTTTTTTGCTATCAACCTATCAATAATATTTGAGAAATGAAGTCAAAGTTATGTGACCATGCGAAATAACGATTTCAAGGTTCTACAATTCATTAAAACGTATGTCATAATTGTAAGAAGCAGAATAGCCTAAAGTTATGTGCGTTTACACTTTGATATAGTCAGCTATGCTGATGCCCAGCTTAAATTCTAGAAGTACGGCTACAGTTTGATCTATTAATAATAATTAAAAGGTGACATGAAATACAACATAAGATACCGTGACACGTTCGTATTTGCCTTAACCACTACGTACGTCTGAAGAGAAAAAAAAACAAAGGTTACCCATTACTCAGTCACTCAATTGCTGAAACCATCAGATTTTTACCTTTTCCACGCCTTCTTGTCACGAGAATTACGTTTTCTTTATAGCAAACTGACAATGACATGACGGATGAATAATCATAGGAATTTCTTTTGTAAAAATTGTATTTATTAGAATCAAATAAGCCTGTACATATCTGTATGACAAGTTTCCTTCAATATCTAAGACTAGCTAATTTATTCAAGGCATTGATACGCCCATCTAGCAATCAGCTGGTCGTGAGTTCAAATTGTAGTAGAAGAATTTTACATATCGGTTCACCGCCGTAACTTTGGTGAGGATTATCCTTTTTTACTGTGTGGAAGAAAGTCAACTCAAGACTCCGTAGTGAATTTTGACAAGATTCTCGTTATTCGGAGTTCAGTGGAACGACAATGTTTTCTGAATCGCTTAGATAAAATTATAGTTATTTTCAATGAGTTTTGAGCTCTTATTGGGACGTATCTTCGATTGAAGGTGAGTCAGTTTTTGGTAAGTCGACGTATGACTGTATTTGAATTGCAGTTAATTGTAAAAATACTTTTTTCAGTTTCGTTTCGTTTTAATTTATATATACCAGGACTACGCCAAGTAAGTATATTTTGCATCATATTAAAGATGTTGACTGCGTGGACAGTTTCAGTACAATAATGTTTACCTCAGTCAATATCTATTGCTAATGGTTTCCTCTGATTAGATTACAAGTGATCAATCTTTTACGTGTTTTCAATGTTATATCGACTTAGCTTACAATGAACTAAAACATGCATATAGTTGCTTACCTCCACCAATAAATATATCCGAGGGGCTCACCAAAAGATCAGGGCTTTTTGGGTGCAACAGAAAGGGGGAAATGATAGGAAATTAGATTCATATTTTCTTGATGAAGTAATGTGTGAAGTGCGAAGTGAGATCCAGGGAACGTTGGATAATATGTCTGATGAGTAGGAAAACAAGCCAACTCCAAACTTCGTACAGGAGTTTGATAATGTATGGTTGATATACATAGTCCAACCAATACATGTCTTCATTTTTATATTGGTAGGTATACCAGTGATCGTCATCGTGATAGCAAAATAGTCAGTACGTTAACCTCACACATATATTGCCCTGGGTTCGATTCCTGGTATAAACAGTGTGGATAACAGCTAATTGAGTACACTTTCAGCTGTGTAATTAGAGAGGATGTATTACTTAGGTGGACTTGCATCCTGCCAAAGGAGTCGTCATACAGAAATGTAGGTATATATTCCTGGTCTCGACCAGATTAAAGATTCACTGAGCTGATGCATGTAACAGAAACCAGGTCTCACTCACTTGTCATATTCCATTGAGAGCTGTCTCCTAAGAGACATAAAGTTTTACCGTTCACGCATAGGTCCGTTGACAATAGAAAAAAAAGTCTTCTGAATTGTTTAAATGGAAAGATTGTCATTTTCAATAATTTTTGCCATTTTCCTTCATATTTTGTTGAAATCTAGTAATAGTAATAAGTATTACAGTTAAATGCTGCCCAGATTTCTTAGATGAAGCATTGCATTATTATTAATTTTGACTAGACTTTCTTCCACTAAACTCCCGCTATAAGTTGATTTATTTGACACAATGATAATTTTTCCACCTGTCAATGAACATATCCTAAAGCTTCACCTAGATTATGTAAGCCGGATATCATCCAGTGAAAATTACAGATCAAATGCAGCTGATAATGTATCTTGCTATGTATTTATTGATACTTACCTATGCATTTCCATATCGATGCAACGCATACAAAAAAAGTAACAATACGCAAAAATATACCTGGAAGGAATCCAAATTTGATTTGCATATTTTTAATTAATAACTACGAGCCACGTTTAGGCTTGGAGCATACATGCCAAAAGAGATTCATAAAAAACGTTTGGAGTATAAAAACTAGTCAGTCAATAGAAACCCGTCACATGACCAACTTCTCTTGTCAGCATACCGTGTTGGGAGAGATCAATTAAGAAGATTGGGGGAAGGGACAATCGATCAATAAGTTACCCCTCTCGCTTTAAGAAGTTCAAATTCTTCAAAGAAAGAAAAACCTCGGGAGTATAAAAACTAGTAACCTAATTTTTTTTTTTTTTTGTCAGCCTACCGTATTGGGGATGATCAAATAAAAAGATTGGGAACAGGGATGACTGATCAATAAGTTACTCCTCTCGCCGGAAAAAAGTCTGAATTCTCAAAAAAAGTAAAAACAATGCCAGACATAAATTAGTGACAAATTCAGGACTAACTTGCATTATGAACTGAGCACACCATTAAAAACCTATTCGTTTTTTTCCTTCAAACTCTGATAGAGAATAGATGTTTGAATTTCCAGTCTTCAATCTTCATTGGTTCTGCCTGTACGCAAGAAACACACTCAGCTATAAAAAAATTGAACAAACTTATGATGACAGTTTTGGTTGACGGTTCGTAATTTGAAAGAGATGTTTTGTTGTTGATGAATATTTGACAACCACTCTGGAATGCTATGATTTTGTTTTATTTTTATATTTTATATTTATTCTCATGAATAACGATGTCTACAGCTCATTTCACTTTTGATTTACGTCTGTTTGTTTGCATTAAAACAAATTATAACTACATCTGCTCTCCAAATTACGGCCATCTGTTTATAAGGTCAAAATTCACAGATATTAGGAAATGATGTACATATAAAGTCATGCTTCTAGATTTAACCGAATATGAAAATTTTGCTTGATGGTACATGTGTATGAGAACTGTTTAAAAGCAAGAGTGTATAGGAAAAGTATGTCAGTACATGACAAAATATGCATATTACGTATATACCATAAATGTTAATCTTGGTTGAACGTAAATACCGTAAATATTATTCTTTGTAGTACGTAAACACTACAAATATTACTCTTTGTTGTACGTAAATGCAATAAATATTGATTTTCTTGCGTATAAATATCATAATGGTCTATTTTGGTTGAACATAAATACCATCAATAATACTCCTTGTAGTGTATAAATATTACTCTTTGTTGTACGTGGATGCAATAAATATTTCACTCCGTTGCACGTGGATGCAAAAAATATTACTCTCCGTTGTACATGAAGGCCATGAATATTCATTTCCGTTAAACGTGAATGACATGAATATTACACTTTGTTGTGCGTAAATACCATAGATATTACTCTTGGTTGAACATGAATAACATAAATATTACTCTTTGTTGTGTGTAAATACTACAAATATTACTCCCAGTTGTACATGAATGTCATAGATATTATTCTTCGTTATGCGTAAATACCACGAATATTATTTCTAGCTCTTTGCTTTATTGAACGTCTCTTGGGTTGTAGTTTTGTCCGCTACACTTGCATAAATAAAGGTGAAGAAGCTGCAATGCAAAATCTTTTTTTCACAAGGATTCCTTTATTTTAAAAGTCAGATAATTATTGAAGTGATAGAGCACTGTTGCAGGGAGATAATCTTTGATTGTGTACGCGTGACCCCTACAGCCTTGCTTTGCAAATGCAGTGAATTAAGCCTAGACAGTTTATCGTGCATCTCTCTGCACTGATCTGAACGAATATAACCTCATTATTTATGTGGGTGTTATGCTAGTTGTCCAATGATTGGTTTCCGAGTGTTTTCTTTCTTAGTTCGTTGATTTGATGTAATATAATCAAAAAAATCTCTCATCGTTTTTTTTTTTTCAATTTTTTATTATTGAAAAGCGTGGGAAACACAATTTAACAACCAATTACATTTTCTGATCGATTGTTCTTTGTTTACAAGTAACTTCTGGTTGGATTCTCGAACAGTATCTATGGATTCGAGATTAATTATTTCCAAATCGATCATAAGCTAGGGAGGAAAGAGTTGAGCTCAGAGGAAATAAATAACCGTGAGAAGAGAGAGAAAAGCGCACCCGCTACTAATTTAACAGTAAATTGTACAATTTAGAGTACTTTGATGATAATTACTATCAGAAACTACGGGAGATCAAAAAAATATCTTAGTGATCTGAATATGGAGAGCTAAAAAAAATAGGCTTAAAGTTGAACAACGTAAAAAGTAACGTTCAATGAAAGAG
>OY735227.1:39759249-39844249 GCA_963457665.1 Thysanoteuthis rhombus | reverse complement strand
AAGGGGGTGCAGGTGAGAAAGAGGAGGTGTGAAAGAGAGAAAATCAAGGAATTTCAACACAGATTAAAAGCCAATTTGGGGTGAGGGTTACCCATTCTTTTTTGCCGATTAGTGACATGATGGATGACTTGGACTGAATGGGTCCCACATCCAATTCGAAGAAATCTTCCCGGGAGAATTCACTTTCCAATTTCCATTAGTTTTGGAAAGTGTTACAAATAGCTCTGAGTGTCTAGCTTGGTCATAGTCAAAGTTTTAATCAATGCATTTCACTTGTTTAAGCTCTCCTAAACTATTCAGATAAGGGTATATAGATATATACGTCTAGATATACGTAAAAAAACAACTGACACATATACAATAATGTACCTCAAGGCAAGTGTGAAATCTGAAATATCTATGCAGTTTTTTTTTTTTTTAAACATCTGGTCCTAAGTCAAAATGTCCAATCAGAAAAAGTCCAATGTCTGAATTGTCCAATACAAATGGTCCAAGTAAATAATGTCCAAAGACAAAAGGTCTAAAATGCAAAAATATCCAGTGCAATTGTTTACATATATACACTCATGATACATAAGCGCATGTATACGTGCCTCACACAATCCCTATGAAGCTTTTCACAGACTAGTTTCGCTACAAAATTTAAACAGCGACATCAGGGAATTAATCAGTTAAAATATCAATAGTCAGTTTGAAAAAAATTTCAAATAACAGGGATGATTAAAAAGCAATTTGAATAACAACAGAGAAGCGGTCTTGTGTAATATTGTGTACCTCTATGTATTGTGTGTGTATATTGTGAGTATACATATATAAATTGGCCTTTTGAATATAGGGTATTTTTACAATCGACCTCCATAATTCTGAGTGCGTTTGTATCACTAAATCTTAGTGCATGGCCTGTTTTGCCTCGGACGTGTTTGTATAAATTTGTATAGATATAAATTTTTGTTTGTATGAATAAAGACGTTAACCCCTCCACGGAAGTCAGCTGAGGTCACGTGCCCTCAAAATGAGAACGCATTGCGTAATTCGTGCTTGTCAATCAAACTCCCTGGCAATGTTCCATAACATCGTATCCATTTCAATAATCTAAATTCCCAACATTCTACAGGTACGTGATTATTGAACAATCGGCACAGTATACGTCCGTGACGTAAGACAGGGCATACCTGAGAAATTTCCCAGGTGTTTTTGCCGAAACGTCAAAGCATGATCTTAATACAATTTGCAAGTAACCCTCGTGTTAAATTTAATTCAAACATCGCAAAAAGAGTTTCTGAATCATTCTCCATAATTGTAAGGTCGACCATAAAGAAAGAACGATTGGCACCCGAGAGAAAAAACCAAGACCGTTGCACATTTCAACCGATGAGAATGCAAGTGTAGCGCATACCAGTAAAATTTCTACGAAATACAAAGAAAAAGTCTAATTTTCCCATTGAATCTAATTTTAAAAAATTAGTAAATAAGGAGAAAGATTATCTTTTCATAATTCATCTTGGTCTCGCATTAATCTTCAACACGAATTGATTTTTTCAGATTCATTTTTTTCCTTTCTCTTTTTACAATTCCTTTCATTTCATTGATAAAACGTGAGTTTTCTCTTTCTTCTCTTTATAACCTATACAGCTTTTAATTTTTGCCACTCTGCAGCATAGCAAATAGTAAAACCCTATTTCTTTCCCCTTAGAAAAATACGGAAAATTACATCAAGCACTAAAACAAAATTTACTCACAATAAAATCAATGGGGAGAGAAGAAAACGATACCATGGTCAATAATTGAACAGTCATAGTGTCATAATTTGAAGGCATGAGAAAGAATTCCATCAGAAAATAAATAAAGTCAGAACAAACTTAATTTACGATAACACTGGCGCTGTTCACAGGAAAACATCTTGTATAGAGTTGAAAAAACATGTAGAAATATCTACATTCAGGAGAATCCATATATTATTGATAAACCAGTCAAAATGAGGCAGGAAAAAAGAGCTTTTTTTTCCAAAAATCGTGAATATGTATTCTCAGGGAGGATCTTGTAAAGTACGGATGTCAATTTTGAAGTCTGTTGACAGAATGGCCAGAAGTGGTGGAAAATACGAACACATAAAGAAAGACACAAACACATGCAAAGATAAAGCCCTTCGCCATTTTTGAGGACTACGGTTGTTCAACTTACTCCAGGTGATGTAATTCTCATTCCAATTACAAACGGTGTCTTATCCGAGCCTTGTAAACGAGGCTTCTCCGAAAAACACCCTACCTAATCTACCGAAGCATCCAGTAAAATGGTACATCACAAAAAATATTTTCGAACCTCCATATGTCATAATTCTTTGACAGAGCATGTAATTGCCTCCCTTGACAACAACAAAATCTCGTGCAGGGGTGAGGGCAAAACACATAACAATCATGTGAATAGTAAGAAGAAAAAAAAAAGAAAACATCCCGTTCTTCTTTTTGCTAGAAAAATATTTACATACAACTTAAAATAAAACAAAATCAAGTCTCTTCATTTCTCTTTGAGTCCATCAATTTCTTTTCTCTTTTTTTTCAAACAAATTCGTTTTTCATCCGTCCTCGCTTTTTCTGCTTCTTTCACAATTTTCCAAATATTTGTTTTTCAACCTGTTTTAAATTTCTGATTTCTGAAAAGAACTTTTCGTACGCGTATATGAGTGTGTACATTGCGCAAGGCATTCCTTTTTCTCTATATCAATGTTTTATTTTATGTATATATCATTTTTTCTGTAAACGTGCATCGAATCAATGCGTACAAGCATATTAAAACTACTCTTAGTGATTAGCACAAAACAAATCTTCCCAGTAAACAATCGATAGCGAATACCGCTCCTACAAGGCTGTTTTCTCCCTTTAGAAAAGTAAATGGTGTCCCCAATTTGCTAAAAAGTGCATAAATGATCGATTCAACGAGAGAAATTGCTAAGAATTGGTCTGCATTTCAAAACTGTCACTCACAAATGATAAAAAAACACATTCAAAACAGTTGCAATTGTAGGCAAATAAATCGTATACACTACATGTTTTTTTGTATCAAAACTCACTTCCCATCCAACGTTTTATGTGGGACAGAAAACTATGGAGGCCTGCGTCACGTAAAAAAATGCCATATTCTGAAAAAGTGTTTTTAACGCTTCTCGCTGACTGATGGACGAGTTATAATCGAATTAAGCGGAACGAAAGAGTTCATGAATCTTAATCACACGATGGTACACCCCTTCCCTCATCATTTTGTCGAGTCAGATATCGATTGATTAATAGATCGATAAATGCATTGATCAATTTATCTTTTAGTCTATCGATCTATCTGTTTATCAATATCTTTTGGTCTGTTCATCATTTTTGCGTGATAGCCCACCTATCTCATCATACGAAGTTCATTAATCTCTCTCATCATATCTATCGAAGTTCATCAACCTCTCTCAACTTATCTATGGATCTGAAGTTTGATTTAATCAGCACAAGTCATATTGAGGTAGGAAGAGTGTCTTACGCTAATTCCTACGATGAAAGGGTTGCCTTGAAGATTCACCATAATAATTTTTTTTCCTGTGGGTTTATACCGATATCTAGTGCAGTGTCGAGATTTGCAACTATTTCAAAACCTGAGGCATACATTTCAACGATTTCCAAGGATTAGCATAGAATTTGCCACTAAATCTCTTTCAAAACATTTTCGGATAACATCTCGCCCTTTACCTATTATATAAAAGGAATATCATGCAATTGCTATCAATAAGCTGCCTCAAAACATCCCATTTTGAATCTCGTGTTGAATATTCGGGCAAGTCATAGCTGGTGTCACATCCGCTAAAAGAGACTGACACGGTAGAACTGAATAATTCCCCATCTTTCCTTGACTTCCCGATGCCCAGGGGCAATATAACATACAGATTTTGAAAGGATCCGTCCAAATGAAACATGGAGGCCTCTTTTCTTGTTTGTCCTCTCTTTTTCCCCTCTCCCCTTTTTCCTCTTGTCACGTCCATCATTCGAAATAAACTGATACTGTCACCAATAAAAACTAAATTTGAAAAAAAAGAAATGCGTTTTTTTTCTTGTATGCTGAGCTCGCTCACTTAGAATGATTCTACGCTTGATTTCTTCTTTTGAAGATTTCAAGGAAATTTGTTGCCAATATCGTTGCTGTCAATATTCAGTTTTCTTAAGCCCCTCTTTAAGGAAACCAGTGATCTCAGGTCTACTCATACTTAGAATCAAAGAACCCTACCATATAACATATGAAGAATATAATTTTTCATCCCATATTTCCATTATATATACAAGATCATCTGGAGTGGAAGTGCTAGGCAGAAATAAGAACAATCTGATATTTCCCATTTGACCATCTATAACAGTGATCTTTTACATCCCACGGCACAGTGAACAAGGCACTAAAATGATTAAGATACACCATCAGTATTTAAGAATAGATTTGAATATTTTAAAGAAGTTAATCATACTAATTTGTTCATCAGTTAAAAAAAGTAATAATATATTAATTTTACAGCCAAAGGTATATTGTTGGTCGTAGTTTTCAAGAGATTTTGATAGTTTTGTGCATATTTGTAATTACTTCACATTCAAACAAGATGTCGTTTTAAAAAAGGTGCGATTCATTAAAGAATGATATGAGATCGGCGATTTTACACCAAGGAATTCAATAGAGAATTTCGAACTTCCATTTGGGTCTTTAATGAAGTACGCATTTATTTGTTGCACCACTGAGAAAAATAAATTAATTCGCCCCATAAAATTACCAACGATGTCAAAATGATTTTAAATGTACTTTTGTATCCCTACTAGGAACACTGTATCACGGCCCTTATTTTAGGGAGGATCCCCCTCTTCAAAACTCCTGCAGCACACTTACATATGCTTCACAACACTAGTGTGCCACGGCACATTGGTAGAAAATCGCTGCTCTACGATATAAGGTCAAACAGTTGATATGCAACACTTGGCGCTCAAACAGCTTTAAATTGTCGGAACCATATGTTTGTTATCACGGTCTGATTTGATTAATCGAGGGAATGTCTTAGTAAATTAGTGGCAAATTAATCGAATAAATAAATAAACGGTTTACAGAGGTAACGAATTTCGTCTTTCGGAAGATTTTATCGGAACCATCAACCAGAATCGGCACTAAAACTTTTGAAATAGGTTTCTTCAGTTTTTAATAGGTCCTGCTGACTATGTATCATGCGTAAAGGCCGCATCAATTACTTGCAAAAATACTATTCGACTATTCAGTTTGAGATTTATATCGTCTACAAAAATAATTTTAGTTGATAATTCTCTATAATCTTTCTCCCTGTTGATGAGAAAAATATTATTCCGATGCTAGATTACAAATTCTTGACGTTTTTATCGACGCAGTTCACTTTTGTCAATATCTGTTTTAGTTGCTTTCTTAGAAATATATATATATTTATATCCTAAATTTTCAACGTTTTGTTTATACTGTGTAATGTATTTTCTATGATGTAGTTTTCACGCGGTACGACGCCAAACAGCGCAAAATATTCCCATTAAATTATTTAAGACTGAAATGCGAATTATCAATACTGCGAATATAAAACCAGCGAATCGTGAGGGATAACAGTATTTCGTCATTGTGGTTGAACTAAGATCTTCCCAAACAAGAATCGCCCCCGAACGTCGCAGTGACAATGCATTATACATTTATCTAAATCACTACGCCATCTTTTGCCAACGACAATATCAGGAATAATGTCGGGGAATCAACTTTGTGAATCAGGATTCAGTTCTTCTTTGACATATTCATATTCAGTCGAAGAATACACCGTAGAAAAATGATTTTGTTCTTGACCAAAGATTTATGGTTCACGATTCCTTTCCTTTTAATACTATTAAACTTCTGATAGAAATTGATATCTTTGAACCTCTGTGTAAACACCAATACCTTGACGTTTGATAGGTATCAAACGTAATTTAAACAGCACATTTTATGGCTTTCCTGTGAAAGGAAAAGTCTTATAGATACTCTATCATCTATGAGACAACCAAGCAAGACAATACTTACCTATCCAACATGTTTCTCTGAGAAGGAGAGAGATTGTAAGGGATTGGAATCAGAAGGAGTGCAGGTAACTATCAAAATAGAATTGTTTGGAGGACTCGTTTGGATCAGCAACTATTCCTAGGGTCAACTTTGTGTTCACTGAACTAGCTTGAACCCTGAGGGCAGATTGAATTCGAAATGGGATCCATTGAGGATTACGCAACCACAACAAATTATGGCGTATATGAATATAACATCTGAACAATGCTGTCTAAAATGATTCTATCACCAACCAATTTCACCATGAAGAGAATATAGCGAAAACTAAAATTTGGAAAAATTAAAGATTAAAAACCCAAAATACAAATGCAGTTGACAAAACCAAGAAATTAGGATACAATTGATGGGAGAATCATAAAATGAAAAGCAGGAATAGTAAGTATAGATATGCAGGGTGAGGCTTTCAATCCTGGAACATCAACAGTAATATATGCACCTCCCAACCACTGTTTTAAATAAGGATCTTGATGAATCAAATCATCCATCTAAAGAAGCCGAAAGGGAAAAACGTAAGCATGCCTGTGTAACAATTCTATTATTCTAGTGTATATATGTTCGTTAACAATAGAGAATGAAACAAACTCAGGAGTGAAAGTACATGGAAACTTAGTTTGTTAATTCGTGAATGACTGAAAGTAAATAATTAGTGTGCTATACATGGCTTGGGAAGGGTTCCAATGTGTAGTACCACGTGTCCTCCTTTTGGAGTTTAAAGATTTCTGTAGAAAATAAATTTATGTATGTTTATCAGATGGTTAAAAATGAGAAATGCCCTGATTACAATATATATATATATATATATATATATATATATATATATATATATATATATATATACATAAATAATTAGCTTTGTGGCCATCAACTCCAGGGCAAAAACTATCCCTCTCTCCTTTCACAACAAACGCAGTTGTTCTGATCTCCGATCTTTTTTTTCATCACCAAACTTTTCAACCCCATCTCTACATCTTGTATACGGTCTTTTCATACTCTGTTTACTGTCGTGTAGGCAGCGGACAGTTAGTCTTTTGCTCAACCTATTCTCCTTCCTTATCGTTGTGTCCTGGTCATGTCCATACTTGTTACTTAATTACTTGTACGATATCCTAAGCTTTGGCTATCTCTCGGTACCATTTCAATCTTTTTCTATCACTAAGATTTATTCCTAACATTGCCCTTTCCATTGCTCTCTGCTATTCTGAGTTTCCAATATTTCGTACTCGTACATTATAGCTGGTATTATCTGCTGATTATTTGCCTAACGCTTTTAGCATATTGACACTTTAAAAGACCACAAAAATGAGAATTTGATGATATTATTCCTCTACGTCTTTGAAAGGGCACATCAATTTATGCAATCAAATGAAAAATGCCTTTCCGAGAACTTTATACATACCAGCCTTATTCAATCTGTGACACTGATAATAATTCTTGATTACAAACAATTACCTTTTCCTTATTAGGAATACATCTCAACAGTAGGAATATTTACAATGCTATTCCATAGTCAAATCATTATCAATTTACATTTTTAAAAAATGTTTTGTCTTTCGCAGAATCATTAGTAACACATTTACTTTATGCATTTTATAGTGTCTATTCTCTAGGTAACACTTACTATATTAGTCAACCATTATTTCCATTTGCAATACGTTCAAATAGTATAATAATTTTAATTGTGCTTCTATAGTAAAACAACGCAGTGAATTTTATTGTAAATAATTTTATTGTGATGCATTCCTATACATGAAAAAATATTCGCTTATATCTCAGAAAAATTTGAAGAAAAATAAGATCTGTACTGAACTATCAAAATTGATTTCTCTCATGCATTTGAATTAATGGAGAGACATCGCAGCTTCAAGTTCAAACGTCATTCCGATTTCAGTTCCAATAATGATTGCTACAACGTCAATGTATCTGCATGAAGCAGGTCCTTGTGTATCTGTTAAAAAAATTCTACAGATATGTATGACTCGTCAGTTTGACTCAGTATTTGAAACACAGGCTCACCAATCAGTTTTGTGTGGTTTCAAATCACGCTCGGGAAATATTGATTTTTTATAAATGTATTTCAAATCACGATCTTATTAACCCCAGTCTTGTTCTCGTTATGGCAGAAAATTAAGAAAACTCTAGATTTGGATTGGAGTTTGACCAAAAAAATTAGATCACGTTAGGAATTTTAAATGAGATTGAATAACTGCAATGTTAGGAAACGAATTTGGACCGTCTACATAGCTCTCAAGTATGAGCCTTCTCCTTGCCCAATTAGCTAACGTGAGTCGTCCAGTAATAGAACTGAATGAAATGTACGCTATCACAAGACTTTAATTCAATATCTATCAGATATTAATTTGGACGGAGACAGACAAATGACATTATAGACTACTTTAGACGAAACACACTGATAGGATACAACTCAATATTTTACTTATATCAAGATTTGCCATTTGTAATTAAAAGTTTGGACAGAGATCGATAAACTATTGCAAAATATACCTCAATACATGATGATATAAATACGGCTCCCTTAATACATGTTGGAATTTCGAGCAACAAAATAAATCATATGTTACTGTACATAATATACTTTTAGAGTGCAAAACTTGACATCTCACTAATGTCAATTTGATGCTAATTGAAGCATAGACAAAAGAGACCGGTGTGTCAGCCTTGACGACATACTGGTCCATCAGATTTTGGAATCTTTGTGTGACGATAAATTGATTTCAGCAATATCAGGTTGGGGTTGATTTTCATTGAAATTAAGTATGCGGTGTGCTAGAAGACAGAGCAATCATATAATGCAACATGTCCTCTTTAGGACAGATCGAAAAGCAACAGCACGATTCAATGGCTTTTTTATACGGCACCCGTGATGCCAAGTTAGAAAGTTGATGAACGAAATATCCCTTATCAAGAATGCAATATCTCATTTGGCACTCATAAAACAAGATTACATGTTTTACTAAATTGCACTGTGTTACATAAGCTATATTCATCTTATGTTAATTTGGTACCACTAATGCTGTTTTTGACGGACAGAATGGTTTATTTGACAAAATGACTCCAAACACTTAGGCAAGTTATAGTTCAACATATATTTGATGTTAAATTGGTGAAAGCACTAGACTTGGGTTACTCAAACTATATGAACTCACAGACCAGCAAGGTGTTACCACAATGTGTTAGGGACTGATAGCATATCTGAACTAAATCAATATTCGCACAAGATCAATAAGATATTCATTAAACATTCGCAATAATGTTAGTTTTTATCAGAAAAATATATTGAAAGTTGGAAATCATTAGAAAACGTCCAGCATAACTGTCATGAAAACAGATTTCCCCAGTTTTAGAGTCATTCTAGCCGGTCTGCTTGCTATGTGTCACATCACAAGCTGCATAAGTTGAGCTAAAGAGCAGAAAATTTTAACATTTTGTCAAACTCCTAGAGTGTTGACTTTATCATTGCAATTAGTCAGACATAGAAAGAAAAAAAAAAGAAAAAGAGTGATTTCGTGACGTCATGTCGCGTGACCTTCTTTACTCTTCCCAGCTTTAACTGTCCATAGTAGAATCTTGAAATTTAGTACACACACTCCCTTTTAATAAGTAAAGAAGATTTCGGCTCAGTGTCTGGAATAGTTGCAGTTAGTTTGCTGTCCTTATTATATCTAGAAAGAATGGTGTTTCGTTCTTACCTGCCCCCTAGAAAAAAAAACTCTAGGGTTCAATTTCCGGTGCAAGTTTATTTCAAATTGATCATATCTATTTTTTTTAATTCAACCTTTTTAGCAATCATCACTCAACAGAAGTCGGAAGGAATAACTGAACCTTTCCAATTTTTCATTGATCATTCCCAACGTGGCATGCTATCGAAAGACCTTTGACATGTGACCGTTTCTATTGAGTGACTGTCTCAAATTGATATCTATTTTTTGCAGCGAGTGATACAACATTGCAATATGAATTAAAAACAATTATAAACGTGTGAAAGCCTACAAGCAAAATATGGAAAGCATGTCTCAATAATAAATAAAATGACTAATCAAAACGAGTAAATTCGATTGAAATCAATAAACTACGCGTATTTCTATTCTATGAAATGAGCCTCCTTCTTTTCCATCTTATATAATCTGGATTCAATCATGGACACCTAGGACAACGAATTTCCATGAAATCTTCAAAGAAGAAGAAATCAAACTAAGAAAAACCCTAGCCAGGCAAGCTTTTTGTAGAGCAATGTCAAGATTCACCCCCATCCCGAATCCCAGTTGTCTTTCAAAAGGATCTACGTATCTATGGAACTAAAACATGGAACCCTTGAAAAAGATTAGTTCTAAAAAAAAAACAAACCCTGCAATGGGCACGAGAGAAAATTGTGTTTGGTCCATAAGGAAACTATGGGCAGACCATATTGAAAGAAGGTGAGAAAAACTGTTGGGCATTTGTATTCACAAGATGGATTGCCAGACACCATATGCAAAACTATGGCCAACAGAAAACAAGCTAGCTTGACGATTTAAATGGATTCTGAAGATATTAGCGCTTTGATAACCACGATAGTAAAATCTAGTGAATCTATGGGGAGTATTATACAGACTTTATATCAGGGATGTTCTATTTTATCTTTTAGTCAGCTTTTCTTGTTTTCATAAAAGAGAATGCATGCCTAGTTCCAATGAATGTAATTGATGTCTAAATGTTTTGGATCTAGCGTTTTTGGTCATACTTTTCGCCTTTATGGAGATCGGGGAACATTATATATATCATTCGTTTTGTTTCTCTTTACAAATATTTGTCATCGTAACGTACAAACGGGAAACGCTATAATATTGGGTTCAAAGGTATTTGTAAGAACAAAACAAAAATGAATAACATCCAAAATCTCACACGTGGGAGTCATATGTGTAAGTCAAATATGGATACACACATCAAAGTGACTAACATAACCAATCTGGTGCAACATAATCTTGAACACATGATTTGGATATTTAGAGTATGTTGGACAATTTGATCGATAATCAACCTCATACGGTTGATCCATCTGCGATACATCATTCAGCAAAAATCACCTATACGAAAATCCAAATTCACTCTTGACTCGTTTAATTATTTAAATTACTTTCTTCATAAACTTGCACGGATCTTTTTTTTTTTCTTTAGAGACGCATTTTTACTTTTCCTATTATAAAAATTGATATGCCAGAAATATTATCATCTTCAACGAACAAACAAAAGCCGATATTTTTTTCTAATTGTATGCTTTTATGACAGCTGTCACTGCAGAATCAAAAGCAATCATTTGAATGAAAATTGTTGAAAATGAACGCTTCTAATTACGAACGCAGAACAATCTTTAGAGTCCAAATAAGAACCAAATAGCAGCAGTCGATCAGATTCTGGAGTTGAGTATTATTCCAGGGGTTCACTCATAATTACCACCATGCCAGAACACCTAAAGTATACATCATGATATCAGTTGGTTTGTTCTCCATCAGAATGCAAGAGTATCAGATCCCGTAGATGCAGTCTCTGCTCTTCTCAATTACAAGAGACTGAGAAGCCACACAAATACGGTAGACGAAAAAAAAGTAGACTGAGTGTCAGGAAAAATACTTTGCAATAGAGTGGTGTGACTATGGAATAATATACTGGAATGTGTAGAGCTATCAACTGATATAAATGATTTTAAGAAGAATTATATCTGTTAAACCATTGTAAAAATTTTCAGGCCCTGGGTATTATGCATGTTATGATTTGTGCTTACATGTACACGTTATATACTTTTTCACGCAGGAAAAAACATTGTAAATGTTTCAACAGCCTCTTCTTATATTCCCTCCTTTGCTATGTAAACATCAAATATTGTCTGTAATGACAAAATTGAGGAGTCTTTACAACCTTGACATGACACTCCAATAGGAAATATTGTTATCCAGGAAATATTGTTGTTTTGGAAATTCTTCTCGCAGATCTTCATATTCTTCCAGCTTACATTCTTGAGCCTTTTCGGCATTTTCTTCAAGAGGAACCATTCACACGAACGTACTGGCATATGAAAAAAGAAACTCCAAATATAAGTCACTCGATGATATTTTCCAATTCACCAAGCCGTATGAACGTCAATATTTATTCAACACAGATTTTACGAAAATAAGTTTTCTTAAGTGTTTTTGTTTAATCATCTCAGGTTGTTAATGAGTATGATCATGTCACTATGTCTTCAAGAAATGTAACGTAAAAGAAAAATATTATCTAACAGGTTTCGTTGATCACTAAATAGAAAACGTCATGTGACGAATATCTTTTTGCTACTTAGCATGTTGGGAGTAATGAATTAAATTTGGAAAAAAGTGATAAATGAAAAAGCGTAAACGCAGCTGGCTGCCCGTTAGGTACCAATTTAGTATAAACTTACATTGTAGATTGAACCTCCCCAGTTCTCACAGACGCACTGAAATCCTATTATAGGGATGGTTTTCGAAAAAGAACAAATATTTTTTCATCGATATAATTAGGAGTGAATGCTAAAATTTTCAGCCCTTTGCTCAATTGATGCAGCTCGTATGTATGGTTCATGCATCACGTAGCCAACTAGACGAACTTGAAAACTGAAGAAACCAATGTCGATAGTTTGGGTGGCAGTTTCAGTTGAAGGTCTCTAAAAACAATGTTCGCACAGTTATGACTTGATATCAAATTTCTTATAGAAAAGTTTCAAATAATTCTACGTCATTCCTATACATTCATATATTTAATTGCCAAAAGAGGCTGGAAGGAAGTTTGATATCGAAATAGAAAGACGTTTTCTTTTATCTATGGAACATAATTGACTATATATTTCCTGTCATTATAAGTTTTTCTCCTAGCTATCTAGATATCATGGAAGAGATATCTCATGTTAACAGCTTTTTTGTCATATTTTGATGTGATTCTGAAATGGATCAATAATCATCCAAGTAGATATATGCCAACGTTCAATTAAATGTCCTCTTGAACTAGAGCCACCCAGTGAGGATGTAACTCAGTAGCAAGTGCATTGCTGTGGCTTTTTAGTTGAAGTACTATCAACTTCTAGGCCAAACCTGGATTTGACGTTGTTTTACTACTGCAGCGAGAACAACCCTGGTCAAATTGGAGAGAGAGTATAAATTATCATTATAGTTTGATTGATTGGTAGTCTTGATCCGTACCGACTGAGCTGAATTGACAAGTCTTCCATATCAACCAAAATATGTGATAGAAATAAGAACATCTGCAAAATCAATATAAAATTGATTGATATTCAATCGGTAGTTTTACTCCATTGTATTATCGCCGTTGATTCTGAGAAGAATCATTATAGCTGTTAATAGTTTATTTTTTGTATGAAAGCCTCTTATTATTGTCGCCTTGTTGCTTGGAAATGCATGGTAAATCATTTTATTATTGGGGTCACCGGATAACATCGATCTACACAAAGAAGCTGGAAGAAGCATTATTTTCCCCCAAAAAAGCAGACACAAACTGAGGGGACAATTCAACAAACAGCACCCTCCCAAATGTATCAGAGGTGGGGGAGGAACACTGATCTTTTTTCGAGGCATGAGAAAAAGTAAATGTTGAAACTTCCAGCCCTTTAGCTCTATCAGTGCAATGTGTAAGCTTTGTACATACATCGCCAGACAGAATAATTTGACTAATCTATAAACCCAAAGAAATCAAAACACACATTATCAAGTATTATTTAAGACCAAATTCTACAGCATTGAACTCTGATGCCAGAATATAAAGATATGGTACCGTCAAAAAAATCGGTACATCCCCATGGGAGAAGTTTATTTCATTGTTTGTTTCATTATTTGAATATATATATATATATATATATATATATATATATATATATGTATCACAAATTAAGGACAAAATATGATAAAATATAGTATAATATAATATGATATCTGATGTGTGATGAGTTTATTCCATAAAATGCTCATTACATTTAATATCAAGTTTATTTAGGGTAGAGCTGGGAAGATAATGAATTAAAGATTTGCAGCGTAGGCACGTTTATGTTTCCGTCCTATTTGGGCTTTTTCAGGTAGATGATTTGATTTATTTCACCTTCCTATCCAGGACATTTCGGAAGGGGTCTATTTTCTACCTTGTCTTTTTTTTCTATTTATATATATATATATATATATATATATATATATATATATATATTTGTTTTGTGAGTGGCCATTGCTTATTATATGCTTTGTCTTATTCGTTAGGGATGCTGTTTTCGTTCATACAATTGCCATCTGGTTTATTTATGCCTTTTCGGCTAGAATTATTTTTAATTACTTCATCGTGTTTTTATGAATCTATTAAAATTATCTGTACAACTATATCTTATTTTCAGTTTCTCTTCACTAAATATTTTACTCTGTGGGTCGCTCAATGGGAAGTGTTCTTCTGCTAATTTGATGAATACTTTTCTCAAGTTAGTCCTTACTTGTAGGTTGAATGACGGTTTGTTACGTAGGATTTTCTAACTCTACTATTTTTGTGGTTGCTATGTTTTACTGTGTTAGATTTTACTTTTTTTATCATATTTAAAGCTAGTTTTGGTAAAATTGCTGTCCTTTCAGGAATTAGTATATTTATTTCTAACACTATAGAAAATTGTTTCATTTGAGGAATCATACATTAGTTAGGTATATCATTTGGGGATCTCTTTAATGGTTTTGTTTGGTTGGTTAGAATTTTCATTAATATTCGTACATACAGAATTTTCTTTTTTGCATGGTTTATCGGTCTTATTTTTTAAAAATCTAAAAATATCAAATTTTTACATTGGCCTTCATTTTAACCTTGAAGTTCATCTTTCTTATTCCTTTTATGATGGATTTTCCAATTCTTCCAGATTTGTGCATGTTGCTGTTTCCTACAACTGACGGCTGTCATCCTGGTAAAGTCTTATTTTCTAAGAAACCAGTCCTTTGGCTAGGTCATACAAGATATACTAACCAATTAGGTGCGAGATCTTTGCTGAATCGAAACCACCCATAGAAACATCAAAACTTCAGGCGTCATTTTTTTTAGTGTATTGTTCTTGATTGTTGAACAGTACCGTCTGTCTACAGTGTTTCGTTATTTCTATATCTCTGAACATACAGTAAAATAGAAAATATTGGATTAAACACACATACCAGAATATTGAAACTCCATGTTACCCATACGTAAATGAGAAATTTGAAATCTTCACATTTGCCAATAGAACAAAACAAAAAACCCAAATCGTTAAACGGAAAAAGTAACGTACTGTTAAGATGTTGGCATCGCTCAGAATCTCCATTAACAAAGATAACGTAATAACCCACGTATAGATATACTACAAATTAACTATCTTAGGTATCTTATTCATCTGGTTATTACTTTGAAGTGTATCATTGTTTTATACCTCCAGCCATTTTGATGAACAACCCAATCACCATAATTATCTTAGACATGTTGACACAGACCAAACCCAGAAAAATCAAATTAACAGCTGAGGTCATATAAAAGGGAACCTTAACATTGAGAAACAGATTGAAGTGAGGATGAAATACTCTCAAAGAGGGAACTTACGACAAAGAACAGATAGATTACGTACATATTGAAAACGACAATACCTAAATCATAGCCTATTAATTCATAATTTATAACCAGCAACAAACATAGCATCCCTGCTAAATAAGACATAAAAGCATAACAAGCAACGACCAACCACTAAACAAAAAAAAAACATGAATAGAATAAAAGGAATACAAGATGGGAAATTGAATGCCCGCCTGAAAATCCTAAATTGGAATGTGAAACAAACCGAATCATTTGCTTGATAAAAACCCAAATAAAGCAGAAACATAAACTTGTGGAGAATCCTTAGTTCATATATATATATATATATATATATATATTCGTTTTCAAACCAAACTTATTTTCTTTTTCCAGGATTTGAGTAAATTCAGATATAAATGGAGCAGACAATATAGTGGGAAATTACCTTCCTATTTTGAGGAACGTATCAATATTTTGTGCAAACAGAATAACAGCTAAAAATTGATGCACTCATGTTAAATAAAAATTCTGTTGCCAAAATAAACCATAATCTCAAAAAAGTGGAAAAGACGGAGGTATACAGAATCGACCATGTTGACCATACAGGCTGACACCAAGGTCTATCCATGAAATTAAGAGATTGGTTGAAGATGCCAGAAAATCGGCTTGGGATGTTGCAAATGAAGTACAAAATGGGGTTTCAAATACAGCAATCACACGTGCCCTGAACTACATAGGTTTTCATGACCAATGACTGTATTGGAAACAACTACTGATGTCGGAGCTCAAAGTGGCTCATTTTAAATTTTTGGATTGTATACTGTGGTCAGATTGGACAAAAATCAATTAATTTGGGTCTGTTGGCACCCAACGAGTTAGGCAGAGAGATGGTGAGATATACAATGGAAAAGGTTTCAAGAGTTGAGCATAGTGGTTGAAATGTCATTGTCTTTGGTTGTATGAGGTCTAATTGGAGTGGTGAGTTCCATCTTATCAACAGAAACCTGAATTCTGAAGATTCCATCAAAATAATGTAAGAAAAGTGTTATGCTTGGGAAGAAGAGCTATGTTTCAGCATGACGTTGATCCAAAACATTCCACCAGAGTTTTTAAAAAAAAAAAAAGGTAAAAGTGTTTGATTGGCATAGCATGTCACTGGATTTAAATCTAAATGAACACTTGTGGAATATACTTAAACGGAAAATAAAGAGACGATGTCTTGCGTACCCTGCTCATTGCTTTGTAGTCTTTGTTTTGACGAATAAGCTTAATCTTCAAAAATAAGAAGATCCCATTAATCCTAGAAAGAAAGGTGTATAACCAATGCATCCTCCCAATAGTCACTTATGGGGCTGAAACATGGAACATAACCAAGCGACAGATACGCAAATTGAGAACCATGCAACGTGCACATGAGAGAATTGTATTGGGCCTCACATAGAGAGACCACTAGACAGCACAGTACACCCAGGAAAAGACAAGAGCCATGGACATCATAGAATCTATTAAAAAGCTCAAATGGCAGTGGGCTAGCCATTTTGAATGAATGGTGGACAACCGATGGACATTGCGACTCACAACGCAGATACCCCGAGGTCACATGCGCAACTGAGACCGGCGTAGTATTTGATTGGGAGACGAGCTAGACAAATTCAGAAAGTACTGGCTCCGTGGCACCTATGATAGAAAAGTGTAGTGAATCCAGCGGAAGGTCTATGTCCGATGATGATGATGATGATGATGATGATGATGATGATGGTGATGAAAGAAAATGACGACCATCCAACAAGACTTTGAAAGACTGTATACCGCCAGAGTGGAAAACATTCCGTTAACAGTGCAAATCTAATAACTTCAGTGTCATCTTGACTCCAAGATGTTGTAGAAAATCAAGGCAGTCATATGAAATATTGATTTTGGATCAGTGTTTTGCATCAGTGTACTCAATTTTGAACTGCTATGTATTCATATATTTTATTATAATTTCAATGCTGTTGAGTTTTTTAATAAATAATTCCTAATATTATCCATTTGATTGTATAATGCTCCACAAAAAATAATAAAATCATGGTATTTTCGATTTAGAAGAAAAATTCACTTTTTATGGAATATTTTGTAGGGGTGTATTCATTTATTGGCAATACTGTATATATTTAGAAAGTTTGTAGGTTCTTCCATTTTCTCTCTCCAAGCCGTACATTGTTGCCAGAAATATTAAATTAAGGTACCAATAGAACACTTTACCGTAAAGAATGATGAACTAGAATACTAATAATGGAGAGAAAAGCAATTTTATTCCTTACAAGGCAAATAACTTTTCACGTGAATCCAATAGTCTTCCATTATTCAAAATATGCCTGCATTATCACCAGTTGTTGGTCAACTATTGCTACTTTCCAGTCTGAGTAATGCCGGGATATACAAGTAGTAAATAATGAGGGTCTTACAAATGTCCCTTTTACATGCTTATTATTACCTGATGTCTCCGATATAAAGATAATATTTTATAGCCTTAATGCTTGGCTGATTAAATATGCAGATAAAGTTAGTCGTTGTCTGCGCTGGTGATTTGGACTATCCATAAATGGTCGACCTCTGACATTACATTGAATAATATCCACATCTTTATTCCTCTGCTAATAATCAGACGGTGAGCGTTTCTAATGCTGGCGAAAAATTCTCTTATCACAGACGAAAGAAAACGATACTTCGGACACCTACGCACGTTCATAAGGCGTAAAATGCTGGCTGTATCATGGACGAATCCATCTCTCAACGCAACTATTTGAGTTGCTTCGTCAGATTTTCAAAAAAGCTGTTTTCCTTACTCATTGAGGGGAGTGCGTGTTCAGATTTCAAGTATTTACTACGGATGCTTAGGGCTGAGAAGAGCAGAGAAGGAAGAAAAAGAAATGAAGAATAGATTTTAAAAGGAATCTGGTTAGCGACACCTGATAATTCATCGTAGCTTCCATAGCTTCAAAATTCCTCTTTTACTTTTTATTTCTCTTCCTCTTTTTTACTCTCTTTCTTTCCTCTTTCTTTCGATTGATGACATGGGAATAGAATCTGTTCGCCTTTCCCCTTCTCTGTAAGTCAAGCCTTTCACCTTTTAGTCTTAACCAGAAGTCTGGACTAGTCATTATCGTTAAGTTAAAAAAAAGTCAACTTAGTGGAAGTTTGATAATGAGAGGATAATACATTCTTTTCGTATATCTTCACTGTAGGTGGTTTCCTCGAGAGGTAATTGGTGGCAAGCTATTTAAAAGATCGACACTACTATGTAATGAGTTTGGTCTTCACTGGGCGCCCCAGAATTGTATATCATACTATACCAAGTTTAGTAAATCTCAATTGAACTCTTTTACCGTTTTTCAGCTTATCTACTGTGTTCTGAGTTCGATCCTTCCTGAATTACCCGCTTTTGTGGTTTTGTGGCATATTCAGCTAAGCTTAGTGAATCCTTATTAGGCACTTCCCTGTGGACAAAAGATCAGTAAAAGAAATATGTGAGGGCGTGATCAACCAGACGATCTTGAGAAAAGTCTCCGCCCAACGTAGAATTCTGGAAGGATGATGATTGGATTTGACCTCTATTACGTGCCCTGTAATTATTGTATTGCATCAAACTAAATTGAGCTCAGTAAATCCTTTTGGGAGCATCGTTTCAAGGTGATGATTCGCAAACTAATCTTACAGACAACAATACATGTAATCTTTAGAGTTATTGAAAGTTTTGACATATTTGAAGTGAAAATAGATCAAATACATTTCTGTTATAGTTGTGTTATATCTATTAGAATAATTAACAATGGATATCTCTGAATATTTTCAGTATTTGCTACGTCTTTCAGAGTTGGTACGTTTATTTTGATAAACAGATGTAGTGAACTTCTATGATGGAAGGATTTGCAATGCATCTCTGCAACGTTTCAAGTATTTGAGTGAATTGATTTTTTTACGTATTTCTTTATTGAATAATCTAAATCAATTTTTATGGTTAATAATTTTATGCATTGTGCCATGTAATTCAATGAAAAAGATCATGAATTTCTTTGGATGGTTTCACTGTCTGCGATGTCACTGAAAATGACTTTTAAAAACAGATGAAAGTATTCGTGTATTTGTGTAATAGATAAATAGATGTAATATATTTCTATAGAAAATAATCTGCGCACAAATATTTCCAATGATATCAATAAATGCTCGTAGTATTTGTTGTTTCATTATTCGTCTGATGAATACAATAAATGAGAGTCTGAAATATAAATAGATTTGACTGGTAATTGTACTGCATATCTATTGTTGATAATGTTATCCACAGTAAAAACAATCCTCTCAAGTTTCTATAAATGCTTTTATTTTTACCGAGTCACTATATGCGTAATTATTACAGTAAATGAAAGTTTAAATGTGTTTGTTAACTCAATCCTATGCGTGATGTCATTGGTTATATGATCAGTGAATTATTGTGTTTTTGGGGATAAATTTATAAGCAGTAAAAATATAACCAGTGTACCTTCACAATTTCTTAATGTAATTGTAAAACATTTCAAATACTAAATCAGAATATTTCAAGAAAATATAGACGAAAAAAAAGTAATATATTAGAACTAGAATAACAATTTGATGGTATTTACCCACGCGTAACTAAACTTTGTAGAATGAAATTGATCAATTTTGTCTCGTCGTTTATATTTTTCATCTATTTCATGCTAGAATATCCATATTCTATACTTTTTTAGTTTTCACAAATATATCAACACACAGTGCATATATACATTCTCCTAATGCTTCTGTTTCCTTTGATATTAACACATACACAAAATGTCTTTAACAATATGTACGACTATTTAAAAACACAGTTTATGGCTGGATTCGATCCATCAATCTCTCGATTACAAAATGAAAACACTAATCCAAATACGCCAGGGATACATCTGTATTAGATGAAAACAATTTTGAATATTATTCTTTTGTGTCTGACTTTTGAAATCCTTCTTATTCCCAATACTAAAATTCTTGATATATGCTTACACATTGAATAGTCTTGTTTTGTTCTAAGAACGAGAACATCCACATGGTCAATGTTAAGTGTATATAAAAAGTTTCTCGTGATTCACTTCTACAGTTTAGATGTGAAATGCTTTGTATCAAATCTGATGTAAGAAGTTGTAGAAAACTTCCAATTACCCATACAACGGACAGAGTGCTAAACACGCCCTCCCAATTTAATTGAACGCCTCCTTTGATTTCAAAGGCTTACATCAACATCAGGGTTGGATCAGACATCTCCAATCGTAAAATACCCAAATGGAACGTTCTTAGTGTTTAAAAGCAAATGCCATTGTGCAACGTGAAAAGAAAAAAAATGTGAGTACATGTTTTCGCTTGTAGAATCAAAATGAACTCCACTTTGATGGTTTCTGAATTTAGACTATGCTGCTAGTTAGAAATACGAGTGAGATGTGATATAATGAGTGTACATTTTAAAAGAATGCTTTTTTTACTTTGGGTCCCAGTGGAGAGCTGATCATTTCCAATTAGAAGTCCTCCTAACTAGGATACATTTTTAAGAGAATATTTCAGGGGGATCATTTTAGGAAATTGTAAAAACAGGGATCAATTATAAATTTTAGCCGTTGCATTGGCGTGCCATCAATATGTTGTTTAATTGATTATTTGGGATTGAATTTGTGCTTTTACTACGAGCGAGAACTAAATCTGAACACTTCTTTCGATGAGAATGACTTATCTCAAAAGTCCAGAAAAAAACTTGAAATGAGCAGAGGTCAGTGCAATGGCTACACCAAATGTTTATTTCGTAATTAATTGATGTTCTGTATCAGGAACATTAATTAGCCACCTTAGCATATACTCAGTTTGTAACAATACATGGAATTTAAAAGTTTAAAGATTAGAATATGAACATAAAGTCTAAAGATTTTTGGGTTGGTAATACTGCTTCCAGTTCTGCAGATCCCTCACTTAAAGAAGTGGTCGATATAACCACTCTTTAAACGAGGAGTTGTAATTCCGCCCAGTCAGATCCATAATATCGTCCATCTTGAATTCAGCAGGCATTGAGGATTTGGAACATTTCATGAGAAAATTCATTCAAGTTACAGCTCTGGGAGTCTAATTTAACCGTAGTATTGTGATGTTAAGATGGGCAAGGATTTATACTGATCATTTTCTTAGTGTCACTCACCACTAATCGCCACACAGTAGCATTTCTTTGAAGGGAAGTGTTGCATTTTACGAAACATAACTTAAAAACAGAATTTATTGACTCAGATAAAGTATATGACAACTAGTTTTATGTGAATTTTTTTTCCCTCTGGAGCTTTTACCTATATTCATAAAATCACCTTTTAAAGAATATTTAGGATGTCAATTTTACCTCAACTAAACTATGCTGATATCAGGGTCACTTAATATATCTGGTTTTTTTTATGAATTTGGGTAAAAGCTGTCAACGGAAAATATCAACATATATACACTATATGGTTAATAGTTTCAGGCAAGAAATTCAATTTTCTTTAGTCACACTTTGTAACGCTACAACCCTTGCTTTCTTGAAGAGAGGAATCGGTACTGTTTAACGATTTTAGTTGAATGAATCTAAGCAAACGATCACTGTTAATCGTTTTGAATAAAGTGATCATATTATTCCGATTGAATAAGAATCCTCGACCAGAATTTTAGATAACTCAATCCTACTTGAATTTTTTCAAGTCTTCGAACTCCTGTAAGTGTCCATTGCTGGACAAAGACCTTTTTCCAAGATTCGCCAGACTTTATCTTTGACATCGAAGATATCATAAATATTCTTCATCTTAGGTAAATATTAGGTAATAGGGTGTGTGAGGGAGACTGCCGATAGACTTCTTTTTTTTTTTTTTTGTACAGTAATCATTTCATTCTGCTTGATGATAGAGCCTAATGTCTTGAATGTGTGTGTGTATTTAACAATGGCCTATGTAAGCACTAATTGCTTGTGACAAGCGTAGTTCCTGATCAGGTATGGTGGCCGACAGTCAGTCATTAAATCGTCCTCTACACCTTTTCGACTCAGGATAGATGACAAACTTAATGTGTGACATCCGAAATACTTGACTTGACGTATGGCAATGTAATCGAGGGAAATGTTGTAGCTATGATCCAATCTTCACATTATCATCCTGAGTCAATGAAAACGTCGCGTGATTTCTGCCGACAAAAATTTTCTCTCCAGATTCTTCATTTTCAAATATGCTTCCAACAAGACTGGCGGTGAATTCTACCTTTCCCAGCCACGTGACCGACCGGTCAGTCGTCAGTTAAAACAGTTAAGGGTCAAGTGACAAACTCTGGGGAAAGATTTTGACTGAGTTATAAGGGTCAAGTATCTGAAGAAAAGCCATCAGGCCAATTCACTAATTGAGTTGCAAAGATCATGCTGCTTTTTCTAAACTTTGGACCACCTTTTCTTCTCCCCTACCCAGACAATAGACCACTGTGCTGTTATCCCAAACTGTTGAAGAATGGCAAGCTCTGGACATCATAACGTTGAGCCCTGGAGATCATATCCGAAATATAAGTAGAACATAAACTGGCCAGACGAACTAAACAAGTTCAGGGAGAATTGGCTTCCTAACGCCAAAGATAGACTTCCCCCAAGGATTCGTCAGATATTTCTATGTCCGACGATAGACGACAAAAGTGTCGCCTTTGGCTCGTATACTTAAAAACCAAGAGGACGACTCCATCAGAACGATGGTGGGCATTCCACCTTGTAATAAAAATTACAAGTGTATAGCTTGATTTTTTTTCTAATTGCCCTTAATATGTTGAATTGCACCAGACTGATATACGTCAATAGGCCAATAAACCCTTACCGTTTATACAAATTACTCGCTTGATTTTCTTGTATTTAGTCTCATGCAGCATCAAGCTTAACTCCAGTAAGTATCACAAGTAGTGATTCTCAAGCATTTTAGCCCATGCGCCACCTTGACAGCTCAAAAATTGTCTCTCTTACTATGAAAATGAAATTCAATTATATGTAAAACGGCAAGAAAAGATACCTCTCGAATGCTTTTGTTTACGTATAATTGATTTTTTTGGCCTTCTACCGAGTAAATTTTCGTACTTTGATCGATTCTCCCTTGCAATGATAGAACTTATTGGGTGTTGAAAGTCCCTCAATAGAAACCGTCAACTTCTTTTAATAGTACGCTGTGTTGAGGATCATCAAGGAAAAATCGGAAAAGGGGTGATCAATGGATAAGTTACATCTCTTGCCTTTTGTTGGGTAGTGATCAGTGGAAAAAGTCTGAATTTTCAAAAAAGGAAACAAGTGGCCACAAAGTAAGAAACTGTTAATAGTAAAAACTTAAATTGTAAATTGACCCCCTACTTCTTGGGTTGGATTTGGAGAAAAAAATCATGGACACAATAAGGAGTATATGTTCACATTTTCCGTTCCTAAATCCATTGCTGTTGCCTGTATGCACGAGATATAGCCAGCCAGCCAACCGTAAAAACTGAAAGACCTAAGTTGACAGTTTTGGTTGACGCTGTCTAATGATTCTTTATTCATGAATTTTCTAAGATTCAGAGTTTTAAATCAAAGATGAAAAAAATGAATCAATGAGAAATGATTTTTGCTTTTCCTAATCAAGTTCTAAAAAAATACACTAGATATTACTTGCTAAAATAAAACTACTTCTAATATCTAGTATCATATGAAATGAAACAAATTCAAATGTTCAAACATTTTAATCGTGTGATACCGCCGAACCTTATGTTTGCAACAAATGGTCTTGATTTATGTTACACATTTAGTCAACTTCAGTTGTAAATCTCCTCGTTTTGTAACATCTGCTTGGTATCTCTCTTTTCGTAAATCAATTACAACTAAACGATCATCATCCCTGGGGTTTTATCGTCTATCGAGATGGACATAAACCTTACCCATAATTTGCAAGACTTCTTTATCTAGGGTGTTGTGGAGCCAAAACTTTCTGAATGCGTCTAGTTGATCATACCATCTCATATCTTACTACCCACTGTTTCACATATGATCCAGACGGTAAGCCGTGATGTCAAGCTACTGACAAACATTCTTGTAACATTACCAAACCCTTGCCACTCAAGTTTTCTAATGGGTCGTACGTTATCTCTATGTTTTTTCTCTAATATATCGGGACCATCGGGGGTATGCATCGGTTGTTTACCCTTCTTTTTAGGACTAATGGTATTTGATTGTTCTACCGTAAGCTTACCAGATTGATTATTTGCTTGGTTTCTTCTTTTGGGGGATCCATGGAGATTTGTTGTTTACTTTCTTTGGCTCAAGTGGCCGGTATTAGGCGAAGGCTAATAATAGCTCCCTGTACGGTAGTCTAAAAGATTGACATTTATTGTTCAACTGTTACCTGACTATCGGGAGAATGCATTGTTTGAATGCCTGTCTTTTTAGGGCTAATAGTATTTTCTTATTGAAAAGGTCAAACTTACCAGCCTTCTCGGATTCTTCGCCTGATTTCTTCTTGTGAGTGTTTCATTGTAAAGTAAGTACATGCAATGGTCTACTTTCTCCAGCTCTGCATTATGATCACTGTGACTCTGTTCTCTATATAATTATGACAACAGGAATGGTGACAATAGCTTCTTTGCTGAACTAGTTAGACTTGGGCATTTAGTTTCTGTTTATCCATAAAGTCACATCCTGTCTCCTTTTACTTTGAAAATAGTTTTAAGCAACTCGTTATTCTGTATTACAGCAACGTTTCCTTGAGACACTACGTCCGCTTCAGATGGGTCAACTGAGAATGAACAAGTCAGCCAAGATTGCAAAATAATTTCTTTCAAATCAGAAAATCTATAATTCAACTCATCGATACTATTTCTAACTAATGCCCCAAATTATATGTAACGCTACTTTTGTTTAATCGATACTATTGAGTGAATTCTCTTAATGAAACTTTTTACATAATTCCAGAAATATAATAAAGCAAAATATTCTTTAAACCAACATATTTACTCCTCTGAGTTGATTATTTTACTGACTTAACTTCTAGAAAATAAAAAAAGGAAAAAATAAGCTAAGTAACCCCAAAGCTTTCCCATTATTTGTTAACTTGAGCTTCATCTCAGTTCGCATTTCAAAGTTGCTCAGAATATCTAACAGTTCAACGAATCTTTCGAGAGCCATCTTGCCTTGCAGTTAAATTAATAATTTTATATGGTCTGGATTTCAATCTTTGGAGATCTGTTAGTGCCGATACATTTTATCACTGACTTCATTACCTTATTTAATTCAGGGGAAATATTGTTGGAAACTAAATCTTTTTTATGTGAATAATAACAGTGCAGAATCAGTATTTTTTTATTGTTATTTTGTTGCCCATCATTACAAGAGCACCCTTGCAGCGAATGATACAATGTTTTTTCATCGGTATTTAATTGTCGCCAAATAGATATTTCAAGTTTCAGATGTATATCACTGGTGGTTGGATGTTTTTTATGATTTGCAGAACATGTCCTCAGAGAACTCTTTGACGATATATCTGACACAAACCAACAAAAGAGCTTCATCGTCACTTAAACTACACTCAAAAAATATTTTTCCGATAGTTTGATTGACAAAAAGTGCTAAGAAGCGTTAAATGGCCCCAAGATGCTGAAAATTACCAATACACATCAAAAGGTTACTAAAATGGTTAAAAACAGACTAAGTGTGGCCAAAATATTTAAGCATGCCTACGCAAATTAGTTACTATTTCGCCCTCCCAGAACGAGAATTGGCTAAAAAAATAACCTTAAAATGGCAATGCTGATTGTTAATTTCCTGGATGCAGTCTTTTGATATATCTACCGATCTCATCATATCTGCCACAAGCTATGTAGTCACTGAATGGTTTGTCATTGACGTCTATTCCTTGAGACCCGTTTCGGCGGTGGGAGGTAATTTGCGATTGCTGGTTCAAATATATCCTTTTTCTATAGTATTCGATTTTCGATATAAGTAGAAAAACTATCGCCAAAAGTTCGATTATTGGCTGCAATTTTCCCAGAAAACAACTTATACATTCGTGATCTCTTTCCAAACATTACTTTGGACGATTCGAAATATTCTAATTCTGAACTGACATGATCTTGATTCCGAATGTGCCTCAAGGCGACCACATTTCGTTGATTAATTGATTAGACATTGTGGACTAAAAAGACGGTGAGGCAGGTGAAACCAAGGCACAGTGAATCGGAAAAAATCGTTGTAGGTAAAACATAATTCTATCTATATGTAAGAATGAAAAAAAAAAGATCGACCGTCCTCGGTGTGAAGAAATACGAAGTAAAGAAGTTATACCTCTCAAAGTGCACAGTTGGCATGTACTGGATTATTATTTTTGATCCACTGTGTCCTTTTCCCAGTACACAGTGAATCATTGCCGGGGAAGCAGTGAATCAGATAGGATTGTATGATTTTAAAAAAGGCCCTTAGATGAAAGCAACTACACATTTTGTGAAGGTATTGTTGAATTGCAGACTGTTACAAAAAGTGATCATAAAAACAAAAAACAATGATTCGTAAGAGTTAGGTACACTAAAGGGACATATAACACGAAATCACATACACACAATCTCAAAAGCCACTTAAGAGGAGAAAAAGAATGGTACTAAAATATAACTAAAGTATTCTTCAAGTTTCCTGGTAAACTACAAAGACTGTATTGAAAGGATAAATTTAAATAGAAAGGATAGCTCCCTTAGCTTGCACACTGTACAGCAATGTTCAAACAGGCAAGTCTGGCACGGAATAAGATAGCGCATTCGTTGACTTGCAAAGATGAAAGTAGAAACCGTCTTACTTTATAGTCACATTTGTAAAAGATCATAAAGATTCACAATGACTCATGATTCACTGTACCCCGTTCATAATCCATAATGGGTATAAAGTTGAACTTCTGAATACTATGGATTTCCAGTAAACACTGTTCATCTCAAGTACATAGATATCCGTGGAGAAACAGTTCTTATTCAAAAAATAATACCAATACTTGAAATTTAAGGGATTTGATAAAAATGTTGAAATTTCTTTATTGTTTGCAATTTAGTAATACGAACGCAATTACTTCGTTGCTTTTATACGTCATAAAGTGAGTGAGTCGAGCAATGATGACAATGGAATTTTTTTTAATATTAGTAATTAAAAATGGTGTAATTAGGACATGATTATATTGGTTAATTACGGATTAATCAGCTGAACCTTAACATGACTAGGTTCTGGGCCAGGGAACTCATTTTGCTATTTATATCCAAATTCAATATATTCTCCCTTTGTGCAATGTGCGTCCAAAGTTCCGAATTATTGATGTAGATGGTTGCATCCTGCAGAACAATGACTGGCTATCCAATTAGTACGGAAATAATTTCCAACAGTCTGAGAGATTAGATCGTCTATCTTGATATCTACATAGGTACCTCTCGGAAAACAATGGCTAGTAAGCCACTTATATTGTTAAGTATTTCAATTTTGAATGGTCACCTATTGTTCTGTGCGAGATTGGATAAAACTTTTAAATATCTTCTTACGCACCTCTTGGATCGTCATCATCATAATCATCATCAGCCTTTCAGCGTCCTCAAGCCTCTTCAAGGATTTGGCCGAATTACCTATCATCGGCGTCTCGGAGCCCATATTTTCTGAACTTGTTTTGTTCGTCACATCTAATCTTATATTTTGCCAGTCATGGTTTTATCTAATGTCTCTGGAGATTGTTGTTGTGAGTCGTGATATCCTGTGGTCGTCTAGCACTTTTGCAATATACAGTCCATTGCCATTTGAGTTTTATAATGATTTTGATGATGTCTTTGACTCCTTTTTTTCCCCTAATATACATTACTGTCCCGTGATCTCTCTATATGACACTGAGCATGATTTTCTTCTGTGCTCCTTTCATAGTTCTCAGTGTGATGGGCAATCTCTCTGTTAGATTACATGTTTCAGCTCCATAGGTGACTATTCGGAAGATGCATTGGTTGTCTACCCACGCTGGTATGTCCCACACAAGTGGTTTTGTGTCGGCGAAGACGAAGCTAAGTAAATCATGGCCTGTTATAGTCTCCTTTTTTCCATCAGTGTCAGCAACCGGTGTTCAAGCCCACGTACAATAGTGTTGCATTACCATAAGTATGAATGAACCTAATTAAACCGGAAAATTAACACTTGAGTGATATGAAAATCTGGCTAGCAATGATAAAGAGCCCATAATTCAAATATGTACTGAATTTGTAACCACTAAACCGAAATCACTTTTATAGCAATGGCATATTATTTGTGGGTTTTATTGTTTCGAATGATTCATATTTTGATTGAATATTCACTAATGTTTGTGTCACTCTTCATGTAACTACTTTATAAACGAAATTTCACACGGGAATAATTTGATTAGTGCAATTGCAAAATAACGTTGCAACTTTAGTGAGACTAACCCAATCATAGTAAGTATGTAAGAAAATGTATCTAAGATAGAACAGCTAGTCCAATTAATTCTGTTAAACGTCAGTTCGAAATCTGAAACACAGTTTAACACGTTGGCAATCAAGGTTTCCACGTTTAGAGTCTGATCAATATTTTTGTCGCACTTTTGAACACGACGCAATATTGAATTGCAAGTCTGTGGAGGTGCTGCATAGAATTGTCTCATCCTCATTATTTATTTAGAAACACATCTCACATTCTGAATTCTCACCTGCAATCAAGAGATTGAAAGGAAATAAGTCGGAATGCCAAGCCGTTTTGGAAGCTATCGCAGGAGAACATCACTCGTAAAGTACTGATGGACATCGTTGATGATTGTGATGTACATCTAAGCCAGAGTCCCCAAAACCTTTTAGATCATCGACTCCCTCCTGGTATCATCGATCCTTCATTAATTCATTAACCCCTACGCATGTATTAATGAATAGATTTCGTGTTGGGGATGACTGAATAATGAATTGGAAGAGAGAAGTGATCAAGGAATAAGTTGTTTTTCAAGCCTCTCCTGGGCAGTGATCCCTGAAAAAGTTAGAATTTAAAGAAAAACAGCTGCAGACGAAGCGACCAATTTAGCATAAACTTATATTGTGAATCTAACCTCCCATTAAAATCTGTTTGGGATAATTTTAAAGATTAATTTTTTCAAGACATAGGACGAAGAAAATGTCTGATTTTTGAACCTCCGAGCTATGTTGCTGTGACTTGAGCACGTGATACAAGTATATATATATAGCTAGCCGAAACAATATGGAAACAGACAAAACCTTTATTGACAGTATGATGAGTTGTATCGAACAACCGTAATCATCGAAGATAGCAAACAGTTCTTTTTATATGTGTGTGTTTGTATCTTTGTATTTTCCAGCTCTCCCGACCATATCGTGTTGTCTATAGATTTGAAAATCAGCATCAGTTCTTTTATCGACCCTTTTTTTAAATGTCTTTTTTGGGGAGGGGTGCCTTTTGGGGCCGTATCCTGTCATTAATAGCATATTGATTCTCCAAGATCAAGATGTTTCTACTCTATTTTAGATGGGTTTTTTTTCGGTGGAAAACGCCGGTGATGTCCAAAATATTCTGATCATATTTATCTTTCGATTGGATTTTTCTTTGATGACTGCAAATTTTGACGCTATGGTTGTTCACTTATTAATTTTGATGGCAACTTTCATGTATTTGTTTCGAACCCAAAAGTGTAATCGCCCCTCATCCAGGGTTAACAGACCTCTTTTTGTCATTTGTCACTTATTGAACCCTTAAATAGTCCTTTTGGCCACAAAAGGGGCCGATATCAATCATTTAGAAGTACCCCCTGGCCTTAGCTGAATCTCATCAAAATTATACATTTCAATGAAAACTCTGTAAGCTAACTACAGAATTTGAAATCTTTTGTGCGCACAGTAATTTCTTTTAGGCGCTAGTTGCAAAACATGTCTGTGCATTCAATTTTGAATTCTTCCTTGGATTTACGATTTTTTAATGTTTTGGTAATGCTCTTCGTTACTGATCGATTTGCTTCAAAGGGCCTTATCATTACCTTCATATTCCCTGGATTTCTCAGTTCAGTAACAGGGCCTAAAGTCACAATGTGAGTGGTAAGCTGAGTCAAATACCAAGCATAACTTGCCTTAAAGTCACAAGATTCCAAGTCACAACCACAAAAGTTGCATAAGCATTAATTTTTGACAAGTTTTCTGTTTCTTTCGTCTCCTTGATTTATATTGCAACTCACGTGTCGTTTTAACGTTTTGGTGGCTTCGCGGTGACGTTTTTCAGAGCCGAAATGCATAGAGTTTTTATATTCATTTTGAAACTTGAACACCCAGCTCAGTGATTAATAGTGTTTAAAATATCTAAATAAAAACAGAACTAAGAATTGTAGCCGTGAAAATGTGTAGTCTTGTCTATTCTACTATCTTTTATTTTTGAAGCCTTCAGCTTACTTAACGATCATACTTATGGCCACCCTAAGCAAAGGCTTTCGGCTTTCCACATCACCTGGTTAGTAAAAGGGGAATTTATATGATAAAATAATCAAAAAGTTTAAAGAGTTAATATGACGTGAGACTTAGAAACACTGGAATTGAAAGGAATAAGAGTTTTAAAAGTCAAACACGTAGCCGAATCACCAATTAGGATGACGCCTATTGGTAGTGCTTTTGTAGCACAATCGGTAGTATGTTATCACGGAGGATTATGGGTGCAAGTTCAAAGATGGGTTAAGAGGGTTAAGAATATTTCGATTTGGCTATACGATTGGGAGAAACAGAGACCGAATACAACATGTTAGCATTGTTGATTAGAAATAGAACCTGGTCACGGTAATGAACGCCTATGGGCTCTTCACTGAGTGGTCAATATGAGACAAAGAACACTCTTGATTGTAGAGGGAAGAATTTGAAACAAAAGGATTTGACTTTTCATTTGGTAGCTGAGGTCGCAAGAATGGGGACAGTCGGGTCAGCTATTAGATATGAGGCAGAGAGTTAAAGACTACAGACTCAGAGCCTAGAAAGAAAGAGACAAAGAAAAGAAGAATCCAAGTATTGGACTATTAAGTATTTTGCTGTTTTAAATCTTATTCATCCACGTAGAAAAAAAAAAACTCAACATAGAATAAACAGTTTCATTTGTTATCTTGTACTTTCGTGTTGTCATATATATATTTTTTTTCTTTCTCGGGAACATGAACTCTTTACATTCCCAGCTGTTGTTTATGCAATTCCCAACCGTCTTGCCAGGAAGATATCGACGCAGACGCCACATTATGGACTGGAATTTTTGACAGACAACAAAAGATGAAGCTTGCATGCATTATTAGTCAAAATAATAATAAAAGATCGAGCTTGGAAATCACCTGCACTATCTACTGGAAAGGGTCCAGACTATTGCTTTTGGAATGATTTCAATATATCCGCAAACATCATTAAAAACTGTCAACTAAGGATCCTTCAGTTTTTGACCTGCTCAGGCTGGCTGGCTGGCTGTCAACCTCTCTCTCTCTTTATATATTTATTATTATTATATATATATATATATATATATATATATATATATATATCGTGAGTATAAGTCGTGTGAATTGATGTAGAGGGCTGAAAATTCCCACATCCACTCCTCATTATCTTAGAAAAACCCTAAACCTAACCCTATCTTATAGAAATAAATATTTGTTTGTTTCTTTTTAAATTCCCCCTATAGGTTTCTAGTTGGGAGGGATTAATTTACAATGCAGGCTTCTGCTTGATTAGATTGGAATGATTGGAAAAAATCTCGAAGACTACTATTATTCAAGAGGGTTAATCATGAATTCCTCGCCACTGGTGCCTTATTCTCGAGACGTAGTCTTCAAACTGCATGGAAAACCCTTGTTAATAACCATATTTCCTAGGAATCACCATCAAAAAAAATAACTTTCCCCTCTACGTATATACTTATTCATAAAAGAGAAAATAGTTATAACCGATTGAACTGAGTCCGTGTTACGCAAATGACCAAGATGTTCTAAATTTTAATGTAATTATCAAAACAATTTTGAATCTAATGAAGAATCATACTGTGTTAAAAACATTAGAGACATTTAAAAGCCATAAAGAAATTGTTTACGTAATGAAGGATTATTAACTGCCTTGTAAAAATGCTGCTTTGCTTTGCGGAAACCTAGGTTTGAATACCGCTGTCTTGAACAAAGTTAAAAAAAAAAATGAATATTAAGTATACTTATTTTCACGGAGCACCTGGAATACTGAAATTATTAAAGAGCTCATCTCGGTGAGAATAGTTAAGTAGATACATCCACTCGTAAGTGATTTCTTATTGTTTCAGCATTGTTCTAGACGAACTCTCAATCAGTAAATACGAATGATGTTTATCGAAAGACCATCAAGCAAGGAGTCGCCCTTGCAAAAGAAACGAACTTTTAATCCTCAGATGATTTGATTGTAGATATTACTGACTCCCCTCTCTTATGGACGGTTCTAGGAAGAGGTGTATGTATGTTCCGTTGTTGTTTGGCCTCTTCAAAAAAAAAAAAAAATATATATATATATATATATATATATGCTCTTCCTACATGGAATGGAACACTCTGGTGGACGGGAATATATGCATAATGGATATATCACCTAAATTCCACATTACTGACCGTCCAGTTCCGTGGAGTAGAGGGATGATACCAGCTTCCAGGTCTGAAACTAAGGTTTCGATCCTACCTCGTGGTACTATATGGGATAATGGATAGTCTATAGCCGCACTGTAAGAGTTGTAATACGATAAAACAGATGTGGATGACACAATAATGTATGTATATAAAGTCTAATATAGCATTTAATGTTACAGTATAAATGGTATACTGCACAGATCTCTATCAGTAAAGTATGCGTGGTCAAAAGAATTATTTGAATGAAATACAGAATTATTATTTGAATTGGTAAAAACATATCTGCAATGGAATTATGAGAATCAAAAAAAGAAACTCGTTTTTTCCCACTCATCTCACATCGTCGAGATTTACCATTCCTAGAAATACAACATCGACCATCGAGAAATCCTTTGTGTCAGACTCAGCTAAGTTTCGTAAATATTTTATACACCGACTTATCGAAGAATCTTTGGCAGAGTGATGATTGTAAAATTCGCACAATAGACCATTTCTACAAAGGTTTCGATCCCAAATTATCCTAGTCAAATGCAAGTGCCAAACTTAGGTAATTCCTCATCTAAATTTTGTCTGACGAGGGCACGGTTCGAACTGATTTCTCTGTCAGCCAAAAGTGATAATATAGCTTTCTTCAGTTTTTAGGCTGGTCTAGCTTGCTTGCTGGCTATGTATGTGATGCTCACTCGTCACCTAATAACGCCACAAGAAGATTAATAGTCACCGACAAATACCAACCTACAAACTGCAAAAGCCGAATCAACGGTATAATTAAATAGTGAAATATCACCAAACATGGTACAACTCTAACATGAAATTGAACAGTCACAACTCCACTCTGATATTGAAAAAGACAGGAGATGCTAACGAAAACGCTTCATCATTTGGAAAAATATCTATATACATTGAAACTAGATGTCCGTCTATTCGTACAAATACAAGAAAAGATAGGTAAAAGATACCACTTGACTTTCACTTTTTTCATGATAGATTGATTGAAGAAATGCTGCTAAATTATACATGAACATATGTGTTACGCGTACAGGCCGCATAAATGGAGCTAAACGGCTGAAAAGTTGAACATTTTTTTTAACTTTCTCCCCTAAGTAGGTTTTAGTTGGAGAGAAGTCAAATTACATGTAAATTTAGGCTTATTTTGACCCCTCTGAATGTGCTCGCTGATTTTTTGAAGATCCAGACTTTTTAGTGATCATTGCCCAACTAGAGACGAGAGAAGTAATCAATTCGTTGATTATATCACTTTTCACTTTTTCAATTCGTCATCCCCAACACAGCATGCTGTCAAAAGAAGTTGGTCACAGGACGGTTTCTATTGAGTGATTAGCAAGACCAATCTTTGCACACACACACACACACACACACACGTGCGCGCGCAATATATATATATATATATATATATATATATATATATATATATATATATATATGGCATAGATCAGGTTAGTAATATAGCATAATATAAAGCAATGTCTGTCTTGTGATTGATTTATTTCATATAGTGCTCGATACGTTCAACTTTATAATTCGAAAGTCAGGTAGAGCTTGAAATATATGATAGGGTGAGTATTCGCTACACAAACAAGTTTATGTTTCTGCCCACTCTGGGCCTCAACAGGCGACTGCTTGTATGTGTTTTCAATCTAAAAATGCATACAAGCAGTCGTCTGTTGAGACCCAGAGAGGACAGAAACATAAACTTGTTTGTGTAGCGAATACGCATCCAATTTTATATGTATATATATATATATGTATATATATATATATATATATATATATATATATATGTATATATAATTTTTTCACAGCTTTTCTGTTGTGTACCCTCTATCTGTCCTCAAGTACCCATTGCTTTTCTGGAATGTCATCGAATTTAGTTCTGATGAAGCATGTGATTCCTTATTCAGATACGTCACGTTCAGTTTTTTGGGATTGAATTCTCTCAATTTCTTAGCTGAACTAGTGAACTTCCAGTGAACACTGAACTTTAACAGCGCTTACATCTCTCGGGTTATGAACCTGGAATCCCATGTTCAGAAGATCTTGAGAATATGCGCCTGCACTATGATGGGGAATGATTTAAAAGTGATACCATGGTATTTAGATACACAAAAAACGTACAACACCTGCTGGAAAATTAAAAAAAATAATCAAGAACGTTATGTCTTAAAAGGTTTAAGATTTCCCCCGTATGAATAGTAAATATTTGTTCGCTATATGACATTTCGGCTTATGAAATGTTTCATGCGACCTTTCTGATTTCAGATAGTGGGGGGAACCTGCACCAGTTTTTTCCATATTTATTGTAATCGTTTCTTTCTTTTATGACAAGAACAGTTTCTTAGGAATACTCTTTCAGATAACAGTTGAGACATTAACTCTCGAGGAAGGCTTGAAAATGAGTTTGCCAGAAAATTTTGTCAAAAACAAAAGCGACAGAATGAATTAAATCAATAGTCAGGAAACCTTGTAGTGCTTCCTTTCAAATGAACATTTTTTGATGATTGTGTTCACTTTGTCTGGTCCAAAGAGTCGGGTAATAGTTTAACACAGTGTTTCTCTAAGCAGTATATCATTCAATAAATGGTGAATGAAAGATAGAGGGATGGAAGAAGGGTGAATGAAATAAGAAGAGTGAATGACTTTTTTTTACCCAAGTAATTTCTCTTATTAGTTTTTGAAATCTTTTGACAAGTATTTACAGTTTTAAAAATGGAAATTAAAAAAAAAATGTATTCTCTTTGATGATCAAATTCACTACGTGCCATGATTATCTAAGGGAAATAATTCCCGTATTTTTTTAACAATCTGATTTATCATCATCATCATCATCATCATTAATCTTTTAAAGTCTGTCGTTGGACATAGACTTTCATCAGGATTCGCCACACTTCTCTATCGTGGGTATCGTGGAGCCAGTACTTTCTGAACATGTCCGGCTCGTTTCTTCATCTAAAACTCTACTGGCCTTGGTTAAGCATGCGATCTCTTGGAATCCAAGTCGTGATTTGTGATGCCAATTGATTGTCTGCCATTCTTGCAACATGCCCAGCCCATTGCCATTTGAGTTTTTTAAAAGACTTCATGATCTGTGACTCGTGTCTTCTTTCTAATGTATTGTGCAGTCTAGTGGTCTCTCCATGTGATGTTGAGCATGATTCTTTCAAGTGCACGTTGCATAGTTCTCAATTTGCGGGTCCGTCTGTTGGTTAGCTGTAAAAACCCAATCAAATAAAGTGGCAAGGTCTGACGTCATCACCTGTGTTCCGGCTTCAGCTGTCAAAATGGTATTTCTGATTAGACTTAGAGTAACTTAGCTAATATTTTTTCATACATATTTTTTTTAATTTAGTATTCGTGTGTGAAAGGAGACACTGCGAAAAAAACCCTCTTCTTCCCTTCCTTCGAATCACACATGAACACATTAAACTCCCTGGACGTTGAGAACGATGTGCAGCTCATTGTATATTGCAGTTAAAGGGATCAAAGCATCATGTGGCATTATCTTTTTCCTTGCAAGTAGTAAAACAAAGGATAAGTGAAATTCTGGAGAAATGAAAATTTATCTTCGAGCAAATGTGTTGCTGTGACTATAAGCGGTGCTGCAGCCTTGATCGAAAAAGAAAAAAAAATCGCCGCTCGTATCAAAGACAACTTTAAGTATATACTATTTCGCATTGTTGTTTACATCGGAAAGCACTGGTTGCCGAGAAACTGAACATTTGTCCCAGCGATCATAAAAATTAGATAGAAGAATTGTTGCAAGATTTGGTAAACATTGTCAATACGCCTGCAAGCAAGACATCTAGACTGTTTTTCAGAAATGTCTGAAATCACATGATTCTCCTTCTAAGACTCAATGGTCGATCCTGAAAGTCTTATGTCCCAGAAAAAATGAAATACTCGTAATTTTACGGATCAAAATGACGCAAAAAAAAACGCATTTCAACGATGATTTTGGCAGGGTAAATTGTGTTACATACCTTATGTTTTTGAACATTTATACCGGTTCAGCACGTCACTTCAGGGGAAAGGTAGTGACATCCTCGATGTTTTTGGGAAATAAGAGTAATGAAAATGAATATCACTAAATGGTACACAAACATTCATGAAGACTATTTCTCGAGTTCTCCACATTTGGGAAGCTCAAAGGGTATGATTTTGGAAGAAAAACTTATATAATTCCTGACCATTTTCATTCGCTTTCTACAAATGTTGAAACATATTTTCCTATGAAGCATCCACAGGAACCAGTGATCAAATGCGAATACGTAATCCTTTTATCATCAGCCACGCCCACCGAGTAGATTCCGATGAAATGTCAGAAGTCTTAATAGACCTTCGTGATGACTTCACTCAAAAATAACCTTTAGAGATGTAATGACACTATGGAAACTACTTAGTTAAAATATTTGGTTTCCCTGATTTTAAATTGATTGCCTTGAAGGCCCTCCAACCACTAGCAATAATAACGAACACTTTTCGACGATGGTTGAATTGGTAACCAAAAAACGGAATATACCTCTGGATGATGATTCATTATTGAGGATTGCATTTGAGAGGCAAATAGAAACCCAGTCTGAGAAGTTTATCGCGGGAATATAAATATCCTAATCGTTAATGATGAGAAAATCACGTGAACTGGAACATATTAGTGATTTTTTTCAATTCAGAACTCATAATCGCTACTAATTCTCAGTACATATTTTTATGATGTTTGATTCGTTCAATGAAATAATCATTAAAAACGCACACGTGACATTGAAATATATTCTGAATTATATACTGCAGTTTCCATAGTTTTAGAACAAGTGAAAAGCTCATTTAATGAGTTTTTTTCTTGTCCCTAACCGTCCGCTTGTTACGGGCTAAGGTGAACGAAATTTCGAAGATTCTAGGGTAAATGACTCTGGAGAAGTTTAAAAAGCATTGGTCAAATATTTTCGCCCAATTTCCCGGCAGATCACATTATTGAACTTGTGCTATCAACTCACATCATTTGTCGTATGATTGACTATATTTCCTGCCTGTATCAGTGATTTGCCAGGGAGATTATTCTTTGATTAGCATTCAAATATTATTTCCCACACTTATTTATTTATTTATTTATTTATTCTTATACTTAAACGTGCAGTTTCATTCTGATTAGAAATAAATGGGAAAATATAGATGTATGTTTTCAATAACCTTTAAATGCATTGCAAATGCAAAATTATTTCAATATATCTGCAATTTTCTGACGACATGGGTGAAAAAATTCTTTAAAAAATCATTCACAATTATCCATCATGTTATATTCATCGAAAATTTCCACGAACTCAACATAATGACTTCAGTGATTACTTTTTCGGGTAGGTATTTACCGGATTGTCTATAGTTTGGCACAAGGCCGCATACTCCTAGCTCCGTGTAATTAAAACTAGATTGCTAATAATTGCTCTATGACAAACATCCCCATTTACTGAACTCACCTCAGCAGTGAGAATTGAACATACAATTGTAAGGATCTTGAAAACAAACACGTTAACTACGGTTTCATGGTGAGGTATCCTCATACTTATTTAGTAATAAGCTAAGCAATGGACACAACAGCCTTGCATCTGGTAGGATTTAAGTTAGTGAAGTAGTTATGATCTGTAAGACTAGTTTTCTGACCACTGCTCAACGGTTGAAAAACCTTAGTAATTCAAATAGGGTTACAAAAGTTGGGCATTAAGCAAGGATTGGACTCAGTGCAGTGTATCGTTTGGATAACATCTCCCAACGCCAATACTCAACATCGATCCTCTTGAGCCATCATCATCAGGTGGGGCACACCAATGACATCATGGGAAGGGGGCTCCAAGATTGAGCACTGACATTATATGTAGTAAAATGTTCCGCAAATCGTTTCCGTACACATAGTTTGCATAGCAGATCATAACAAACTTTCATGGATCGGTGGCGGGATGCTTCAACAGGTTGGTACAGAAGTCTCAACGGGATCTAAAACAATAATTGATTTTTCAATTAGGGGAAAGTACATAACCAAGAAACGAACTGAAATAATAGAATTTCACTGAACGTTAACCAAACAAGCATATTCTCGTTATTTGAACGTGCAGACACCACCATCTCAGACAATGATTCGTTGTTTGTTCATGAATTTTCGAGAACTGAGCTCCATTAGTGATCACCCACGGGAAGGAGGACAATGACCGTTTAGTTCGAAGTGATGAAAATCGTATAAGGACGCAAGAATAGTGAACCCGATGATAGTTGTAATCGTTTGCAAGACTAGCTTGCTAATCACTGCTCCAAAGCAATTCGTATTGATATTCACTAAAATTTGATAAGGCAATACGCTGGGCTTACTAACGAATTCAAAAGGCAATGTATTCTGTAGAATGTAGATATTACGAGTGGAACACCACTGATGTCATGTATAGAATTTATTTTGTCAGCATTTTATCTTCGATGGAATTTCTTGTAGATAACTTCAAATTTTCACGCTAAGGTTGTTTATTTATTCACTGTGATGGCAAATTTGTAAACCGTCTACCCAGTATCTTCCATACATAAACCCATTTAAAAATCTCATCAGGAAAAAAAGTTTGTAAAGCTTATACGAATAAATGAATATTGATCCTATACTACGAATTAAACGATCGCTGACGACTATCTTTACTTTAATATTAACGTCTTTCGCTAAGTACCTCCATTAACTTTATGAATGTAATCTCTAATTTCAAAGCATAAGCACATTTCCCAACCGAAAATTGCTCAACTTTCACGGTATTCACCGAAGAAGTAAATATGTTGATCAAGTGCAAAACTCTGCTGGTTTAGCTCTGAAATTCCAAAAGTAAACATTTATGTAAATACCAAGATTTCTGTTTTATACAATTGTGCCTCAAAATGTAATACTTTTGAATCTTCGGTAAGTTTTGAAAGAGGCTAACATTCAATATTTTCTTATTCAAAATGGCGTGCATCAACGAATTAAATCATTGGTATCTCGTTCCTGTTGTATTGATTCTCATTGTACCAAGTTCGGAAAAAGAGTAATTGTAGACAGGTTGGTCACTCAAATCATTTTATGGTACTGCGTTCGATGCTCACTGAGTGCACTATGCATATATTCTTTTGCAGCTGTCGTTGGGCATAGACCATCCCGAAGATAAGCGAGAACTCTCTTTCATGAGCCTCGCGAAACCAATACATTCCGATCTTGTCTAGTTCACCACGCTATCTTATTTTTTACAGGCCACAGTTTTGCATATGATCCTTCGGGATCAATGTTGTGATTCATAATGTCCACTGGCTATTTGAAATCCTTACACGACCAGCCTAGCCTAATACCTTTTGAATTTTCTAATGGATCCTATTATATTACTGACTCCTATTTCCCTCCCCAATATACTGTGCTGTTTTGGAATAGTATTTACTTTTAATATACAGTAATTACCTTTAATTACAGTAATTTGCAAGCTCGTCTCATAGATGAAAACTTCTGATCCTCCGCGTGTGTCCAGCACATATAGTCAAGACTAGGGAAAGATTGGTAATTACTTATATATTGTTCCTGTCTTTGTTTATTACTAAAGTCTAGTATTCTCTGTAGATAGTGCAGTGGTTTGCAAATTTATATCGCAAATAATTACAACCATGGTGAATTTGATCATCACTGAGTGTCCTACGCAGGAATCTTTACGTCAGACTTAGCTAAGAGCAATTGTCGGCGACCCAGTCTCACGAGTCTTAAATACTATAAAAAGTCTGACCTCCACCGTGAGCACCATTCATGAGGTCTTGTATCTTTTGTCAAACTGATAAAGAGTTGATATCATTATTGTAATTAGAGAGAGAGGGAAAGAAAGAGAAAGATAGATGGAAAGAGAGAGAAGTAAAAGAAAGAGTGATCTCATGAAGCCATGTCGTGTCACTTTCTCTTTTCATCTTTTTTTTTTCTTTTTTTCTACTCCTCTTATCCCTAACTGTCCATAACAGAAACGAGTATTTCCCTTAATGGATCATAATAGTTTGTTTAGATCCTATAGACTTGACATTCTGATGGACACAATGCTGCGTTATGTTGAAGAGTCGACTTAACCAGCGATTATGACCCTAAATTTCAATTATTACCTTAGTTTCAAGGTTGTCGTGTACGCTGGTTAATACTGTACCGACTACGCATTCTCTCCTCGTTTGAACCAATACTGAATTCAGCCATGCCAAATAATTTTCAACCTCTGTTTTCCTCTGACCCCAGTTTTTCTCTAATATACTGTGCAGTCTCTGCATATGATGCTGAGAAAACATCTCATGTATAATACGCACTGACTCTTCGGAATATGTGTCAGCTAGATTTCACTTTAGTTCAACTTTTTACCTGATTCGTATCGACTGAGAATAAAATATTTATTTCAGTTTGAAAACAGAAAGCAGTAAGGCTGACTGCAATATACCTAAGATCGATATGAATAAAACATTTCAAACAACTCTAGTGTTCGGTTAATAATTTAAACTCTTTGTCACCCATTACTTAGCTGGAATGTAGATTTAACTCACTTTGCGTCATACCATCTTAAATATAGCAATGCACTTGGCCGGGATTTAGATTTTGTGATTAACACGCGTCTTTAAGTTTTTGATTAAAAAATCTGGAAAAAAACGTTCGTATTTTTCACAAATACCGTATATATTCGCGCGAACTTAAATAGAGGTTGAACTTTTTTGACTATTTTCAGGTTGTATCCATTTAGTCGACGATTATATAGATACTACGTTCAAGAGGCAGAAATTTATACTACAAACCAAAACGCTGTATCAATAAACACAAGCCCGATTGGTCTCCAGATGAATACAAACAAAAAACTATTAAAGCTGTAATAATATGGATGTTTCTACACATTAAAACAATTATCTTTTCGGGAAAAATAAATAAGGCTGTATAGCCCATACATTTACACTTGCTTTTTTACTCAACTACTCATAGAAAATTAACTAAATGAAGATATAAACCTCATAATTACAGTATCTCATCGTTAATCATCGTAATACTGTGTATATGACCGATACCGGTAAGCAAATGAGGCAGAAATGAAACCTTTCCCTAAGAACAGCACTTCACCACCTGATTCAGGAGCAATGGTTTATCTAGTTAATGCAAGTCAATATCAAATGTAAGTTCTGCATTTATAATAGTGATGTGGCTTCTTTTATGATTTGTCAGTGTAGTATTTGGTTGGACGTTTGTTTTTATGCATACATTTGATCATTATCACGTAGAAAAGGGATTACCCCATCATAACATTAATGTTCATGATAATATTTTGATTCACAGATGTTCAGCTGTGGCCGTGAAGAATTAGGTTCGACTTGATACTTGAGATAATCCAATTTGGAAGGCAGAAAATAGGGTGTCGACTTTTGCACGAGTATGTAAAGTAATAGCAATCATTTATGTTTTAAAAATTACTAAAATAAATGCTGATAATGAATTACATTGTACCTTTTACTAAGAATCGAAGTATTGAGATTGGTTGTTTTCATTTCATAAGCTTGAGAAAAAAAAACCCCGAAACGTGAATAAACAATACTTCATTACTCTCAATCAGTGTTTTCTGAATGACACTCCTTAAACTGTTATAGTATATTATTTCAGGTACTTAAAAATATTTGTTTCGAACAGATGTTGATTTTATGACCATAGGGAATTTGGGTCGGGGGGGGGGGGGCAGAAAAATATAATGTCGACTTTTGTAAGAGTATATATGGTGATAACACTCATCTCCGACTTAAAAGTTACAAAGATAGATTCTGATAATGAATCATACGTAGCTTTTACGAAGAATCGAACCCGAAAGAACTGCATTGCAAATACGTCACGTTTAAGAAGTCATGCCAATATTTTAGAAGACAATTTCTTTGACGGGAGGCTTAGCAGATATTTATTTAATCCAAAATCCTGCTGAGGAAAAAATGACAGATCTTCCACCGCCGCTTTTGTTGTATTATTTGAAGCTTGAAGTATATGGGTGAAAAACATTGATTACCTGAACACTGCCTTCTCTGCTGTTGTCCTGAAACGATAAAAAATGTTTCTGGATTGAGTACAATGTTTTTCTTTCAATTTTTATTGCCTACCACTTATCTTCTAGGCAGCGAACGAGTCGGAAGAATGACAAAGGATTTGTCAGGGTTTTTTTTTACCTACCTTGTCCACGTCGAATTCTGTTTAAGTCCTTTTTTTTTATTTCTTATCCTATATTTGTATGTATTCTCATCCGATTCCCTTCGTGCAAAGATGTGTGACAAAGAAGAAAAAAAAAGAATGGAAACGTCTTTTTTTTTTACTTGCTCCTTGAATATTTTGGGGACAGGATAATACGCTCTCTGGCATATCTCAAAGACACTCCGTGGAACATATTTTCGTGTCTCTGACAACGCCCACTCAGATTGTGATGGGTTTACGACGAAGAAAAAAAACTGCTTTTCATATCAAACGAACCCCAAGCAGTGGTTATAGTATTGGGATTGTAAGCCTAGGTTCAGTTACGAACAAAATTTATATATACAAGTCTGGTAAGTCAAACAATAGAAAGCATCGGGTGACGAACGTCTTTCAGGTGCAGGACACGATGGGAGCAACGCATTAAAGAATTGGGAGGAGGGTGATCAATGAAAAAGTCACTTCTTTCGTCTTTCGTTGGGCAATCATGACTGAAAAAGTCCCTAAGTAAAAACAAAAAAGAATAACGTGAATACAACCGTACACAAACCAAAGGATCGTTTTGGCATAAAATTACATTGTAAATTACCCCTACCCTTTTAAAGGGGAAGGAAATTGAAGGGAAAAAAATTTCTTGACATAATAATGAGTAAATATTCAGATTTCCAGTCGTTTAACTCCATTGATGCAACCTGAATGCATGCAAACTAAATACACACATGCATATATATATATATATATATATACATATATATATATATATATATATATATATATACATACATATATATATATATATGCATATCTATATGTATATATATATGCATGTCTATATACATATATATATATGCATATCTATCTATATATATATATGCATATCTATATATATATATATATCCATATATATATATATATATATATATACATATATATATATATATATATATATATATATATATATATATATATATATATATATATATATATAAAAGCAGCCTCACATACCGTCATAAAAAAAGGGGAACTATGGTTGACAGTTCCTAATACATATATATATACATATATACATATATATACATATATATATACATACGCATATATATACACATGTATATACATATATATATACATATATATATACATATATATGCACACATATATATATATACATATATATTTACGTATATATATATATGTACATATATATACATACATATATACATATATATATACATACATTTATATATATATATGTATACATATATATATATACATATATATACACACATTTACATATATATACATATATACATACATACATATATACATACATATATATATACATATATATACACACATATACATATATATACATATGTATATATATACATATATATACACACATATCCATATATATACATATATACATATATATATACACACACACACACACACACACACACATATATATATATATATATATATATATATATAAATATAAAGCCAGCCTGACAGACCATCGTATGAACAAAGGAAACTTACAGTTGAATGTTTCTAATCAGTTGAGGTACCTGACGATTGTGTAATAGCAAACAAGTTAATCTCTGATGTCATTACTACAGAAGTAAGTTGCATCTGCGCATGTATGGCCTTGTGCCAGACTAAACTTTGAAAATACCCATGGGTGCCCAGTATAGTTTCGTTGGTCACTTGGCAAGTGCCAAGTGTTTGATCCTGTGGACAGTCCTAGTATTGGGATCTTTTGATGGTATGCTTTGGAAATTACTACACGTTGTATGCCCAGAAAATATGAATCTTTTCAACGTTGACGAAAAGTAGGCTACATAGGGTTATATTGCCTAAGTGCTATTAAAAGTACTCCTCTATGGTAATCACATACTCATCTATGCCTCTCTTCCACTTTTCGAAACAGTCTCCTCTCAGGTTGACCATCAGTCTCGCCAGAAGTCGTAGGGAACAGAGCGAGATCTCGACACTAAAGAGACTGAAAGACCTAAGTGATGCGATGTTCAAGCCAAAGGAATCCTGTAGACGTGAAGAATAGAAAGATCCGAACATTGAGAATGCACCAATCACACAGTAACCAAGCTTATTTATTTCATCTCAAAGCCGACTGAATAACCCTACGGAAGAGTGTGTGTGCATGCATGGTCAGTAAAGTCATTTTTCGATTGTTGCCAAGTGGCATCAATTATTGAAATTGGTTGGATACCTTCTGAACAGACCTCGTACTTTTCACAAGTTAAAGAAACAGTAAACCTGAAATAAGAATAAACAACAGGCTTCATTACTCTCAATCAGTGTTTTATGAATGGCCCTCTTTAAACTGTCATATTTTCTTTTTTTTTTAGTACTTGAAAACATTTATGTTTTAAACGATGTATTCCGATCTTAATTTTATGTGCCCTCGTGGTTTCTGTCTCCGATTAGGCGTAAACACTTCACTTCTTCGCTCACTTTGTTTGGACAAATCTTTCTTACCATGCCTCATATCCAGAAATAATTATTGAATTCATATTCAGTGTCTCACGAGAGTCATAAAATCTTTGCTGTCATTTGATAACTTGAAATATGAGATATGTTTTATCTAAATTGTTTGTGATAAGAAATAGTCATTATTGATATTTCAAAATTATTGAACCACCGATACCATTAAGAATGGCAAAGTATTTTACCCTTTTTTATACTAGTGTGTGTTTGTGTGTTAGTCAGCTTGTGCGTTCAGTAGGTTCTGACAATGGTGTTCTATCTGGAGACTTGAGAATTAGCATCAGTACTCAAATACGACCCCTTTTGGTGGGGATGAGGGAGATTCTCGTTTGAGCTTGTCCTTGTCTTGTTCTGACGGGTTTAATGATACTATCTAGATTTTCCAGAATTTATTTCACTTTATCAGATCTTTTTGAGTGGAAAACGCTAGCGATGTCATAAATAGAATTTATACGGATGGAATTTTGGCGCTTGTACTTTATGGCATTTTCAGACGTCGTCCGTAATCGGAAACCTCTGAGAATTTAAAACCAAAACTCTTATTCATTCAATGCCAGTACACACACACACACACACACACACACACATATATATATATATATATATATTATTTTTTAATTTTAGTGGATTCATCATCATCATCATCATCATCATCATCAGTCTCTTGATGTCTGTTGTTGGGCATAGACTCTCCCCTAGATTCGTCATACATCTCTATCGTGGGCATTGCAGAGCCAGTACTTTCTGAATCTGTCCGGCTCGTCTTTCTATCTAGTACTCTACCGGCCTCGGTTGCGCATGTGATCTCTGTGGACCCATGTCGTGAGTCGTGATGTTCATCAGTTATCTGCTATTCTTGCAACATGGCCAGCCCATTGCCATGTGAGTTTTTTGATGGATTCTCTAACGTTCCTGACTCTTGTCTTATCCCCGATGTAATGTGCTGTCTTGGGGTCTCTAGGTGTAAGATTCAACATAATTCTTTCATGTGCACGTTGCATGGTTCTTGGTTTGCTGGTCCGTCTCTTTGTTATGTTCAATGTTTCAGCTCCATAAGTGACTACTGGGGGGGAGGTAGCCATGCTCGGGTGATTCTTCGCTAGATTTTTTCTTCTTGGGATGTCATGGATATTCGTTGTCCTAGGTAGATATAGGGGTCCACTTTCTCTAGTTCAGTGTCCTTGATTTTGATCTCACTCCATTTCCGACGTGATTGTTGCACATACTGAAGTTCATGTGTTAGCCAACTTTCTTGCTCTTTTCATTTAGTTCATCTAGCATTAGTTGGAGGTCATATAAGTTACATTTATACAAATCCCATTACATGGTATAGGTCTGCGTAAAACGATCATGTTTATGCAGAACCCTGGCCATTATCGGATGGACCCCAATGGATCAAAAGATCAGTTTCGAAACTAATGCACTACGAGGATCAGTCAGTGGAATTCTGCAACCAAATTTAAACCTCACTAGCATCCGAAATCGATAATGAGTTCATTTTTTAAAAGATCTAAATAGCGGATCCCTCTCCCGGGAACATTACTTCTGCTTCAAAACAGAACTGATAACAATAAACACGTAAAATCACATCAGCCCTACCACTGCGAGGAAGCGGCAGTGGATTTCAATCGAAAAATGATGGAAAATGTTGTTCGTATGGAGTGCAATTTTTCCCCACTATTCCTAATTTCAGTTCTATTGGGGAAAACATCCAGGCGGAAGATTTTTTGTAAACAAGTCCATTTTCGAGTCTGGGTCTTGTTATTGATTTTCAAAACTGCTTTCAATTTTTTTTTATATTGCAAAGCTGGTAACACCCACGACGATAGAACATCTGTTATACAATTACACCGAAAATTCATTTTAACAAATAATAGATCCGTAGCAACGTCACTGAAACAATAATTTTTTTCAGGAATGCATTTGCTCAAACTGACACCATAGGATAACAAAATCAAAACATTGATGAAGTTACAATTAAATATTTCATTCAAAGATTACATGATGAAGATGGCCGGCAAAAACCCTCCTCAGATAGACTGAGAGTGATCCTTACTTGGTGCCCTAAAACTGTGCCTTACCCAGTTAAGCTTTTAAATAACAATGGTTCCTAGCTAAGGAAGAGCAATTTTGCTTCGTGTGTGACTTGCTAATAAAGCAAGTTCGATCTTCACCGAGGTCCCAACAATGAGGAATCGTTAGTAAATATCAATAGTGCCTGGCGATCGATATCAAACATTAACCTTACAGGTAAACTGATCTTGATTTTCTACGATGGTCCTATGATGTGGCCTTGTGCCAAACTTATCCAAGCTCTATTGCTATCGATGGCGCCTAACGTAGAACCATTTAGAGCACAATGCAGGCACGAGGAAAGCAAGATCGGTTCTAACCGGGGAGGTCATTATACAATAATAAGCTATACTTAAATCATGAACGACTACTGTTGAGCAATGGCTAACAAATCGACCAATGTCACTTTTATCAGAGGGATCCTCTTCTGGTGCCCTACAATTGTGACCTTGTGTCATACTAAGCTAGGCTTCGGGAATATCAATGGTACTTGGTTTAGAACGATTGGCAGCAAGCCCAATTCATTGACCCCTAATGAGTTCGATCCACACCGGTGGAGAAGGGATCTCACAATGCGGCCATGTTTTATATTGAGTTATACCGAATATTAAGGACACCAAGTGAGGAGCTATGATCCTCAAAGAAACCGTTTCAATAAGTACAATGCCGCAGATGCCATATAATTTTGGCCTTGTGCCATACCTAGTTAGTCTTCATCTCATAAGCCTTATCAGCGTTCCTAATAGAACATAGACCTTCCTCAAGTTTCACCAGACCTCTCTATCATGGGTGTCACGGGACCAATACTCCCCGAACTCGTCTAGTTGATCAAGCCAATTTATTTTTTGTCGGTCACAGTTTAGCGTTGGATTTCTGGAGATCCTCACTGTGATTAGTGATGTCGAGCTGTTTCTGATATTCTTGCAACGTTACCAGCCCATTGCTGCCTTTTTTTCTTGTTGGTTGTATACTATTGATCTATGAAGTGTGTATTTGATATCCCTCTAAAATATACAATCAATGCATCCTCTCAATAGTCACCCATGGAGCTGAAACATGGAACCTAATCAAGAGATTCCCCCTCAAACTGAAAATCATTCAACGTGCATTGGATAGAATCGTATTCAGCATCACATGGGAATATCACAGCTCAACACAGAACTCTACAGGAAAACAAGGGCAAGGGATATGATAGAAGTAACAAGAAAACTAAAATCAGAAAGGAGTGAGACAAGGTGGTACTAGCTCATATAAACTCTTCACATCCTGCCTAGGGATGATATTCCGAAACCTAGACTGGGAACACAAAGGGAAAATAGATGGCGAATACCTAAGCAACCTGATTTGAAGAGTCTTGTATTACAGATGAAATACATGACGGTCATACTGTCCATCATAGAAGTATTTCAACGTAGCATGATATAGTATCAGACCATATATACTGGGAAATTCGATGTGGATCAAGCTTACTTTGAACAGAAAGCAAGAATAGCTCTATGATCCTTGTTATATGTGCGTCCAGATCCGTCTCTTTATTGATTGATCAAAACAGCAGTTTGCATCAGAGCATTCATAGTGGTAGATCCAATAGGAATCGAACCCACTAATAACGACCTGTAAGTTTAGCTCACTGAACTTTGGTGCACAATGTGCGTCCTGATTTTTTTTTAACAAAAAAGTTTGATATTAGAACAGCTGGCTGATCTTTGTTATATTATAGTGTCCTGATACATTTTCTCTCTTCTAAATGTACTTATTGTTCTCAATGAAAAGGAAAAAACACGGATATATCTTGATTAATTGCCAATTAGCTCACTCCAGTGTTTTCCCGGAATAAATACAAGGGGTTCCGGTAGATAAGGTTTCTTTTAATAAAATTAAATGAAAATTTATCTTATGAAAAAAAATGATATTCACCATTTTCTAGATAAAAAATTTAGCAGCGTGAAGACAGAACTATTTTTTCAGAATTTTCAATGTTCCATTGAATATTTTTTTCTTTTATATTTTCTACTTATATATATTATTAATAAATTTCCTAAAACAATTTTTGTTTCATTTGATGTCTCGCCAAAATTAGGATGACCGGGGTTGCCCGTAAAATATAGGTATGGATACTGCAATTTTTGGAAAATCAAGTTAGGGTTCCTGCAGCAAAATAAGTTAAGGGACAACTGGTCTATTTCAAAAATGAACAGGGTGGTTTCCTCGGTTCGTTGTCCGTAACAATTGACTCCTGAAGTTTACTGATAAAGATTCCCCCGATCTATTATTTCTAACTTCGCTCTCACCTTCATAGAAGGATTAGGATGTGGATAAGGTGATGTGTAGTGCACCGGCCCTGTAGCTGTGGAAGGAAGTAAGCTGTACGGAGAGAAGGGAATGGAATGTGCACCAAGTATGAAGTTAGACGCGCATTGAAATAAAGAGGAATGAACACATACAAGAATTATGGCCAAACAAGAGATGTACGTTTAATACAAGAATAAAGATGAGGTACATGTAAGGATAACATTAATACGATCGGTCGTGAGATGTAATGTTAGAAGATATAGTAAAAGGTTGGAGTTTTCTTGTCTTGATAGTGCTGGCGTCGGAGTTGTAGCGTTGTTGTCTGAACGTGTGGATTCCGTATGGTTGCATAGCTCCCAGATACGTGGAAATCGGGTTCAGTGTGTGAGCCTTACTGCCAAGTAAGTGAGTTAACTTGGGGACTATTCCCAGACGCTGTTAGACTCTCGACGAACAGACTATGAAAGACATAGAACATGGAGTTTTATCCATGCGTGTTTCACGAAGTGAGGATGGTGGCTAAGATCGGATCGGCCAGTGGGTCGGCGACATGAAAACGATCTTGGAGAGAAAGGAAGAGAGTGGAAAAGTAGCCGGCTGCGAGGGCCGGGGCCAGAGGCATGGCCAGCTAGAAATACTGGTGCCAAGGAGCATTGGGCCAGGGAGAAGAGAAGAGAGAGAATGGCCGGCTGCAGAGGCTGAGGCTAGATGCGTACCCAGTGAGTGGGGCTGGAGCTAGTGAGCACTGGGCCATGTGCGTCCAAGGGTTTTATAGGGGCCGTCAGATGAAGTGACGTTTTGGATATCTAGCTAAAAGAAGTGTTTCATACTTAATTCTTAACTAAAAATATAGGGGGCACTACAGCAATAATCAGCAAGCTAATCTTTCTTGGTGTTGTTTTGGGTTCAATCTGCATTCTATTTCCAACCATTAATGGTTGGATATCAAAATATTTTCCACATTCTCTGTTCATACCAGGATTTGAACCCAGGATCCTTTGCATGCCTGCAAAATCTTCAAACCATTAATAGGACAATTTTTGATAGAAACGGTTTGTGTTTTTCATGTGTTAAATAACCTGTAGCTCAAAAAAAATTCATCATCGTAGCTGGCATGTATACCAGAAATGATTATCTAAAAAATTATCCGAAGAAAATACCAGTACAAGTTGTGGGTGGAGAGAAAACCAAGATAGTGGCACACTCGTGCAAATCTTCAAGTTGGTAGCCTCTGGAATATAACCAGAACTCGAATACCCACACAGATGTACAAACGAGCGAAAAAAGAAGAATCACGAGCCACTCAGCTGGTTGGTCCTGCGGGTCATCTGTGAGGCTATGGTGAATCGATTATACAAAAATAATTTCTGCAGTTGATAAACGGGACGGTTTTTTGTTTTTGTTTTTTTTTTTATATTTGAGTTTTTCCCTGCAGAGTCAATGTGGTTTTTAATAATAAATTCGTTAGATACATTCAACTTGCTTCTCAAAAGGCTTCATCAACCACCCATGTGATTTACAGTTGAAATATCACTTATATTCCAGTCGAAAATAACATACTCGAGCATATTGTCAATATTTAATAGGTCAGCGGCTTAAAAAATATCGGACTCGTTGGAGTGTTTTCCTGACATCGATTTCCTTAAATTTTCTCACTGCTCAAGTTCGATATTTCCTCCATCATTCAAATCCACCCCCTATATATTTGTGTGTATGTGCATATATATATATATATATATATATATATATATATATGTGTGTGTGTGTGTGTGTGTGTGTGTGTAGTGTGTATATATATATATGTATATGTGTATGTATATATATCTATATTTACATAATCAAACAAATTAGGTAACGAGGGGAAAAATATTTTTTCAAAAAATATATTCCAACTCCTTATCAAATATTTGAACCTAAAGGAAGCACTCCCCCCCCCCCCAATTCACACTGTCACGTGAAAACGTCACGTGGAGCAAAACTGGACGTCAAAATATTCCAATGATATTGGAAAACGAAAGAACGGGAAAATACACCCGAAAAACAGGGAGTGGGCGGGTATAAAAACCATAGAGGATCCCCAAGATCCCTGACAGATTCAATACATCGTCTTTTCGTATTTTCAGAATCATTTTTTATATCGACTGTGCCTTTTTTAGATCGAAAAAAAATGTCCAGAATCTCTTGAGAAAACATAAAAATCGAGATAGAATTATCTCTAACAATGGACAAAACTATGAATATGTGTGAACTAATCACTAACTGATTTTTTTCTCTCGAATTTAACGATATATAACACAAACAACATCTTCGATTACTTATGAATCATAGTTTACCTATTTCCAGAGTTCCTGGAATCGGGTCAATCCGTAAATCTAATACCCCAAACAGCTAAGTATTCCGGTAAATTGATGACACATTAATTGTGTGCTCACAAAAACCAAATTTAGCCAATTTATAACCTTAGAATTCTCACACGAAAAAGAAGACAATAATCTTATCGTTTCTAGATGTATTGTTATATTGAACAAGTTAAGCTTAAGCATTTACCGCGAATCGACGAACAGAAATGACAAAAACTCCTATTCTAACCGTGACAAGATAAATTCAGGGATAATCATAGAATTATAAACTGAGAGGCCTTAGAATCTGCAAACCCCCACCACAATGTTCAGAGGAAGAGAAGAAATACATCAAAAATCATTTAAGAACCTCAATTACCAATTCATGCAAAATTTTCGAAGGAGAGCTTACAAACGAAAACAAAAATATTGATGCAAAAATTGGAAAAAAACAGACGGAAAAAGTCGAATAATATCACCAACTATATGAATTGATAACAAAACTGGAAAATATCAATCAGTTACTGACGTAAAAGTCGTGACTAAAGCTACCGAATTGGTTAAATGTTATAATCAAAACGCCACACAAGAATGGACACGCTGAAGCTAGAATCTATGAAGTACCATGTAAGTCCGGCCATGGGGAAATATATCGGTGAAACTGCCACGCACCACATTCAGGTTAAATCTGGTTAAATAGTTACAATGTTCTCGTAATTCATCGTAATGAATCATAATTTTGATTTTAAAGGCATGATATATATATATATATATATATATATATATATATATATATATATAAAGAACCGAATGATCCAAAAAGACGGTGTTGTGATTCTGCATTGATACTACAAAGTGAAACAGTGGAGCAGACACCAAGATTTTTCAATGACATCCCCTCTACACTCTGTAAATCAGTTTTGAAACAGAATAAAATACTACTCAGCAAGCAAGATCATGCTCTATTGGGAAAAGACTGAACACCTTCTTGTCTTATTTTAGTGGGAGCATGCACACCTATTCAGGTTTGAGTACTCTATAAGTGAGGTAACCTGTTTATTTCAAGCTTATGCAATGCCATTCCATAGGATATATATATATATATATATATATATATATATATATATATATATATGGTAAGTGCTAAACGTACCATTTCCTGAAACGTCAACATTTTTGTTATTTTGAGAGCAACATTGCCCATTTCTCATTTGTTTTAACAGTGTGCATCGGGATTCATAGAGAGTACAAAATAAGCGTTGTAGCTTTAACAACAGCATGATCATCAACTAGCACGACGGACACTTATCTTACACGGTCATTTGACAGTAGGGAACAGGCACACCTTGGTGATGCAATATTTTGGTAAAAGGTGTGGAGAATGACTCTCCGTTGAATTGTGAATGGGATGGTCACAGAGCACCCACGCACATTGAATGGCTTCCCACCACCAACAAGGTAATTCCCGTAGAGGATTGTTTATTCAATAGTGCTTAGGAAGGTTGTCTCTGATTGGTTGTGAATTTACATCAGTCGTACAAACGATTCTGGGGATATTCAAAATGGTTTGATGCTTACTAAACAGAACTCGTATTTCCAAATTCTTGTTTTTATATACGTCAATTTTTTGTCGGACAATTTAAATTCTTCTTCTCTTCATCTTCAAAATACACGGGCGATTGCAACTCTCTTTGGGTGTGAAATGTAATATTTGTAAAGAAAGACAGTCCCGCCAATCAGTCTCTCCTTCCGGTAGCCAAAAGCATAAAAGATATGGTGTCTAACAGAAATTTGAAAACGTATACCACAACGCTTATAAATATTCTATTTTAACAACGCACACAATACAGCTTGATCCATATTTTTAACATGAGAACATTGTGACTGTATCGAAATTGAGAAGAGTTTAGGTTGTCCGAAAAAAAATAATGACTCTTCTCCGAGTTATAGACAATGCATTGAATAATGGTAGCCACTAAAGATTTTATCTCTTTCTTTGTAAATAAGCCTATGTTTATGTATTTGTTTTTGTGCTCCTGGCCAAACTGTTATCTCTTCAGACTTGAAAGTTGGCATCAGTTCTCCATATAACCTCCCTCCTTTCTTTTGTTTGAGAAAGTTTTTTTTTAACCTTTTGGGGGCCTTACTGTGACGGCTTTAATAACATCTATATTCTCAAGTATCTAGATGTTTCTAAATGTTTCATACTTTATTTTCTATGTTTCCTTGAAGAAACTACCAGTGATTCCATAAATAGAATTAATTCTGACCATAATTATTCTTCAATGGGATTTTTTACATGATTTCAAATTTCGGTGCTATGGCGGTTCAATTATCGACTGTCATTGCGAGTTATTGGTTTTCGTTTTAGAGCACACTTATTGCTTTATTATCGGTCTCCTTTCAACATAATTGACTATGACACCGAACTTCTCTGACTCGACGACCTCTAAAATCAAATATCCTCAATACATGTACCCGTCAATTACTGTCAGACTTTCCTTAGCTCAGCACAGTTACAAATTGTATTTCCAAACTTTCCCTCAATTCCTCTCTGAAATGCATACCTCACAGTTATTGGTGCCAAACTCAAAATAGTGACAATATTACTTAACAAGACTGACCATCAAATCTCACCATACTGACTCTCTCTTTTTTCCTTCACATCACTTAGTGCCATATTTGATATTATCGTTTTTACGTATACTAATAGTACTGGTTCTAGTAATATCTCGAATTGTTTCTATATGAATCATCACTTCTATTCATATAGACTTACTCTTTATTTCCCTCCATTCTTTAGAGAATTTGTAGCTATTTTCCCGGCAGTTAAAATGGAATAGAATACGTATATCATCAACAAATGTTTGACAAACTTGTGCGAGGAACATCAGTACCTACCTTGTCAATATATGCTAAGGCTATGTAACCAAATATTGAACTAGGAAGGCAAACAACTGATGGACATCACGACTCACGACATGGATCACCAGAGATCATATGTGCAACTGGAGCCGGCAGATTATTAGACAAATTCAGGAAGTACTGGCTCCTTGACGCCTGTGATAGAAAAGTGTGGCGAATCCTTTTTAGGTCTATGTCCAACGACGGACGTTAAGAGACTGATGATGATGATGGTAATTTATCCTATATTTGATGCACTTTCAGATTTTTGTACATACTTCTAGATTAGTCAATCTGGTTTCGAAAGGCTTGTATCGGAAACAAGAACAAGGCTCATCAAAATCAAGGCTGTCAACCCATATACAAAATTCACATCCTTTTCGGTGATTTAAACTTATGACCCACAGTTTTCCTGACCGAGCTAAATTAACAACTCTCAGATATTAACAAAGATTTATCATACGGATACGCGCAAGATTATTCCACTCTCATGAGTAAATATCTTTATGCAAAAAATATATGTATCTATAATTTGTTATTCATTATATATACAATAGGGAGGTTTCAGTTATTATCTCCACGTGGAATTGAAGCAGAAACGGAGTTTGACCATGCAGCAGTCAAATTTGTTAATGTATTTTCATTGATAATCAACAATTTCATCAGTTTTGAAACAGCATTAGTATATTGAGAAAACTACTTACAATATATTTGATACTTTATGCACTCACGGCATCTATCGAGTAACTGCTGCCACGCCCGACCAACCAGCTACTCTGGCTACAGATTCTTCTCTCTGCTCATGTGTGTGTGTGTGTGTGTGTGTGTGTATGTGTGTGTGTGAATGTATTTCCAAGTGCCCTTCGTCATCTTTTTGGGGCCCCAACCTTGTAATTTACATGGGTTAACAACTACGCACTATTTAAGCCCCTTTTTTTTTATTTGTTGTTGTTTTCAAAGGAGAACCTTCTTTGGTCTCTCTGGTCATCTTGGAACCAACGAAGCCGATTTTTCAAGATAATTCCAGATGAAAGATCTATTTTTTTTCAGCTGATTTTAGATAATCATCAAATAAATAATCAGTTCTGGTACGGGTTATTGTGATCTAGTTATACGAGGTAGGGATATCTCTGAATATCAATCTACACATCCGCGAATATATTAATGTTAAGATAGGTTGCGCTGATCTGTGACACTAATTTGTGAACCCCTCCCCAACGTTCAGGCGCTGAATGACGATTTTCCAGTTCAATTAACGTTACTTAGAATCTTTCCAGTACAATAAATGTCACTTGGGATCTTTCAGCAACGATATACTAATCGTTAATTGTATCTCTGCCATCAAGTCTAAAACCTAGTTACGACGCCATTTCAAATATAAAGTGATTATTCATAGAGCAGTAAATTGAGCATTAGTCCGTGGAAACGATGATTCGCAAATTAGTCCCATATATCAATACAATTATTCTTAACAGGGTCCTGAACCATTGCAGCCTTGTGCCAATCTAAGATATCAACGAATATGATGGTTAGCAGTGTGCAGAGGTCTTCTGTCACTCTGAGGGACGGAACTAACGTAGTAAGATAGAATCTCAATCATGTAACCGATTAAGTAAAATACATTTTACGTGTACGTTCTAATAATGCAATAAAAATGCTGAGCTTGAAGAATACTATTCATAAAGCCAGCATTTTCGACGGACCCATTATTGTCGGCTGGAAGCATTCAGTATCGCTTTTATGAATTATAGGTAATCAAACAAACATATCCACAAAATAGTGAGGAGTTCTCTCCCTTGGGAAAAAGTGTCTGTGTTTAAATGTTTGTATGTTCTTGTGCTTTTTGCCATACTGTTTTGTCTACGGACTTGAAAATTAGCATCAGTGATCCACTAGACCCTTTCTTGAAATACTTTCTTTCTTTTCTTTTCTTTTTTTTTTTTTTGATTTTCGAAAAAAACAGTCTTTTGACTTTGTGGGACCTTATTTTGATGGATTTGATAATAACATGTTTCTAGATATTTTATTCTTTTGTAAATGTTTTACAGTAAAAAAAAAAAAAAGAAAAGATTGTTGTGATACATAGAATTTATTCTGACCATAGTTTTTTCTTTGATGAATGATTTTTCTTACATGATTTAAAATTAGATGCAACGGTTGTTCAGTTATTGACTGTTATGATGGGTATATATATATATATATATATATATATATATATATATATATATATATATATATAGTGAATCATAGATAATATTTGAGACTCAAATACTAACTACCAAATAGTGAGTTGGTCTTGTATTACAGCCATGTGCATTATCCACACGAATGATCACATTCATGGACTTTCGCTTGACTTAGCAAAACTTAATAAGTGAGTGTGATATTTTCCACTCTAGTTTTCCTCCTCCTTAACCATGTTCAATCTTAAAAAGTTATCCATAGCCTAAATGGGTTACCAGAGCCCTCATACCTAGCATAAATGAATCAACATAGCCCGTGTGTGTACCAGAACCAACAAATGAAAAAGTTATCCCAGATTATACGATTCTTTTACCTAAAATGGTCTTTAAAAGAATTGGTCATTTATCACGGATTATTAAAAGAATAAAGAATAAAAAATACCAGCACAAGATTTCAGCATTGTCGGTCTTAAAGTGTCTTGGGGATCCCAAAAAGCCCATATTTTGAAGAAAAAAGAACACATTTTTAGATGATGTACCGAAATTTTCAAAATAGAAGCCCCTAAAATATGACTTAGAGTGCCAGGACACACACACACACACACACACACACACACACACACATACATACGCACACACACATTGGAAGACACAGACACTCCAAGAGAAAAATATCTGGTGTCCATTATGCTGGGCAATTTGTGGGCTACGGCGATTTATACATTCATGGAAAGGTGTTCAGCCGTAGTGTGATAGTTATCAAGTCAACCGACAAAACAATTACTATTGTCGTGATTTCAATCCTTACGGGTGCGTGGACCCACACTTACAGACTTGTGTCAGACTAAGCTTAGTCTAGTAAGAATCGATGTGACGAAAGATCGTCCTGCCATATTGTGATTGTAAACAAGCTACTATTTTCGGTTGTAAATAACCCCCACCCTTTATATCATCAGAGAAAATCATGAAACAAGAACCATAAGTTCATTGATGTATCCACCATCCGTCATGGTAGTTGCAAGAAGTAGAGGAAGAGTAAGTAGTCTTCCTTTGAGTCAATTGATTTTCATATTTGTAAAATATTCCAATATTGAAATATTCTGAACTATGTTCTTCAAAAGAAAATCGTAAATTCTGTCATTACATCTCAGTAATAAAGATGTCACCCCTTTAATGACATCACACCCTCCCTTCCTATTTCTGATATTCAACTTGTGGGCCGACGGATAGATGGACGGATACGTGTGTAATAGAGATGTGTTGACAGTTTTAAAACAAATCCCCTCCCTGAATCCCTCTCATTATTATGTAGTATTTTATAACTCTTCTTCTAATTCAATCCAACAAAGGTTGCAATAATATCTTGAAACAATTCAGACGGTCGTAGGTTCAATCCTCACAGGGTGCCCTACACTTGGACTTGTACCAGACTTAGCTGAGCCTAGTAAGCACAGATAAACCATTCTTTATGGAAAGGCAACAAGCCAAGGTAGAATAGTAAGCAAGTTGAACTGCAAAACAATTACTACTGCCCTCAGTTTGACCCTCTTTTGTGTGGCGAATCCGTGCCAGAATAAGCAACCGTTTCCTCTGATGATATTCTGACTGGCATCATTTTATATGATTCCACCAAACAAAAATTGACAATCATATATTCAATAGCTTTGACCTCTGGGCCCGTTGCATTCTGTCCAGGCAGTTATTATCGGCTGTCTTTTAATTATCTCCATTTGGAGGAGCCTGCCGATTTTGAAATTCTGTACGAGTCGAAAGATACGAGGAATGTAAAGAGATGGCTGCTTCGGATAAATAATACCATATTCTTATTGAGTATCAATAATAATGTGGCACCGTCCGCTCTTTCAAGTTGCATTGATAACAGATACGAAGACTGATACTTGATATACAGGAAGATCAACCTAGTTACCTGAATTCTTAAGCTAATTAACGGACGGAAAGAGGGAATGACTTAATTGTTTTGAATGCCTTCGACAAATATGTCGCACTGTATTATCGAATGGTTTAGATGAACAATCTTGAATTATTTCTACACCAGTTTCATAATTAATGTTACATTTGTATATATAAATTTGTTTGAATATAACTACTATTATGGGTAGAATGATTTTTTCACTTGTTTAGCCCCATCTTATTGACTTTTTCCAATGAATAAATCATTTTCACTATCCACAGTATTTCATATTTACTATTTTCCACTTTTTTTATTCCATTTTCTTTTTGTTGATTTTTGATGAAATATTTTTACTATTCATATTTTCCTATTTGTATCAATTTTATCTTATTGTTGCTTTTCAGATTCCTCTATTACCTCATTTGGTGAAACCGTGGAAATTTCACGGGTGTTGATGACTAAGATTATCCATTATCTCATGCCTCTTACGTATTTATTACTCTCTACCTGTATCTTCCTTATCCGTTAAAACTGTTGTTGCTAGTTCATAATTTATCTCAAAGTTTTACACACATGAATCATTGTCCAATACAAAAGTGTTTCCACCCTTCCTCAATGAATTATATAACTTTGTCATAAGCCAAGTCCAGTACTGTCAATTGAATATCTTTTAATGTATAAACCAGAATAAACAGAAAAATCAATGATTTTCTCTCAAAATGGGAAAAAATGATGAAATAAGATAGGCATTCAACATAACTAGATTAGAGTGTTATCAAAATATCGTTTTGAATTCTTTTCTGCATTCAATAAAATTTATCTAACGGCGTTAAAAAAAATAATATAAAAATGGCAATGATATCAGAATATTTTAACAAAAATACAATTCATATCTCTCTTTATCTTATTCATGAATTTTAGTACGAGATCTCGGACATAGCAACGAGTAAAAACAAAGCAATTACACCTGTCATCTCCTAATAGATGAGTAAAGCATTTGAAACTCCCTTGAAAATTGTTCATCAGTTTGAGAATGATATGGAATAAATTATGATCGTTTTTCTTAGATACCATTCAATTTCATTTTTCAAGAAGTCCAATGTTAGGATAGGCTTGAATGAAATTTTCCAAATAAGTATTCTCCCTGCAAGTTTCTTGCAGATTAATCCAAATGAGGGACGTGTCTCAAATTTCCTTAGGGAGAACATTACGAATAATCGCCATTTCTTCAAAATTGATGGCCCATGTTTGATATCAAAGTTCATTGGGCAGTAAAAATTAACAATATGTTCCACAACAACAAAATGATATCTTTTATGACGCTGGCAAAATTATGGATGCATATAGAAAGGAACATCAACACATAATACCTGCTACGACTTATAAATGTAAAACCTGCAAATTAACTAGATGGACTGAGAACCAACTCAGAATCGTGTAGAGAGTCATGGAAAGAGCAATGCTATAAATAACTCTAGAAGATAAAAAACAAAAACAGCATGGTTGGGAAGGATGACTAAAGTGAAGGGTATTGTACAAATATTTATGGACACCTAGCAAGAAGTGATGACAATAGTTGGGGCAAAAGACTATCCAATTGATGCCCTTGAGAAAGTAAACGCAGTAGGATAATACCAAGCATAATACAGAGGGTGAGACTGAGAGGTTTTCTGGTAAGACAGCAAGATGTTAGTCCCATTGCTATCGTCAAGGAAGTTGATGGTGAAGGCTTTTATCCGGTAGTGGATTTTATAATGTCTGATGAGGAAAATGAAATCACTTTGAGGTAGCGAGCCAACGAATACGGTTGTCTAAGCCTGGTTTCACACACGCAGCGGACCATTTTCAATCCGTCCCTCCCCACCGCATTATCATCTTCGCTAATCTGCATCCATAATTTCGATCATTACTGAGATTGTCGATGATGTTGTCCGGCAGTTGACGGAACTCTACTCGTGAGTCATTGATGTGGTTGAAATTCAGATTGAAATCAAGCTCTCCGACGCCACCATATATCGATTTCCCGAGTCCACCCCCATAGGAATTGTTTGATAGAGTTGAAATATTAGTACTTGGAATTAATATAGATGAGCACTCTGTGATTTGATCTGACTCACAGGAAATGAATAATTTCACCTTTTCACCTGGTATTAGTAGGTGTAAAGTCAACACCAATAAAATTTATCTAACAGCTTTATGAGGATGAAAATAATAAGACTATAGAAGAATAATGATATCTGATTGTTTCATCTGAAGATGCAAATCATATTATATATAACACATTTCACGTGTCCTTGACTCGTAGTACCAGTTTCGGGGTATGGCAACATGCAAAAACGGAGATGTCACGGCCCTTGGTTCCTGATACGTGAGCAGTCAAATCGACAAATCGTTCATTACTTTGAGAGGAACATGGAATCAATTTTATGTGAATTGCTCCCTTAAAACCCCTCCAATTTCATTCTCTAAGAAATCATGATTGGCTCAAACGAAGGTTCCTAATCAATAATTTCGACAAGGTTTCTTGCAGACAAATTTTAAAAAATGAACATTGAAAGCCTTTAAACTTTTATCTCCACTGCCTGTATTGCCACAAATTTCGAGAATTTTTCCAACAGCAAATCGTCCTTCTACCCTATTTTTACTGGGAGGAAAAGGAAGAAAAAAAATTCAGGTTGAGCCTGACCGACTCCATAGTTTACGTGTCTTGAATTTCCTATGTAATAGCTTCAATCTCTTTGAAAACATATCCTGGGCCGTTCCTTATCGATTATTAGCTTTTGATATCAAATTACATTGGGCAGTAGTGTAAAACAATACGCTTCACAATCATAAAAAATCTCCTATGGCGCCGGCAAAATTGTGTTTGCTTATATACAGACGCATAAATTAGTTTGCAGTGAATGGCTGACTAAGCCCAGTTTAACACTGCATCCATAATTTTCATCATTATTGAGATCATCGATGGTGTCGTCTGGCAGTTTATGGAGCTCTTCTCGTGAGTCATTGGTGCATCTAAAAGTCAGATTGGAATCAAGTTCTTCGACGGCGCCGCATATTGATTTCACCTATACACAGCCATAGGAATTGTTTGATTGAATTCGAATATTACTGCTTTCTATGTGATGACGCAAGAGAATTCCGTTAGCTTGATATTTTGAAATATCAATATCCGTGATTTATTTTCACTTATAACAAAGAAAAAAAAATGTTGGCGTAGAGTCTGTCACAATAACAAGACTTTACGAATCAAAATTGTTTTCGGCGAGGAAATCCCAAATCACGATTGTCTGAGCATCGTTTGGTCTTGGTGCCACGTGACCAAAGTACTTAGGTTGTTATGCTAATCAGTCTTGGAGACCGAATTAGTATTACTTCAAGCTAGTTATTTTAGAATAGAAAGAGTAGCTGATTCGGATTATCTGTCTAAGTATCATAGATCTGCTAGCGAGCGAGACTTTGCTTGTCTTTGGAGAGACCATTAGGAGAAGAGTACCGTCGTTTTTTGTTCCTTATCAACTAGCTTCAGTGAATGGATCCTCAAGTCGTCATGGGAAAATGGGTTTTAGTTTATACCATGATTTATCTATTCATTTACTTCGAAATTGATAGGGGGGATTAAAGGCAATTTGAATCACCAATAAATCGTATGAATTGTAAGTTGGAAAGTTTCTTAATTTTTAGCTTATATTTTTTTTTCATTTATTCATCTACTTATTTGTTAAACTACTTATCGGTTTGCCATAACCGACGAGTCACGAATTTGTCGGGTTGCATGTGTAGTGAAATATGTGTATACACGCATTTGCACACTGAACAAAGGAAAAGAAACTATCAGTTTCAGCAGAAATTAGTCGTCGGATTTGTCAGCCAATCAGTGACTCCTCCACGGAGAGAATAGGGTTACCTGGTTAATCAGCAGAAAGATAGCTTTTTCTTCTCACAGCTTAGCTTTTCAAAAAAGACACAATGATGATTAAGTGGGAGACAAATAGTTATGGGTGGTAGCAACATTTTGAGAGACACTGATAGCACAATGGTACCCAAACAAATAGCTGGCTAATGAGATGGCAAGGCAGGAAAAAGGGATCTAGCTATGAAGTTGGAGTCAATTTCGTTTAACGTTTTTGTTTTCCGGTCAGATTTGAACCCTTTATCTTTGTCCGGGCTTTTTTATGCTTTTTTTTTTTTGTCGGTTTGTTTTTAAAGCTGCTCTTATGACTTCAACAATAGATATTTCTCCATTTTCGTGCCACGTGTGAATACGTTTGCACACGGTTATACAAAATGTGGAAAGAGACTGACTTCCATTTTCATTACGGATCAAATAACACATAACGTCATCGTTCTCGTCAAATATCAAGCATTGAACGGCTTCTTCTTCGTTGATGTTTTTTCTTGTCAATAATTGGGCAATACGAGACACTTTTCATGCATCCAAACAGGTATTAAACGGGCAAAAGAAATTTCATTATCAAACGCAAAAAAAGAGATCAAAATACGATGGTATGGATATTTCATAGGTTTAAAGAGACGGGGTTGTTATCTGAAATTTATTAAGCAATGATTGACTTCGTGATAATTAGTTGTAACAAAACCAGCGTCAGTCAGAGTTGCCGTTGCAAAGATTGTTGACGCTCGGAGAGAAACGCCGAATCCAATGCTCTCCTGGACGAGATTTGTAAACCGAGTTCTTTTCCCTGTCTGTGATTGTACTTTCTTATCGGTCAGCGCATGATTGAACTTCGAGCGATCGTCGACATCAATTTTATTTCCGCCATTTTCCAAATCGGGAGAGATTGATTCCACGCATGAATAATGGTCTTTTCCGACAAACAGATGCATGTGCTTACAGTTTTTCTCTGCCCCAGATTCTTGTAATTTCTGTTTGAGCAACATTCTAGAAGACTTGTTAAGATTGATAGTGTTGACCTTAACAGGTTTTTTGGACCTTGTTGAAAGAATCATCCGAGGGATCTTTTTTTTTTCTCTTGTAGAACTCGTGTAGTTTGGGTCATTAATGAAATGAAGTGTTGTTCGTAGAGAAATGTATGCATATATTTTTTAGAAATGTCTCTATATAAACTTTGATCAATATAACAGTAGAATAATCTTTTCTATTTTGTTTATATCTTCCCTCGTTTGATTGATAATTTTTTAACAAGACCTGGTGTTATTATGCCCACTTTTACGGAGAGGAATAAAGTGTTAGTAAGAAAGAAAGACCTCTAGGAGTAGTCTGATTAAGTTCCAAATATACTTTTAATTCATTTGGCAATAAATGAGCATTAAGAATGAAAAGTGAAGATAAGCACTCTGAGAAATCAGCTTTGAAACAAATTTAAAGGTTATTAAAAAAGGTGTTTTACGTTTGCCTACTGCATATATATATATATGATAATTTAGTCATCCACAGTGTAGCTATAGACTATCCATTTTCACTCCAGATCCAGAGGCTTGCATTTTACCTCTTCCCTACGCAGAACTGGACTTTCAGTAGGACTGAATTTAAGCAATATATTTACTTACCCACAATGCCCTATCAACCAGAGTACTCCATCCCAAAGTTGGAAGAGGGTTCGATTTCTAAAATGCTATTTTAAAAATGAAATATCCTAAAATATCTATCACTTGGTATTTCTCACTTAATTTCAGCGCAATTAATAATAATCTTTTGTAGGAATAGAAATAGGAGAGGAACTTACCCAGATGCAACGAGACTTATTTCTCCTCTTTTTTTCTTCAAATTTATTCACTAGCTTAGAATAATTACAACAGCCATTCATAGTCTTATCTTCTTTTCCCAAGAACAAGGAAATTGTTTATCGAAATTGTCAGGCTTATCACAATGATAGGCACACGATAGGAAGGAACAGTGACAATGTATTATGTGATTCGGTCAAAAATTTGAATACTTAGTCCCATGAGTCGTACGATTGCAGGCAAACGACTGTCAACACAAACGTTTGTAACTTCTTGAATGTTGTCAATCGTTTGGTGCTGAATTATATGTCGTTCCTTTAAGAGCAGTTCTTGTTGAAAGACATCGCGTACTGCAGGTCAATCAGAAACTGCAAGAGATTTAGGAAGTTCAGTGATGTTTGAAATATCAAATCATAACCGGGAAGCTTTCCTTCCACGAACCGACATTTCTCTCCAGCTGCTGTTTTATCACCCATTTCCTCCACACCTCAACTTCCTACTTCCTGTTCTCTTCTGCTTCCGCTTCCTGTGAGCAGCTCATTTGATCATTCACTCAGCCAAGTCAAACCTTTTCATTTTGTTTGCTCTATTTCCTTTGCTTCTGTTCAACATTGATTTGTTTTTTCTTCTTTTTTTTTCCAAATTACACGTCGTCGTCATTATCTTTGTCATCTCCGTCAATGTTTTTAAAAACCATAAAGCATTCGGAGATTGTATTTATGGAGCATAAACTAGAATTTAGTGATGAAATAAAAACATAAACAAAAAAAAATACCAAAACTAACAATAGATGTAGGAAAAGAAATATAATCTCGTTTACCCAACCTTTCAATAAGCAGGTAAATGTCCATAAAATCTTCCTAGATGTAGTTCATGCCGAGCAACAGATTACATCGAATTTCTACTTGCATGGATAACATGGAATGAATAATCCGTAACCACCATGACAAAATTATAAATCAAATAAATCATGAAATAACAAATGGAAATGTACATGAAAAAATGTAATTGTAGAGGATCAGAAAATACATGCTACTTAATTATCTCACACCAAAAATTTTACATAGAGCACAAATATATACAGACGGATAGAGGTGATTCTAAATTTTATGTCATCATCAAAATTCCAAGAAAAGATTTGCTAACCACAGTATACCTGTTAATATTGAAAAGTATAAAAATTTCACCACGCCAATTAATTTCTGGACATATAAGGATGACGGAAAAATTCCAACAATAGAATTGAAAAAATCTGAAAAAAAAACATACGTAGAAACTACGAGCTCTTCATCACAGTGATCATTAACCTAATCAGCAAGACGCTTGATGGAAATCAACTCCGGGAACAAGCTGTCTCCAGAAAAAAGCTACTAAACCTTCGATTATGTATATTCAGTATACCAACTAAACAAGAGATTGCCAGAATATAGAATGCTAAGATGTGGACCCTTGCATATGTCAGGGTTATTGTTTTTGTGTGTTATTTATTCTGATATATCTCTGCCTAGGTTGGAGTTTTTAGTGTTATCTGAAAATTAGGACAGATTGAGATTAATTACCTTTCCCTGCGTGATAACATCATAATATGATTAATACTCAACAAGAATTCGATACACTTTCCATTCTTGTTCGTTCCAATCAAACCTATAGTGAAATATACTGATAGAATAATTTGTTCATTTTCACAAACAATTTAAGTTTCTTCCCATATTGTTATTTGTAATATATTTTTCATCCGAACACTGACTATACATACATATATATATATATATATATATATATATATATATATATATATATATATATATATACGTATATATATATATATATATATATATATATATACATATATATACATATACATATACATATATATACATATATGTATATACATATATATACATACATATACATATATACATGTATATACATACATATACATATATATATACATATATATACATATATACATATATATATACATATATATACATATATATATACATATATACATACATATACATATATATATATATATATATATATATATATATATATATATATATATATATACTGAATACGTCGTTTCGCTATCAATGTTTCTAATTTTGATCAGTATTAGTAAAGGTAAGTTTCCATCGGTTGATGGTTAAAACGATGATAACTGATTCAATCGTTGCACAGGCAAAAGATTTGACGAGCATACAAGCATCATCCATCTCACTATTTACTGATTCCCTATCGGTCGATTACTAGATAGGTCTTTCGATGTCTTTAACATCAAAGTGTTTTACATTATGACAGTGCACTAGATAAAATAACAAACTACCCGTATTAGGACAATCTCAAACAAAATGATGTGCTACATATAAGAATCATAGTTTGAGGAGAGCTGGAATGTTGTCAACACTCCATGGGAGCCATGATAGAATTACTATTTAGTTTTTAGATACCTCAAAACAGTCAAATAGTGAACAACCAGTGATCCCATCTAGATAATTCCATTCATTATAGTATATTATCGTATTCCGTATGAAGAATTTGAAAATTCCATTTAAACATCTTTTGAGTAACAATTATAAGTGAATAATTCAATTGCATAACATTAATGAAATGAAGTAACGGAAAGAAAATAAATTCTGGATGTAAAATATTTAGGTAGATTTACGTAGTGGCATCAGAAACACTTCAAAAGTGACCAGTTTTGTATAATGATAAAGATTAAATATTTTCCAGCAGTATCTTGGCATAAAGCTATAAAGATTACTGCGCTATATAAACATATACATATATACATATATACATTTATATATATATGTATGTTTGTGTGTGTGTATTATATATATATATATATATATATGTATATATATATATATATATATATATATATATATATATATGTATGTGTGTGTATATATATATATTATATATATATATATGTGTGCATATATATACATGTATTTTATATATATTTATTATATATATATGTATTACATATATACATATATGTATTATATATATAATATATATATATATATATATATATATATATATATATATATATATGTATGTATATCGAAGCAATATGAAATAGTTGGCAGTGGCCATGTCCTCTTCAAATATCATGTGACAAGTAACACAAGGTTTCATGGTAGCAGAAACAAGAGGGAGTAATTCCCAATCGAGTTTATCTAGCAAGTTAGATTCATAGTCTCCCTAAGGCCATATCTACCAAACGGATACGAACAATGTCAGCTGGAACTAAAAATTGATTTGGTGATCTTGTTTCCTGTGTTGATAACTGCTGAGTCAGCTCCATTCTTTCAACAGCTCAAACTATTTTTGAAGAAGCAATAAAAGAAAAACATGTCCAGTGTTCACCCACGCATATAAATAAAAAGAACAAACCTTTGTTACTGGTCTGCAAACTGAAATGTCAAAGGGAGATAACACATAACGCTGACTTGAGCGGCAGTTGCTACTAACGTATTAAGGAATAAATGAAAACAGAAAGTTTGACCATTTAAAACTGTATTTTATCACATTTAATTATAAGGACTTGATTGAGTTTTAGAGTTTGCAGTCAGGTTATAACTTTTTTTAGGGCCGGTGTTAGAAGTGAAAACAAGAATCAATGAACAATTTGTTCCAAAGTCATAAAATTGAAAAGAATATGCATCAAGAAATGAAAAAAAATCATCGAAAAACCCTGAAACTAATCCTAACCCTAGGAATAGATTATATCTTTCATGATTGAATCTAGTGATTTTAAATGGTCAATTTTTTTTCAGTTATCCCTTAATACGTTAGTAGCAGCAATAGCCACATATCAGTGTTATTTGTTATTTTACTTTATTATTTCGATTTGCATTCCTTAAACAAACCTTTACCCTTGAGAGTAATTGGGTTTGAATATTTTTTGGCCCTTTCAAAAAACCCATTTCACAGCTGAATACTCTTGGCGAGATAAGAGTGAGGAACGAAAAAATCCTTTTTGGATTGGAACCCTTGGTTAAAGTTTAACTTTTTCTCCAACGTTTTCCTGTCTAAAAGTTTTCGGGTTAATCTAAAAGCTAACTAGAATATTTGTATATTTCAGTTTTTTTATTCTCTCTTTTACTTACCCCTGGCATCAATGCAGAGCAAATTTGCCGTTAACATACCGGTACCAAAACCTCCTTCATGTCTGACATTTACCAAACAGCTTATAGGAATTGCAATTCTTCCTCGGAAATTTTTTTCACGTCCCCCTTTTCTGTTGAGCAAAACAAAAAATAAGTCATTTGCCACAAAAGATAAACTTTTATTGATGTATATTTTGAGCAATTTTCCGGTGTTTTGTACGGTTTTTCTTTTGTTTGTAGTTTTTTTTTTTTCATCTACTTTTTAGTGAATATTTTACCCTTGACTATCACTTCTGTTACTTTTATTTCCAGTTGATATACACTCTTAAAAAAATACCATACCAATCTACAGAGAAGGGACTGCTTGCTAGCGATTTTTGATTGCCAGCTCGTATTTAGATTTTTGGATAATTGATAACTTAAGTTATGCGTAAATGTATTGTGAGCAATGTATTTTTTTTTTAAAGTATTTGTATTTTTGGAAGTGGCTAATTTCGCACCGAAACTGATCTGCACATTTGTAGCACTGGAGAGTAAGACGAGATATCAAACCCTGGAAGATTATTGTGCACGAAACTTCTTGCAAAGCCCTTGAGTTACAACACTGAGTGACTGGGATAGTAACATCTTTCACAGACATTTTACGTAATTGTAGGCCAGTGAATTTAATTCATCATCATCGTCATCGGCCCATCGTTGGGATGGACCTTCCCAAAGATTCGCAAGATCTCTCTATTTTGAGTGCTGTAGAGTCAACACTTACTAAACATGTTTAGTTCATCAGGCCATCCTATTTTCTGCCAGCCACATTTACGCATACGATCTCTAGGGATTCACGTTGTGAGTCGGGATGACCAGCTGTTGTCTGACTTTCTTGCAACATGACCAGCCCATTGTCATTTTAGTTCCCAAATGGTCTCTACGATATCTGTAAGTCCTGTATTTCCTCTGATATATTGCAATCTCTCGATGTGATGTTGAGCATGATGCTTTCATGTATGCATTGAAAAGTTCTCAGTCTGATGGTCAGCCTCTTGATCAAGTTCTATGTTTCAAATTCATAGGTGATTATTGGGAGGATATGTTGGTTTTGCATCCTTCGTTGTAGGACTAATGGGATTTTTCTCGTTCTTGAAAATTGAATTTTCTCTACCAAAAACTTGCCAACTTAGCGTTATTTTTCATTTGATTTATTCTTCTTTTATCAATTTCATAGAAATTTGTCGTTATAAGTAGATGTAGCACTCTACTTTTTTCAGCTCAGCATTTCTTAGTACACTGGTATGTTTCCAGTAATTGCGTCAAATTTACATGCCGAATTTCAAATTGATCCTACGATAGATTTTCGATGGCAAAGTAAATCTACTTAAATTTTAGATTTGTGTAGAATGAAACATTTTTTTACTTCTGAAATAGAATCAATAATGACTGATGTAGTAAAGAGTAATATTTATCCATGTTTGATTTCTGTTCGCCGTACGGGACTACAGCTCCGAATTTCGGTTACATGATTAGGTTATTTCATAACTGAAGTTAGCTCTATTGCAAATTTATTAGTTTCAAATCTAAATTTTGATCTATGATTTTAGATGGAAGATCAATAATTCTACGTAATTTCTATCTGTTTTTATTAGATCATTCGTGATCTGCTGATTCAAACAACTTCAAACTCGACACTGCTATGCCTGACCAATATATATAGCAAATATCAATTTCGTACACTAGCAAGTGTCGAGTTATCTTAGTGCATAAACAGACGCATGCGCACAGTTCTCAATTTATAGTAATACTTCCTTTACTTTCTGAAAAAGCTACGTTCTGGTGATATCCATTAGTTGATCTATGTTATTAAGTATCTTTCGCTATATCATATTTTTATGATACTAAAGTATGGTTTACTCCAGTAATGTAAAAGGGTATAGCGACAAGAAAGATCTAATTTAGCTACGTGATTGTGTTGGAAAACCACTTTTAAAACTGCCTCCAGGTAACTATTGTATACATCATGAGTATGATATATGAAAAAATACGTCAAATGTTTTATTCACTCTAATCTTGCATCATCATCATCAGTTTCAACATCCGTCGTTGTACAAAGACTTTCCCTCTGATTCGCCACACTTCTCAATCATGGGTGTCTCGGAGCCAGTACTTTCTGAATTTATCTAGCTCGCCTCTCCATCTAATATTCTGCCGGCCTCAGTTCTGCAAGGGAACTCGGGGAATCCATGTCTAGAGTCATGATGTCCATCAGTTGTCTGACATTTGTGCAACATGGTCAGCCCACTACCATTTGAGCTTCTAATGGATTCTATGATGTCCATGACTTCTGTCTTTTCCCTGATGTACTGTGCTATCTTGTGGTCTCTCCATGTGACACCTAGCATAGTTATCTCATATACGAATCTGTCACTTGGTTAGGTTCCATGATTCAGCTCCATAAGTGACTATTGGGAGGATGCTTCGGTTATTCACCCTTCTTTTTAGGGTTAATGGGATCTTCTAATTTTTGAAGGTTGAGCTTGCTCTGCCAAAGGCTTGCCATCCTAGTGCAATTTTTCGCTTGATTTCTTCTTTTGAGGGTCTCATGGAGATTCGTTGTCCTAGGTAGATGTAGTGGTCTACTTTCTCCAGTTCTGTGTTTTCGATTCTGATTTCAGTGTATAAGAAACACTTAAAGTGATAATTGCAATTCAATAGACATTGTTTTACTTTAGAAATACAACATTCGTTCATGAATCAAATAGGTCAAAACTTCTACTCACTCGAATCGAATTACATATAGAGTAACAGGACAAAAATTAAAATCATATTTTGAGATCCATTGGAAATTATTCAACTATAGAAACATACTACAATTATCAATGAAACAAATGCAAAACTTTCTTTCACTCTAATTATTTCATGTATGGAGGCGAAGTAAACGAAAGAGAGAAAGTGAAATTTAACGGAATGTTTATGTAACAAACACGTCTAAGGTGTTATTGTTTGGTACTCAGCATGCCGATTTTAAAACAAGTCTATTTCTACTTATGTTTACATTCACCTTAGAAATAGCCTGAAAGGCCCTTCCTCCAGCTACAGTTGAAATGGCATTGGTCGAAAACCATTTGTCATAACCACATCAACGTTTCTTTTAGTAAATCAGGAAGCTCTTTACAGATTGGATGCAAGTTGATTTTTGTAAATCGAACATGTAGATTTTTGATTGTCAATGCAAATTTATTTTTTCTTGGTACTCTTGGTAGATTTCGTTCCAATGCAGGATGAAAAACCCTTATCCATTTCAATATAAAACTTATCCATTGAAAGATACGAGCTCTGACTCACGGATAGAACTGAGTTTCAAGCAACTTTGGCGAGGCATAGTACCAATCAACCACCCGTACGGTGAAGAGGAGAGCCTAACCTTTGTTGGCAGCGGGACAGAAGTTCAACTTGGCAAACTTTGAGACTGTTTCGACAATGATTACTCTGTGCCTGTAAGGTGGACACATGTTCTAGTGACTCAAGATGTCTTTGAGCAGGTGCCATATCTTCTTTTCCAACGATGAACAAATCAAGAGCCAACAAGGAAATATTACGTCAACAGTTTCACTCACATAAATCATTTAATACGTCGGCATCGGCTTTACACGAAATAAAAAGGGAAATTCTTTGATGAATAAGTAATGACGGATAACTGGTTCCTGATAGTGTTAAAAAGAGAATATTTTTCACAGACCTTTCCATTTATTCTGTAAACACTTACAACATTATTCATCGTTATCATTGTCGGACTTTCTGAGTTTTTACTTTATTTTCCTCACCCAACAACAATGACGATCTCGGACTTCTGGAGAAGATAAAGAAGTTAAAATGATGGATAGAGAGAGAAGGAAAAGACACGGACGAATTCTATTCCTGCGTCATCGGGACAGGAAATTCTCAAAAAGTGGGAATGGAAGAAACGAAAAAGAGAGAAACGGGAAATCAAGGAAAGAAAAAGGAAATTCAAAGCTATAGGTTCTATCAAAATTGTCTCAAATTAAATCAAGAAATATCTAGCTATTCATACTGATTGTGTAGAAAAATATTTAGATATTGTTCTATTGAGTCTCCTTCCATTTCCAAATTTGAAGTTATTTCTCAGTCAAAAGAAAATGATTTTTGGTAAAAATTTGGATATTTTGAACTCTTATTATCTTATATTAGGGTAGTGTGTTACCTTAGAACAGTAATTATTATCATATGGGTAATAGTATTGTCATTATCATCATTATAATTATAGAAATTGCCATTATTATTATTATCATTATTTGCAATCTCACACCAGTTGCCAGGTCGTAATCACTGGAGTTTGAGTGACAGCAAGTCTCCTCAAGTCTCCAGCCCTTCTCTCCTAGCACTCATAGGTCGTAGAATACTGCGGTAAAACAGTTTCTCACCTGTTGCCCAGTGGTCATTGCTGAAGGCTGAGTGACAATAAGTCTCCTCAGGTCTTTAGCCAACGTCTCCTCTCTCTTTCGCCTATCATGTCAGTGCTGTGGTTTGCAATTCTGCTTTCATTTCCTTTCCTCTGTGGGGTCACTGTTGACAATTAACGTGGCAGTCTTTATATTCCTAGCACTTTCCTCAGTATCCCTACAGTTTTTAGTAGTGCTGTGGTCTGTACAGTCTCAATCCTTCCCTTTATCCCGATCTCCTCCAGTCTTGCTCTCGGTGTCTTCGGAACAGTTCCCAGTGCGCCCACTACAACTGGCACTACCCTGGCTTTTACGTTCCCCATCTTCCTCAGTTCTCTTGCTAGGTCCTGGTATATTTCACGTTTTTCACTCTCCTCCCTCTTTACTCTATGATCCGCAGGTACGGTCATGTCTACCATTCGGCAGGTCTTCCTTATTATCATCATCATCATCATCATTATTATTATTATTATTATTATTATTATTATTATTATTATTATTATTATTATTATTGCATGTTAACACCAGATGTCTGGTGGTCATCGTTGGAAATTGAGTGACATGGAATCTCCCCAAGTCCCCAGCCCCCATCACAGTATCCCTGCAATTCATGGTAGTGTTCTGGTTTTGCATTATCTCACCTGATTTCTGGTGGCCATTGCTGAGACCCCATATATTACAGCAGCTCAGCGGTTTGTACTATTCAAACCTTCCCACACTTTTCTAACCAACGCTGTTCGTTTTTGTTATTATGCCATCGCTGGCGATTGTCAGTCATTAGGATCATATCATCAGCACCCCCCTCAGTATTCGTGTGGACTCCAACCGTGCTGTCATCTGCATAGTCTTAATCCCCGGTTCCTCCAGTCTTGCCTCCAATGTCTTTGACACTGTTCCAAATGCGCATACTATGATTGGCACTACTCTGATCTTTACGTTCCACACAACAGCTCCAGGATAAAGTCTTGGTAATTTTGCAGTTGTTCACTCCTCATCATATACGCTATGTGGTATGCAACCACGTCAATAATTTGGCAGGTCGTCTCTCCTTTATGCACAATGAGAAGAAAAAGAAAATAATATTTATCGAAAGACACATCACTATCAAGAGAGCAGGACCTTATCTCAATGGTAGTCTTCCGTCCAAATCCTCATCAAAATATTACCAGTAAAACCAAAACTTTTTTTTTAAATTTACTATTTACTACATGTACAACAACCAGATCTGTTTTGTTTTCTTCACTTGAATGGGGTGGTAAGTCTTAATGTCCAAGTCATAAATGATTTATAATTTCCACATCATTCTGGTAACCATTTTTGTTTCAGTAATATACCAAACGCAAATAATTGAAAAAAAAAGACTTTCTCAAAACTCTGGTCAAAAGGGGTTTTCAAAAAAAAAAGTTTAAACCATAGCATAAATGTTGATATTGATGAAACATCCTCGTAGGCGATTAACAGTGACTTGGAAAATACAAAACTCAGAAAATATTCACCCAGAAAGATGTTCGATTAGAAATTTAAAAAAAAAAATAAAAGTGAAAAATATTGCGATGGTTTCTCAGTGAAGTAGAGTCGGCTTCAGGAGCGAACGGCGTGACTGCATCCGCGAAGATGAGATCAGTCCTCCTGCGAGGCAAGATGAATTATGCACAACTTGGTGAAAAAAATTTTTATCTCCTATCAAACAAACCGTTAACCGAGTGAACGAACCAACTTAGTTGCCAAAAGAAGAAAATACTCTGTCTGATTCCTTCTTCTCAAGTTTGAACTAACTTGTTTGCACATCCGTCAATGTTTTCTTAGTGGTTGGGAGCTAAAAGCATATATTCCAGGGGTGGGGGCCAAAGGGTATATTCTGAATCTATCTTTGTGGCAACCCTGTTACGTGAGAGACATTCAACTTGTCAATTGTAGTGTAAAAAGTACGATTCATCTTATGATTCAGATGTCAAACGGTTCAGTTGACAGTTGATAGAAATGTATGACCTTAACCCCGGCTGATACGATGGCGTGAGTACCAGCAAATTATAATACAGCCTTTTTATAAGGGAACATTGAGCTGGGGTTACACAGAACATATATACAATACCATATATCGCTTATTGACTATAAGGTTACAATTTTCAAGCCTCCATCGCCCTTGGTGAGAAAGTGAGTTTTTTAGCGGATATACATACTAATTCCTGTCATAGGTACAATCTTTCATCTTCTAGCTTATTGCGTTCGTTTCTGTATAAAGACTACGGTTTCTTGGTATATTCCACCAACTAATCGACTCTTAGACAAGATCCTAAAATATTCAAAACACTATTCCCAGTCTTTAAGAACAAGGAAAATCTCATTAGCCTTTAAAAGAATTACTATGACTAATACCTCTTCCCGATAGTCACCCATGGAGCTGAAACATGGAACCTAATCAAAACGTTGACCCACAAAAATAACAGAAGATATCATAGAAACTGTCAGAAAGCTCAAATGGCACTGGGCTTGTCATGTTGCAAAGATATTAGACAACTGACATTGTGAATCACAATGCAGATCCCTTGAGAACGAATGCAAAACTGTGAAAAGCAAAATCTGTGAAGATGTGATATGCACTTGATCAGAAAATATTGACGGGTGATTACAAGAATACCGCTGATGACGATTATGAGTCTGTGCACAACACCGCCGGTATTAAGTACCTAGAGATGATCAAACAAAAGATCACTGGTATAGTACTAGTGTATAAGAGTGGCGTTCTAACCGATGCTCTGTTCACTGTACTCTTTATATTTGATGAGAATCACTGAGCGTTAGACGAAGCAACGGATACTGCTCGAGGATGACCACAGAAATGAAATGAGACGGTGCATAAGGATTTGTTGGAAAAAGTTTTGTGCAAATTGTTGATATGCTCAAAACGAGAAAAGTTCAAGCAAAGAATACAACCAGGAACAACGCACGGGAGTGAAACCCAGAATATTTCGAAATCAATCAAAAACAAACTCAGTGTAGCTCAAATGGCGATGGACAGAGCTATGTTAGAAATAACTCATAGCGATGAAAAAAAAAGATAAATGGGGATCTGAGGGAGAGCCAGGGTGAAGTATATCGTACAAGTAATTGAGCAATAATAATAGGGATGGGCTGGGAACATAGCAAAAAGAGTTTGTAATAGACGGAGCAAAGAGCTAACCGATTTGTACCCATCAGATAATAAACACAGAAGGAAAAAAAACCTGACACAAGATAGCAAAGTTAGCTGGTAAGGTATGGCAGAGAACAGCGCAATCATGCTCGTCACGGAAGGAAATTGAAAAGGCCTTTGTCTAGCGGTGAATTTATACAAGCTGCTGATGCTGATATATATATATGAGAGAGAGATAGAGAGAGAGAGAGAGAGAGATTTTCCTGAGACCGTAAAAATTTGTTTGCTCTACAAGCAAGATGGCACTCAAAACGAGAGAATCCTTGATTGGTTACGTGTGAGTAGTGTAAGTGTGACGAAATATCAAGTACAACAGAACTGACGTATGTATTTGAACGAATAACCCATTTCCGATAACTGAGATGAGTGTAGACTATATAGCATTGCTCTCCACTTATACATAACTATATATAGATCATCAATCAGTATCCTAATGGGTAGTCCCTTCGATCATCTATTGTCTCCTAATCTTCAATTTATACCTCCACCTTTCTTGACGATTCTCCATTTTTAATGTCCGTTTCTCAGAGTAACTTGAGTCTTCTGTTAGTATCCTTTTTGTATCAGCGACTCGTTCACGATGTGCACAACGTTTTTCTTAGCCTCAATAGTTGTAACGAAATATTTTGCAATAAATGGTTGAATCTTTCCCGATTCGAAATGAACTATCGAATAAGAAACGATTCAGTCCGTTGGGAAGTCTTTCTCAGCCATTTCCCAATGGTGATAAATTTTTAGCTTTCGGTTTTTTTTAACTGTATATATAGAACAAGACGAAATAGGAAAAAAAGATGGTGGTGCATCTATGATTCAACCGAGGAGCACCTTCCTTGAAAATCAGTTTAGACGTTCTCCCTACTAACGAGCTTACTGACTACTGTGATAAGTGGTAAATAAACATTCACCTCATGCATGCATACAAAGGACGAATGATTAACCAGATCTGTTCCAAGTGCTTCCTGTGGTTGTGAAATGGAGAATGTTCATTATTCCATTTATTCATAGAGTGTTTTTGTTTTTAATGTTTATTTCTTATTTTTTGTTGTTTGCAATTCAACGTTTTGAAATATACATTACATGGCGTCTCTGGTGTTTCCTGATTTTCGGAAATTAGATATTTTCAATCTCCATATATATTTTCAGACTTTTCAGTCCCTGATTAATTTCTTTGACTTGTGCTTCGTCATGTATCCATCATATTTATTACTCTTTCTGTTGTTTTCATTTGGGTTTTCTTTGAAAAAAAAGAAGAAGCCTGTCTGGTGGTGCATAATTTTTAATGATATACGACTATAAGATATTGTAAGTTAAAACATTCCATATAAATTTCTTCATTTTCCTTGTAGGTTCGGCTGGCTGGTCGTATATGTATCTCACCTACATACCACACTAATAGAGCTAGAGGACTGATATTTTCAATATTTTCTCCTGATTATGTCTACGAAAAACAGGGGTTTTTCTTTAAAAACTCCCTATAGGTTTTTAACGGGGAAGTCTATTTACAAGGAAGATAAAAGCTAAATTGTTTAGTTTGCGTCCGGTGCTTTTTAAAAATTCAGAATTTTTAGTGATCACTGCCGATTAAAAGAGAAGACAAGTGTATTATCCACTGATTGAACCCTTTTTCAATTTTTTTCATTGATCACCTCAAACAAGACAGATTGCCAAGACACTATGGTCATGCGACAATTACTATTGAGAGACTAACCACACCTGTATCGTATTTGGTTTCAGAACTTGCTTTATTTTTTCTTCCTAAATCCAAACTTCAAAATTTATCTCTTCAGTGAGCACATAACATTTCAAAAGATTTCACGTTTTGGTTTTAAATTATTTGCTGTATGCGAGTCTGTGCGTGTGTGTGTGGGACAGAGACAGAGACAGAAAGACAGAGAGAGGGGAAAGGAAAGAGATAGGGGTGAGGAAAGAAAACCAGGAAATGGCCATCAGGAACTTCACTGGAACATTTTTATCAAAGATCAAGCAAACTGTGCGCCTCTGAATCTCAAAATTGATTGCAATGTGGTGTCGTAAACAACAGTGGTCAATATTTGGAGGAAAAAAGATTACAAACGTTCGAAAAGGTTTTAATAATTTCATTGGTGCTCTCTGAAAAAATTGATAGTTTGAAATCTATAAAGGTCTTGTTCACCTTTATATTACATCTTATCAGGATTATATATTGAGAGATAGATAGATAGATAGATAGATAGATAGATAGATAGATAGATAGATGGATATATATAGAGAGAAAGAGGCAGAGAGAAAGATAGGGGTTGAATTCTACCTCTACGTCTGAAGTGAAGATTTCGATCCTACCACGTGGTACTGGAAAGAATATTGGCTAGTCTATAGCCACACTGAAGAGTGGTAATACAACAAAACAGCTGTGTGTGGATGACACAACTATCAATTATCATTAAAATCAACGCCCTATTCTTTAAGATTCAGCACTCTTAAGCAAGGCACTCGTCTACTACTGCTAAATTGCAATGCTCTTCCAACTCAGGAATTGAGCACTTTAGTAGATTGGGAGTTACGCGTATGTAGATAAATCGCTTAATTCGGTCCTATTGACAATATTTTACCTCATGGTACAGGAAAAATATTAGTTAGTCTATAGCCACACAGGAAAGTTGTAATACAACGAAACAGCTGTCTGTGGATGACATAATTATCAGTTGTGTATGCATAGATATGTATATATATTTATATATGTGTGTGTATGTGTATATTATGCGCTTTTATTGTGCTTTGATGAATGTGTATATAAATATATGTATATATATGTACATTCATATTATGCTTGTGTAATTGTACATTTCTTTGCAGGCTCGATTCCAGCAGGAGACCTATTTTCTTTGATTTACAATATTTACATCAAATAGAACATTCACCATATAATAACAGATAAGCATTTTCAGTAAAAGTTTCTATATAACATTGCACAATTTGTGTTCATTATGCCGGATCATATGCATCCAGTTTTAAGAAACTTACGTATTTATTCATATATATGAGGATATATATATATATATATATATATATAGGTAGATTTACGTGTATAAATATGAGTATACATATACATATATATATGTGTGTATGAGTATGTGTATGACTATATATGCATGCATATATATATATATATATATATATGTATACATGTGTATAAGTATGAGCATGTATATAGATGTATGTATGAGTGCGTGTATATATGTCTGCATGTACATGTATGCATATATGAATGTGTATATGTGTATATGTATACATGTGTATGTTCATATATATATATGTGCATGTATGCATATATATGTATATACGTATGCTTATAAATGTACGCACATATAGGTATGTATTTATATGTATATACATATATGTATATATGTAAGTATATATATATTTGCGTATATATGCATATATACATGTACATGTTTATATGTATACATTCAAATGTGTATGTATATATGTATGTATATATATGTATGTACGTGTATGTATATATGAATGCGTTTTTATATGCTTATATGTATAGATATATATATATATATATATATATATGTATATATATATATATATATATATATATATATATATCATCAATAGACTATCAGTATCTGATTTGGACATATACCGTCCACAGGAACTGCCAGACCTCTTTATTATGGACATCACGGAGCCAGTACTCTCTGAATTTATCTAGCTCGTTGCGCCATCTCACTTTCTGTCGGCCAGTCTTTCATCTGATCTTTAGTAATCTATGTTCTGAGTTGTGATGTCAAAAGTTTGTGAGATGTTCATGCAACACATCCAGCCCATTGCCCTCAGAGTTTTGTCATAGTTTCTATGATGTCCTGGATTCCCATTTTTCTTTAATATATTGTGCTGCCTTACGAAATAAGAAATTACAATGTTTACTTCTTAAAATAACAATATTCACCTAGACCTGACCATTGAACTGCTTCTCTTCTGTAAGTCAAACTAAACACCAAGACAGACAAAATTCATACATCACCTGACCCTCACTCTCATAGACCCATCTCATATCCAACCAAACGTCACCCTCAATCACAAAGTTGCAAACACCTCCCATCCCGCTCGGATCAAACACATCATTTTCTCTCCTTCAGCATTGAAATTCAAACAGCACATCATTCTCAGCCACAGACGTTTTTTCTTAGAAAAAATATGGCTGTCGAAACGCATCGAATTACGCCTACGGAATAATAATGAGAAATTTTGAGAATTGACACCTATCCCTTGAGTTCTCCACTCTCACCTTCCAATCGTCATTTTCTTGTATATATATAAATAGCAAGGGGAGTATATTAGCTTAGATTTTCCCTATAAGCTAAATGTAAAAAATTAGTAAGTATATTTCTTTAGAATTGCTTTTAACCTGAAATTTTACACTGACTGCAGGTGATTATTGAAAGTATGCTACTATCACCAACACGTTGTATTCTACTATCCTTAATTATACAGTTGTCTCCTGTCCTAGATATCTCAAGTTGTTTCAATCCAGACACATGAAGATTTCTCATAATTAGAATTTCCACTCTGGTCCAATCAATTTTATCATAATTTTGCTGACCTTATTCATTAGAATCATGTTCTGAGTGATGGCTTCCAATTGTTGACATTGAACGTTTTGTTATTCAACATCGGAACCTCAGTACAAGATGGGGATCAAATAACAGAAGCCATCCAAGATGGCGGATGGTTCTATTCTTTCTTTATTTGTTTGTTTGTTTTTATGTGATTGGCTATTGCAGATTTCTGAATATCTGTAGACTATGAAGATAGCAAAGTGTTTTCATCTTTTTTCTGGTTGTCTGTTTATGTTATCCTGCAATCTTGATGATACTGGTCTGTTTACTGACTTTAAATTTGGCGTCAGTACTTCACTACATCCCTTGAAAAATATCTTTTTGATTTGAGGGCAAAAGCTTTTTGGGGACCTGATCTTTACTAGCATAGTTTATTGATTAATCTGAAGAATCTTGATGTTTTTTCAGACTTTATTTCAGATGTTTTCCAATTGAAATGGCCAATTACGTAATAGATAGAATCTATTCAAACCATATTAATTTTTCAATGAAATTTTTTTTCTATGATCTCAAGTTTTGATTCATATTATTGACTTGATGGCGATTATTGCATAATTTTCGGCGAGGGATAAAAATTGACTTAAAACGTCCGTCTTTTAAAAAAACAACCCCAACAGTGTATGACGACCAATGCTGGAGTTTTGATTCGTGTTGCGTGCCTCAAGTCCAGTCGTGACAGGGACTCCATCAAAACAAGTTTTATGGTAAACCCCTTAGCAATATGAAGACCCCTCAAAAGAATACCTACCCATAGCTAAAAGTGTACTCAATCATCTGCTGTTCGCACTAAGAAATTTATCCAAAATTTCTCTTTGCCTTTCGATGGCAATTTTCTCTGCAAGCTGAAAAATACTACAATGAACACAAAACATCTTTGCCAAATTTCTTCATGATTATTAGCTGCAGTACTCCTTTAGCGTTTAACATGGACCTTTCCCAAGATTTGCCAGTCTTCTTTAGAGTGGACGTCACAGAGTCAATACTTTCTGAACTCGTTTAGTCCGTAATGCCATCTTATATTTTATCAGTCCTGGATTTTCATAAGATCTCTTGGGATCCATGCTGTAAGTCGAGGTACCCTGCGGTTGTTTGACATTATTGCAGCATGACTAGCCCATCGTCATTTATGTTAATAGATTCTATGATAATTTGGAACCCTTTTTTTCCTCTAATACATTCTGCAGTCTTCTGCTCTCTCCGTGTTATGTTGAGCATGATTCTCTCGTGCGTGTCTTATGGTTCTCGGTTTATGGGGTCAGTCTTCTGGTTTGGTTCAAGCTCCATAGATGACTACACAACTATGCACTGGTTGCAAAACTATATGTGTAGCATTAATAGGGTTTTCTTGTTCTTGAAGGTTAAGATTACACTGCCGAAACCTTGCTAACCTTTTGCTTGATTTCTTTTTCTTTTAAGGATTTCATGGAAAGTGGATGCAAAGGTCTACTTTCTCCAATTCTACATCATCAATTCTACTGAAATTTATGCAGTTTTTGGCTTTGAGGAGGTTGTTCAGTCTACGAAGCATCATCTGGACGATGTATGTAAATCCAATGTTGCTTAGGTATTCGCTGTTTATTCTGATTCCTTTCATTTATCCAGTCTAGCATTTCAAAGCATGCAGTGGAAAGTTTGAATAAACTGCTATCTCTTACCGCTTTACGAACTACAAGGGTTCTGAATCTTCATACAGTTTCCGTGTCAGTAGATATACAGCAATACTCTGACATGAACGGGGTCTACGCCTCCACTCCTCACTTCTTATTCATTTATAACATTCATCTGATCCCATTGGGAATATATATATATATATATATATATATATATATATATATATGTATGTATGTATGTATATATATATATATATATATATATATATATATATGTATGTATGTATATATAAATATATATATATATATATATTTATATATATATGTGTATATATATATATTTATATATATATATATGTATATGCATATATATATATGTATATATATATGTATGTATATATGTATATATACATATATATATATATATATGTATATATATGTGTGTGTGTATATATATACAAATATATATATATATATATATATATATATATATATATATATATATATATATTACATTTAAGATATATCATCTTATATTCTCCACTAATACAAAAATCGTTGAAAACCAAGAAACTTTTACGCAACAGCTTCAGTTGAGGATCAATTTCTCTTCTTCTTGTATTTTCTGTGGTCAAGAAATAGTCAGATCAAAAGGTTTCCCGATTAAGGAAATACTGACCAACAACTAAACAAAAATATATTAAAATAGAATCGAAAGAAAAGTCTGCCACCTGGATGAAATAATCCTACAATGAAAAATATCCTGAATAGGAATTTTGAATAAATCGAATCATTTGCATGAGGTAACCCAGACAGGGAAGAAACATAAACATGTTTGTGTAATGAATCTTTATTCTATCATATATATATATATATATATATATATATATATATATATATATATATATATACATATACATATATGAGTGTGCGTGTGCGTATATGTGTGTGTGAGAACGTGGGTGTGGGTATTTGTGCATGTGTTTGTGCATGTGTGTGTGTGTGTGTGTAGTGTGTCGAGGAAGCTTTGCAGCTTTAAACATTAAACACATGAGAAAAACCTTTTCAGGGTTTTTCGTGTCACTTCAGTCACTTATCAACCAATGTCCATTAATGTAATTAATGTTATTTTCACTAGTGCTTTTTTATTGTTGTACACGTACTTTGATATTATGGTACTATGTGTGCATTTCTTTTTTTTTGAGATCTTCACTTTCTCACCATTCCCGAGTTTGGGTACGATTCGATGCGAAAACAAACCTAAAACTTGTTCGTAAATTAAAAAAAAAGCACGAACCTCGTAAACAGTCAATGTTATCAAAAAAGAAAAAAATCTGTGGCAACAGAGACGAGAAAGACAGGAGAAAAATTGAGATATGAAAATTACTGATGTATTGATGGACGGCGAATATCTCAGCAACCTTAGATTTGCAGGCAACATCGTCCTTTTCGCTGAGAACCTACACGACCTCTAACTAATGCGAGATTAACTAAACGAAAAAAGC